>OY720675.1:12331203-12815548 GCA_963170755.1 Amphimallon solstitiale
GTACATCTAGTGTTTAATAAAACATAATTTTTGTGAAACGATGTGTTTTCATTTAATTAAATTATTTAATATTTAACATTAATATAACTTTCGTAGTTTTTCATATGGATCTCCGTATATTTAACTAAAATACTCTTGTTTTACGAAATATTTTTAGGTATTTTTACATCATTAGCATTTAATTTACTGGAATATTTTAATGATGTATCAAAGCTTATTAAAATGTCAATCATTGTTTTTATCATAATAATAAAACTAATGGAGAATGTATATGCATGCAAAATAATGCAACTATCTACAAAATAACGAATTATTTTAACCTTCTTATTATTTTTTATTTTAAAACTAAAATCATAGATAATATATACGAATTTTATATAAAGACAGATCTATCTGTACAGGTAGAAAGACGAAATTCCCGGACTCGCAACCCTCATTGGATGCAGGTATGCGACCGAAAAAAATTAAGTGCATTCCTTAAAACACAGCCCGACCATGGGGACGGAATGCGCCCGCCGCTAATTGCCTCTGGCCGCATACGTATATATGTATATATATGTATGCGCGGGGAAAAAAAGGTCTTTCTCTTTATGCATCACTCCATTTGCGTGGGAATCTGACGCAGATGTGTATCTATATATACGTAGATCGGCATCTTTAATTTCATTATCTTCGAGCAGTCAACATCGTTTTTGGTGCTTGTTTGTGTTTTACTACAAGGTATTTAGAAAGCCTAATTTATATAATATTAAATTGCAATATTTTACATTAGTTTTAAAATTTTATAGGACTTTTTAAAAATTGTTTTTTCTCAATTATAAGATTATTTTTTAAATAATTTAATGGTATATATTTTATTAATATTTTATTTTTATATACAATTAATCCAGGGTGCTTCAAAGTATTTTATACGCATTTAGTAGCTTCTTTATATTGTTTTTCATTCTTTTTTTAATTTTTATAAGGTTTTAAAGGGTTTTATCAATAAATTTTCAATAATACAAGTATTTTTTAGTTAAATATACGCTGATCATAGTTTTTCTACTACTCTAAAATTTTATAGGACTTTTTAAAAATTGTTTTTATCAATTATAAGGCTGTTTTTAATAATTTAATGGTGTATATTTTATTAATATTTTATTGAATATTATTTTTATATACAATTATCCAGGGTGCTTCAAAGTATTTTATTTGTATTTAGTAGCTTCTTTATATTGTTTTTTTTTTTTTCCTTTTTTTAAATTTTTAGGTGCGTAAATTTATATTATTAAATTGATTATTTTATAAAGTTTTAAAGGGTTTTATCAATAAATTTTCAATAATACAAGTATTTTTTAGTTAAATATATGCTGATCATAGTTTTTCTACTACTCTAAAATTTTATAGGCCTTTTAAAAATTGTTTTTTCTCAATTATAAGGTTATTTTTTAAATAATTTTATTAATATTTTATTTTTATATACAATTATCCAGGGTGCTTCAAAGTATTTTATTTGTATTTAGTAGCTTCTTTATATTGTTTTTCTTTCTTTTTTTTAATTTTTATAAGGTTTTAAAGGGTTTTATCAATAAATTTTCAATAATACAAGTATTTTTTAGTTAAATATACGCTGATCAGTCAAATAAATTAGCAATTTCGATATATTAAAAATTAGGTTTCAATAGCTTTTTATTCTCTTAAATTTATTATATTAATTATTTTTTAATTTGTTTTTCATAGAATGAATTACATCATTTGCGGAAAATCCTTCACCCGGCGTGATAACATGAAGCGACATGTGAATACCCTCCACCGCAATTTTGTTTGCGGTCTTTGTAGGGAGGGTGTGGATACATGTGAGCATGTTGCCGGACCGTCTAAGAAGAGGGTTAAAGTAGATGTTGCACCACCCACAAGTTCTAATGGACCTGTGGATGCTTTCTAAAGATAGATCATTAGTTTATATTAAATGTATGAAGAAAAAAACTTTACTACATATTGAAAGCCTGGTGTCCGTTTAGGCTTAGTCATGAGTCTATCTAATCATATAATCTTGTAACAAAATTTCTGGTGATATAAGCAGTGTATAAAATTCAATCTTCATTTAATGTAGTGCATATATAAATTTTGTATTCATTTAATGTGAGACTTCTGCTAAATTTTTTATTAAGAGTGTAGAGTGATATTAATATTCACGAATTTGATGTATCAACTTTTTGAATGGTTGGTTGAGCTGAAAATCATAATTTTTTAGTGTCTCTGAGGTGGTTTTATGAAGCATCTAAATTTCAGATTAAAAGCTAATCGCGAGGCTTATTTCTTGTAATGATAGTACAAAAACATGAACTGTAAAAAGATAGCATATATTTTATCCGTTGTGAGACTTAGTATGTTTTCTTTCTCGCCCTTTTTTAAATATTATAAGAAAGTTAACTAAATCAATTTAAGAATTTATGTTATTTAAAAATTGAGATTAAACACGGAAATCTGTTGTAAATGGGGAAATTAATAATAATTTTTTGCCCTTAAATATTGATAAATAGTGGGCTATCTGTTGTAAATGGAAATAAATAATAATTTTTGTCTTAAATAGTAGGCTTACCAAACATGATTTTTCAAATGTTTTAAGTGCTACTATTTCTTAGATTTTTATGTAATTTCATTGACTTGAATGCATGTTTTTGATAGAGGGGTTTCAGAACCGCTTCATGACTCGGTTGTTAGTTGATTCTCAAATCTTTTTGGTTAGAACGTTAATGCTGTCTTTATATTAGCTTTTTGTTTCGTTCTTTTATGATGTATAAACATTGTTATTTTTTAAATGTATAGGAAGTGGTATTTGCTATGTGTACAATGTGTTTCAAAATTAGTTTTTATTAGGCATAAACTATGTTTTTGTGTAAAAACCTCTAAATTTCATATTAAAAGCCGCTCGTCAATCATATTTCTTCTAATGATAGTACAACCCACGAACTGTAAAAGATAGACTCATTTTATGAATTTATGTTAATTCAAATTGATATTAAGCAGGGGTATCTGTAGATGGAAAATTAATAATAATTTTTGTCTTAAATATTGATATATAGTGGGCTTACCAAACATGATTTTTCAAATGTTTTAAGTGTATTGCATGGATTTTTATGTAATTTCAAAGGGAATGTAATACATTCGCTGCTGTACAAACATAAACTGTAAAAGCGAGATAGAAGCATTTTTAGAACAAGTATATATTTAATATTTTTGTAAATCTTTTGGCTAGAACGTTAATGCTGTCTTTATATTAGTTTTTTGTTTGGTTCTTTTATGATATATAAAAATTGTTATTTTTTAAAATGTACAGGAAGTGGTATTTGCTATGTGGACAATGTGTTTCAAAATTAGTTTTATTAGTGATAAACTATGTATTTTGCATAAAAACCTCTAAATTTCATATTAAAAGCTGTACCTCAAGCATATTTCTTCTAATGATGGTACAACCCACGAACTGTAAAAGATAGACTCATTTTATGAATTTATGTTAATTCAAATTGATATTAAGCAGGGGTATCTGTGGATGGAAAATTAATAATAATTTTTTGTCTTAAATATTGATATATAGTGGGCTTACCAAACATGATTTTTCAAATGTTTTAAGTGTATTGCATGGATTTTTATGTAATTTCAAAGGGAATGTAATACATTCGCTGCTGTACAAAACATAAACTGTAAAAAGAGAGATAGAAGCATTTTTAGAACAAGTATATATTTAATATTTTTGCAAATCTTTTGGCTAGAACGTTAATGCTGTCTTTATATTAGTTTTTTGTTTGGTTCTTTTATGATATATAAAAATTGTTATTTTTTAAAATGTACAGGAAGTGGTATTTGCTATGTGGACAATGTGTTTCAAAATTAGTTTTATTAGTGATAAACTATGTATTTTGCATAAAAACCTCTAAATTTCATATTAAAAGCTGTACCTCAAGCATATTTCTTCTAATGATGGTACTAAACATGAAGTGTGAAAAGATAGTACATATTTTATCTGTTGTGGGACTTAGTATGTTTTCTTTTTCAACCTTTTTTTAAATATTATAAGAAAGTTAACTAAATCAATTTAAGAATTTATGTTATTTAAAATTGATATTAAACTGGGGTATCTCTAAAATGGAAATATTTAATGTTATGTCTATTTTCATATGTATAGTGTTTTGTCAAAAAAGTTTTGATTGCTGAAAAAAGTGGGTAATAAAAATTTTTGATAGACCATGTTTCTCACCTCTATCGTTTTACTGCATTGTTATATTGCACTATATGGGTCATCTCGAGAACATTCCTTGCCTTTGCATTTGATTGTTTTGTTTAAATTTTGATATTTGTGAAATTGAAAGTATGGTTGAGGTTTGTTTGATGTGTGTAGTTGTTTTATTTTTAATAAATTGTTTTCTTAAAAATATGGGGTCATTATTTTACTTTTCTAAAAGTCTTACTTTTGAAATGTCTTGTATATTCATGTTTGGTTGCTATGTTATCCAGTACCATACTATATATTTATTTTATGATTTTGACAAAGTATGCCGATCTTAGATGTAAATCCGCGGTGGTGGCGTTTGAAAGTATGTTGTGTTGGGGTTTGACCTAGATGTATCTTCCTAAGTTGGTCTGGTGTTGTGGCGTTTGAAACTATGTTGGGTGGTTGTGGTGGTGGTTGTTGTTGTGATGCGTGATATGGAGTTGGGTATTTTCTAGAAGTTGAGTTTATATTTTGATCCCTACCTTTGAAATGTTCTGTATATTAATATTTGGTTGCTATGTTATCCAGATGGATGGATGGATTGATGGATGGTTGGATGGATGGATGGATGGATGGATGTATGGATGGATGGATGGATGGATTGATTGTTGGATGGATGGATGGATGAATGTATGGATGTATGGATGGATTGATGGATGGTTGGATGGCTTTTTGAGAAAAGAGGGATTTGATAGTGGTTTGAATGTGTGGTTTTAATATAGGGGTTTCAGAATCGCTTCATGATCCGGTTGTGAGCTGATTCTAGCGATGGTTTTGAAATGATGTTTCATAGGAGTTTGAGTGCATGGTTTTGATAGATTGGATGCCTGACGTCACCTTAGTTTATTAGATTTTTGGCGGCCATCTTGGATTCGCCATCTTGCTTTTCTAAAAATCCCTACCTTTGAAACGTCCTGTATATTCATACTTGGTTGCTATCTCGTCCAGATGGATGGATGGATTAATGGATGGTTGGATGGATGGATGGTTGGATGGATGGTTGGATGGATGTATGGATGGATGGATGGATGGATTGATTGTTGGATGGATGGATGGATGAATGTATGGATGTATGGATGGATTGATGGATGGTTGGATGGCTTTTTGAGAAAAGAGGGATTTGATAGTGGTTTAAATGTGTGGTTTTAATATAGGGGTTTCAGAACCGCTTCATGATCCGGTTGTGAGCTGATTCTAGCGATGGTTTTGAAATGATGTTTCATAGGAGTTTGAGTGCATGGTTTTGATAGATTGGATGCCTGACGTCACCTTAGTTTATTAGATTTTTGGCGGCCATCTTGGATTTGCCATCTTGCTTTTCTAAAAATCCCTACCTTTGAAACGTCCTGTATATTCATACTTGGTTGCTATCTCGTCCAGATGGATGGATGGATTAATGGATGGTTGGATGGATGGATGGTTGGATGGATGGTTGGATGGATGTATGGATGGATGGATGGATGGATGGATGGATTGATGGATGGATTGATGGATGGATGTATGGATGTATGGATGGATGGATGGATGGATGGATTGATGGCTTTTTGAGAAAAGAGGGATTTGATAGTGGTTTGAATGTGTGGTTTTAATATAGGGGTTTCAGAACCGCTTCATGACGTGAGCTGATTCTAGCGATGGTTTTGAGATGATGTTTCATAGGAGTTCGAGTGCATGGTTTTGATAGATTGGATGCTTGACGTGACATTAGTTTATTAGATTTTTGGCGGCCATCTTGGATTCGCCATCTTGCTTTTCTAAAAATCCCTACCTTTGAAACGTCCTGTATATTCATACTTGGTTGCTATCTCGTCCAGTAGCATACTGTATATTTATTTTATAATTTTGAAATGGTATGCCGATCTTAGATATAAAGTTTATATTTTTATCGACCATCTTGAGGGTATGAAACTTGGTCATATTGTTAATTAATAATAATAAATACATTGTTTTTCTTAAAAAATATATTGTTTGTTTTATTTTATTTTATAAGTGAGATATACATTTCAAGCATGCGGCTATCACAGAAGCAGACAGCCGTTGCGGTTTCCGCTGGAAACATGTTTAGACCTGTTTGAAGTACATTGAGAAGCGCGATAGCAAGCCTGGTAATTTATTCAGGAATTCTCTAGAAACAAAGACCATCTTGATGGTCCGCCATTTTGTCTGACGTCACCTTAGTTTGGCTAGTGACCGTGGGAGGATGCTGCATTATGGCAATCATGAGAGATGCCATTTCTTGGTTAGTGGCTGTGAGAGGGCGTCACATTGGGTTGGTAATGATGAAATCTGCCATTTCTTAGTTTGGTTGGTAATGATGAAATCTGTAATTTTTAGTTGGGTTGGTAATGATGAAATCTGCAATTTTAGTTGGGTTGGTAATGATGAAATCTGCAATTTTTAGTTGGGTTGGTAATGATGAAATCTGCAATTTTTAGTTGGGTTGGCGACCGCGAGGGGGCGCCACATCAGTTGGGTTGGCAGAGGGTTCTACCTATCTTGCGGGGAGGGGGGGGGTAGTAGGAGTGGGGGGTGGTGGTGGCTCCAGAACTCTCCAAAGTACCCTACTATGGATTTAAATCTCTTGTTTTTTCTGGTTTTTTCGGGGTCCCGCAAGGTTCTAATTTAGGTCCATTACTTTTTAGTTTATTTATTTTAATGATTTGCTTGGTTTAATGGTGCGTCTTATACTATACATATATCTGTAAATGCTATTTCGTCTCTATAATAAAACTTAATTATTTTTAAAAATGGCATCCAATTATAATTTAAATTTAAACAATAAAATTCTTATGTCTTCCACGCGAAAACTTAATTATCATAATGCAAGTTACTTCATCGAAAATATTCTTTTGGATAGGGTAAAACGGTTTGGTTATCCTGGAATGCTTTGCCATAGCAAATAATGTTTTTTTATCCATATAAATTTCTCGGACAAACTACATATGAACATAACTATAGCAAAACGAAAAATACGTACGATATTTGGAACAAATGGACTACACACAATATATCTGGGCGGAAAAGCAATCCAACAATTGAAAAGAAAAATTCGGTCTCAATTATTTCAGATGACGGAACAATGAATGAGGAAATAAAGGTAAGAATAACAAAGGGGGAGAAGATTGCACAGGTCCATAATGAAGAGTAAGTAAGTTTCTTGAGTAAGAATGAAATACCTAACGATATGAAAGGTTGTTATACCAATCATTGGATCTGCATCAGAAACATGGACATTGACAAAAATCAGACAGAAGGAATAACAGCGACAGGAATAAGGTTCCTAAAGTCATGGAACGAGAAATTTCTAACGCCATTGAAGCTACATTAGTACAACACTTTTATTCAGACTCCACCTTAAAATACAAACTCAAATGCAGGAATTGGAGCGACAACAGAAAAGTTCCATAATGAAGAGTAAGCAATTACTAATTGAATTCGCAGAAAACTGCATTAAATTTCAATAACATATTTTTGTCTAAAAGTTATTTTTTTTTCAAATGGAACATCTTGTATATCGGTTCATTTTTGAATTGCTTACTAAATTTTCCACCAAAAACATGTAAGATGTTATTATTTTTAAGGTGGCCATTACTGAGCTATTGTCGTTCTTTGATATAATTCTGACAACTTTATGTTTTTTTATTTGAATACGGTATAGTGGGCCATGAAATTTGCCGCGAAATTGACAATTGAACTGATGACATTTAATAAGTAGCTTCTCAGTTGACAAGCATGATTTTATAATGACTTTTTCTAAAAATGAGCTTAGAGATACGATTCATGTATGTACTGGAGTAATAACCAAAAAGTTTGATATTTCATACAATGCAACAATATGATTTAAAGTATATGTGGAATATGGCACAATAAACAAATTTTAAAACCGAACAAATTAATAAGTTGATTTTAGTAGGTGTAGGAACTGTTAAGTGAATGGATTAGATAGATAAGTTTTTGGTATGTGAAAATTTCAGGAAGTAGGCTTTGAAAAAATAAAGTTTTTTGAGGTATTGTCGAGTGAAACTTTACCAAATGATGCAGAATTTTCTTGGCTACAAGCACCACCAAAGTTAATGTTTTTACTTTTAAAAACCATGTGAAACAGTTTTTTTTTCTGAACACGTGTTTTGGTCAAATATTCACAAAAAAAATTAATAACTCAAAAACTATTGGCTCAATTTTGAAAATGAAAAACAGTTGAACAGACAATCTAAAGCAGTAAAAGAAAATCCAAAAATATATATGGTGTCATTAAAAAAAAATTTAGTTCCGTGCATTTCCGATGAAACCGGAAGTGCGTCAGAGCTTAAAGTATTTTTACAATATGCGCCACAAGAAACCATGGATTGTCCAAAATTGTTTTTTCTTTTATTTAAAACACAAAAGAGCAATCGAAGAAGCGGCTACTAATGACTCACCCTGTACAAAGCTTTTTCTCCAGATTCCTTTTCAGGCGACAACATTCAGTTATGCTATTTTTGTACTCACCACCTGTAAAGTGACATTTGGCGCATGTGTCGCTCGACCAGGAAGGAGTATTTCCCGGTCGAGGCGACTGTAAAAATAGAAAAAAACACTGGCTCTTTGGGACATTTAAAAAAAATCTAAATTGATGTTAATAAAATTTAGTCTATAAAATACTACCGCCCTCCACTACTCTTCACTAAAAGTTGGGGAAATAGTAATAATAATTAAAAATTCTTCCAGTAAATTTGTGGCGCCATCTATTTGACCACATCGACATTCATATTGGCAGTTCATAATAAATTGTAATTAAACCAAAAAAGCGCAATAAACGCACTATAAATTTATAAATATAAAAATAAATAATTCATGTTTGCCATGTGTAAGAATATAATAACTTAATTTTAGGGAAAGGTGAGTAGGTAATAGTTACGTACATGAAATGCTTAAATTAATTAGGTAATCTATTTTAGATAATATTTTTTTAATTTAATGTTCGTATAAAAAATATTGTACAAACCATTTGAGCAATAAAAGCAGTCGCTTCCTGCGGTCGCTAGTGCTTTCAAAGTGCGCTCATGCAGGAAAATAGTCTTCCCGCACTTGGTTCGTAAATAACTATTCCATCTTCGAAGCATAACGAACGAAACAAAAAAAGAATCAACCAAATATGTCTTTCCTATCCGTCAGTTATGTCGAGCGTGCATACAAAAAATATGATTTTTGTAGTACGATTTTCCTTTGTAATTGTCCTGATTTTTTTGCCTAAAAACTTGTCCAGGACCATAACGAATAACAAAAAAAGAATTTCACATATCAATCTTTCGAAACGTGAGTTGTGTTTTTTTCATACAAAAACCTATAATAATAATAATAATAATAATAATAATAATAATAATAATAATAATAAAAATAATAATAATAATAATAATAATAATAATAATAATAATAATATTTATTGATTTCAGAAAAACAGAGAACTACATATGCAGTATACATGTGTTGATGAAATCTCGTCAAACATAGCTATACTAAATCAAAAAAAAAAAAAAATATATATTCGACAATCATTTTATAGACATGTCTTGTAGGCACTCATCCGTACTGTAGTAGCACTTTTCCAATAAAATCATTTTAACCTGAAGCCGAAATGTTTGAAAATTTGTTTCTTCCTTGAGGCACTCTCGCAGTTTAATGTAAAATCGGCAGCCATTATAATAGATCCCCTTTTGATATAACGTTGTGCTATGTTGTATTGGCATCATTAATGTTTTAGTTATGGTATCATGACCATGGTCAACAATTTGCTGCTGAAAACATTTTCTATTTTTATGGACAAAACAAAACAGCTCGTATATATAAATGCATGGCAGGGACAAGATACCAAGTTCTTTAAAGGCTGGTACACATGAATCCATTTTCCTATGATTTGCGACAATGCGTACAGCACGTTTTTCTATCAGGAAATGAAATTCGATGACCTACCCCAGTGCATAATACCATACTTCAAAACGATATGAAAACAGCCAAAGTATAACTGACGCATGATTGAGCGGCCACACTGATTTGATAATATCGCTAGAGCATAGCATGTTCTCGACAACTTTTCGCAGACATAAGCGACGTGTTTTTGCCATTGTAAGCTGCTATCAACGAATAGTCCTAATATTTTTGTTGTGTCGTTATACTCTATACAGCTACCGTTATTTAGGTGTAGTTGATCATGAGATGTTACTTTGAATCTAGATGTTTTAAAAAGAACGCAAATAGTTTTGTCGTTATTAAGACACAGTTTATTCGCTTTTGACCACACACATGTCTTCTTGTACAAGCTCCGAGCTTGTTGTTCCGCGTCCGTTAAACTATTACTTGTTATCAAAATATTAGTATGATCTGCATATGATACAACCACTGATTGCCCATTTTCAACATGAAGATGGAGAAGTAGGTCATTTATGTAAATAAGAAAAAGAATTGGTCCCAAAATCGACCCCTGTGGTACACCGGTATTAATACTTCCGGGCTCGGTAACTGCTGGCTACGATTTGTTAGATATGAAGTAAACCAATTTAACGGTGTTCCTCTTATACCATACCTATCCAGCTTATGCAGTAGTATCCCATGATCAACACAGTCAAAAGCTTTAAATAAAAAGACCCAGAGCCACATGAGATTTATCCAAAGCAGTTGTTATTGTATTTATGAATTTACCCAATGCAGTATCCAAACTTCTTCCCTTGGTAAAACAGTGTTGTGACGCTGACAAGAAGTTATATTTAGTTAAATATTCAATTAATTGATTGTTAATTACAGACTCGAAAACCTTCGATATACTAGTACAAAGACTTATGGATCTGTAATTCGTAATCATGTCGGTGTCGCCCTTTTTATAGAGTGGAATTTCATTAATGGTTTTCAATTTAGTCGGAAAAATACCTTGTGATATTGATAGATTAACTCAGGGGATTCCCAATCAAGGATGAAATTCTTTTTAATAATGTATTAGAGATACCATCACTACCCGAAGAAGATGAGTTTTTTAATTTACTATTGTATGTGCCACATCATCACCCGACACAGGTTGCCCAAAAAATGATTTCGCTGATACTCCCAAATAGCACCGTATCCACATCAGCGGAATGGTGCTCTGCAAGCTTGTGGGCTGCTGTCGTAAAGAAAATATTAAATCTATTGGCACATTCCAAACCCCCTCAAAAAGCACTTCAGTTTTTCCCGAATTTTTCAATTTTCCGGACAACTTCTCCAATTTTTCTTCCCCTAAAAACTACATTTAGGCTATTACGAACATTTTCAAAAAAAAGAGAATACCTAAATCGGTCCAGCAGTTCTCAAGTGATTCGCGTACAAAGGAACAGCATTTCATTTTTATTTATAAACATTATTTGTTGATGTTAGAATGTATGTTATCAATCGTTATTAAATAATAGCCGATTAATATATAATAAAAATATGTCAGCTAGTTCACTAGAGCCAACTGGGCTGTTAGCTACAGCGCCAGTCAAATATGCAACATGCATAACATATTTAGTAAACGGTGTGTCATTTCTGTTTAGTCCTCGTGTTTGTCTTTTTTCTGGTCGTTCGAAAATTAAAACCTATAATTTGCAATTATTTATTACTATACAAAATCAGGGTAATTTATTATCCAGTCAGTCCAGAACGGTAATTGATAATTACCATTTAGACCGAGAGCGTGGGTCGCAGAGTGATTCGTCAATAGCATTATATTTTTTTTTCGACATGAGCCACACACAACAATCGAGCCGAGAGCATTTTATCCCCTTTTAATCTCTCGAATCGCGAACACGAAATTATTTCGTTCCGCGTACGCATACAACTCTTACATAAACAAGAGGCCGACCAATTCAACTCTGACATACGGCTTGATAATTCGTTATTAAATGGCCAATATACACACACCCACAATCGTATAACGAACATCTACACAAGTACATGCACAAACACACATACACATACAAACACGTTAAAACAATAGTAAAACGGCCCACGAGCATCGTGTGCCGCCCGGATTCCGATAGTCGATACTAGAGAAAGAGACCCGAGTTCAACAGCCTTATACGTGAACTTGCACCAGATCGGTTATGGCTGTGCACAAATTCAGGATGCCGAAGAAGTTGGAGGAATTCGCGATTCAAAACGCTCTGTGACGGTGGTTCTAAGACGCGGTTTTCTACCGCGATTCGTGTCTATACGGCGGGATAATTCCAACGGGCTTACAACACGACTCGATAGGTACTAATTAGTACTATGGAGGAATGAAAGAATATTTAGCGTTCTCTCGTCTGCATCGGATGCCACCACATCACAGATATGTGCTGGTAATTTATCGTTCTGGATGGTTTTTGTCAGACTTTGGAATGCGATTGTAATTAATTTCTTCTAATGATTTCGATGCGGTATGTTTTTCTTCTTCGCCGTGACTTATTTAGAAAAGAAATAGAAAATAATAAAGTGTGATCCAATTTAATTGTAATGCATTTGCATTCATGTGCCTTTGTCCCTCTCAGCTTTAGAAAATAATTAGATTTGATATTATCAAATTTGAACTGTAAGATCCAAAGACTACAAAAGGACGGGAATTGATTATATTCATGTAACTGCTGTTAAAACAGAAATTATAGCCTGTCCTCTTGTGAAAATATTAAATCTTTCAGTATACTCTGGCATTTTCCCATCTTTATCAAAGACATCATATCAATTCATAAAAAGGACGATCCTACTATTATATCCAACTATAGGCCAATTTCATAACGAAGTGTGTTTTCAAGAAAAAAATTTGAGACGGCAGTTTATACGAGACTATCAGCATTCCTAGAGTATTACAAATTATTTTCAAAATCTCAGCATGGTTTTCGGTCGGGAAGGTCAACCAAAACAGCGGCGATTCATTTTCTCCGATATATATTATAATGATTTAAATTTTCAATATTTATAAGTATAAAATCTAAATTAACTTCTCAAGAAAATTAATTTATGTTATACAAATAAAAGTTCATTCGTATGTAAAATAGAAGAATTTTATTTGAATAGTAATGAAATGTATAAAATGTTAGATAGGAACTAAATTTATTGTAATCTCATTCTTACTGAAAGATTTTAAAAAGTCACAATATTAGTAATATTGTCAAGACATAAGATTGGCAACTTAAATGACTATACAAGAAAATGTCATTATCATGAAAAATCAAATACGTATATGGAAACTAGGTAAAAATATCCTGGTTACTCATAAACAAATAGATGGTTTGTGAATTTTGACATAAAAGTAAAAGAATTATGTAATGAAACGAGATTTTTTGGAATAAAGAGGAATTTATATAGAAAAGTTGGTATAAAAATAATAAATAACTGATTTTATACGTTAATTATCATCATATACATGTTTGATAAGTCGTAAACTTGTGGAACTCGTATCTTGGACCAAAGTGATTACTGAACCGGAATTACCTTGATGTTGCTTACACCGAGAAAAATAAAATGTTCAGTCAACACAAAACACTTTCAGTCAACATTCGTGTTTATTCACCTATAATCAATACCTCATCTGTTTTGATGCAATGCAAGTGAAGTTGTTGACACTTGCACATTGGCACAACATTTTTGTGTGTTGTATGAATAAATATTATTAATTGAATAGACAAATGAAATATATTGCAACAATTACACGTGTTTGTTGGCCTAACACAGGCAAGTTGTTGTATAAATTAGGATAATTTCAAGTCAACAACTCGTATTTGTTAAACGAATATAATTTTGTCGTTCATTGAAATCCTTTTTCAGTTAAATGAAATATTCTAGTCTATTAAGACAAGACATATGAGGTTTCATTTAAGAGTGTGTTAATTTTCAATATACAAATTCTTGCATTTGGTCATCATGAGTTTAAAATGTATGAATAATTTATATTTATGTTGAACCGTCACTTTTAAGTTAAAGCTAGAACTGTTTTATACAGCAAGTAACTATATTTAATTTGTTTTTACATAAACTCTTGAATATGATACTAATTACTGACATTACATTCGGTAACATGAAATCTGTATATAGTTTCCGAAGACATAAAAATAAAATGTTGTTACTTAGGTGTATAGTAACAGCCCTGAGTTTTAACGTAAGTGTTCTAATTCAAGATAAATTTAAATTACCAATACATTTTAAACTCGTGAAAAATCCAATGCTACAACTAAAACAAATAATAAATGATGAAACAAACCAAATATATTTTTTGGAATGAGAAAGCATTCAGTCTGAGAAACTGAGTTTCCTGATATCAATAACAGTGGCCTAATCACAGGCATAAATCAAAAATATAACTTATCAGTTGAGAAGAAATAAGTAGGTATTATTAAACCTATAGGTAACACATTTGTTTACATACTTCATCATTACAAAAAAGATATGGATAGGTATATTTGTTGAAAGAAAAAACTCAATACATTTTCAGAGACTTTTATTAGGTAAGAAATAAACGTATAGTTAAGTACTCTTAATAAGTTAAGGCGTATTTAGTGTCTAGAAAACACAATTAAAATGTAGATACTAAAAACAGTAAAAAATTTATATTATCTTCTGATAGACCATTATTATCAAATAAAAGTTAATTGTTCTCCGTGACTTTATCAATAGTTTTCTTATTATGTAATCACTTTTGAAAGAAGGAATCCAATTTAGAAAAGAGATTTACAGGAGAATCTGGAAACATTCTGCCAAAGTCGTTTTCAATCTAAAAATAATTTTACATGCATAGATACGAATGTCTTACATAAATAATCACTTACTAATGCTGTAGCGTCTTTGTGCTTTAATACTGGCGAATTTTCTATAAATTTGCTTATAGTTTGAACTCTTCTTTCTCGTCTTAGAATGAATGTGTTTTGGGAATGCTTTAATGCTAAACTCCATGGTTCTGAAGAATACGTTAGCCAAGCAGCGCTTTTTCGCATTGTATCTAAAAAGTCATACGTTGAATATTTTGTTCGCCTATTAAAACTGTTGAATTCTGTGTCATTGTTAAATGATAAAGAATCTTCTGCAACATTGACTTTATCAAATACTTGAGGAAGTATAAGTATGTTAGTACAAGTACCATGATATAAAAAAAATTATTTGCTAAATTTAGTATAGATATATGTATACTAGGATGCTAATGGTAAAAGTTTGCGCTATTTATCTGGCAAAAATGAAAAATGTTCTAATGTATTTTTTGGACTTCATACTGCTTTGAATTATGCTAGATATAAAAAGGCCTACCTGTAATTACGGATAACTTTTCTGTTGGCTTTTCCTCCCTTAACGGTGCCCTTGAACCAGCAACAAAAAAGAAACTGGAATATAAAATCCATATTCGCTATAAATCAGAGTTACTTACCCACCACATGCCGTCATCGAACCGTTTATTATAAGGTTTACTAAAATATTCCTAACTTTACTTGGTAGTCCTTGAAGGGTGCCAAGACAACATTTCCAGCAGTAGTAGCTTTTAAAAGCACTTTTAGGTCCATATTGTATGTTTTCCGGCATGCATATTAATACATATCATCCCCACAAAATGCATTTGTACGGTTACTCGCTGGTATGAATGCCGCGGCGGCTTCATTATTCCTAGTGTCAAAAAGAAGGTCGTTTCGTTTATAACTGCTACTTATTTCATTATCGGCAGACGTGGACTCTGCAGCAGTGTCATAATGAATTATTTCATTTAGTTCTTGTTTTCCTAAATTTATTTGACTTTGGTAACTTATGGTTTCAGTGGTCGTCGTTGTATAGTTTGTTTCATTCCCATTATCTTCACTGACAAGTGTAGCGTTTCTTGATACAGTTGGTATATGCTAAAATAATAATAAGCATAAAAAAATTAAATCTACAAATAGAAAAAATACTGCAATACCAATATATTTTCACTTTCGTCTACGTAATTTTACACTCTTCGCAATTTTAGTTCTTGCAGGTATATCAAGAATTTACTTCTAGGCCCTATCTTCGGAAATAATTCCCTTATTAAGTCGTCATCCAAGTTAAGGAATGTTTCGTAATCGATTTCTTCGTCTATAAGAATATTTACTTAGGATTACAGAGGGATAGAAATAACATTTTTGAATTTTTCTTATAGCTGTTAAAAATCTAGCCTTCCTCATGTACTAAAAAAATGTTTTATAACATATACTTAAACATACGCAATTGAAGGGAAAAGAATAAGTAAAAATAGCAAGACGCTTTAGTTTATGGGCTCACCATGGCAGAGCTCCCTAGAGATTAGTGATGCTGTAATATCGGTTAAATCCGTGGTCGAAATTTCTTTTATGCTATTTATATCTCCCTTATTATACGTAGGATGAATAATAAGGGAGATGGTAAAGTGCGCACTAACTTGGATCACCCTGTATACAATACATATAATAGAGAATAATTTTTGTCGGAGCTACTTCTTCTAATAAAATGTGTCTTTTGAGAATATTTATAGAAAATGTTTTAAATAACAAAGACAAGCAGTTACTTGTTTCGTTTGGTACATGCATTATACGCTATATTTTAGGTTATAGCTTTACAGATAAATACTTAAAAGTTCGAAAACACTGAAGTAATGAAATTGCAAATTACATGTATGTGCAAACAAGTTATATAAAATACATTTTACCTCGGTGTGACACTGCCATATTAATAAGTAATAAGACAATATGCAGTTTAGACTTCTTCAAAATTGGTGAAAAAGTTAGATTAAACTCGTATATATGACAGTACCTACTAATATACATAAACAAAATTTATAATTTAAAGTATATTGCATGTATCTTATAGAAAATTAAGTAATTCAAACGGCAAATACCTACAAAATATAATTGTTCACATACCGTTCATACATACGTATCCTTAGCTATCAACGTATTATTGAGGTATTATTATATGTATATACCATACTAATTATATTGCACGCACATAGATAGGTACAACATCTTTTGTGTAGATTGTGATCTTTTTAAAATACCTACATATTAAACAAATATTATAAATACAAATCTTACGTACCTTTAAACATTGTTACATATTCGAAAAATCCCCAACTGACCAACTTTTCTTCTACGTCGTCCATGTCACGTTATAGCTGTGCATGCAAGATGTAAATAATCACAGCAAATAATTGCCGAACTCCGTTATTTCCACATATGACACACCATCCCCCTCGCTACAAAGAACCCGGTGAAACAGTATTTATGATTTATTAAACTAGCAAAAACGAAGGAAACAACTAGAGACTGGACTGTGTTCTTCTCCTCAATTGCGCGTTAGTATATCTAGTTCAATCTGGATATTTTGGGCTTGCCGGCGCCGCCTTTCTCAATATTCTAAGATTGTTCAGTCAAGAGACTTTTAGAACTTCTAAGGTTGAAATGAAAATATGTTGATTCAAACGTATGGGGAACTTTAAATTTACCGATTATTTATTCATCTGAAATACTTTTAATATACGAAATATATTGAAAATAAGAATATGTTGAGGCGAAATATTCTTATTTGAATCAACTAATTTATTATTTTATTCAACTAATAAAATTCAAATAAATAGAAACCTTCATTGAAGAATAAGATGGTGTTGCTTGAATATATATTTAATTTTATTCAACAAAAAAAAGTGGACAGCACATGCTTTGTTGAATTTACATTTTCATTTTTCTCAGTGTATAAAAATAAATGGAATTGGATTTATAAACTGAAAAATACATATAAGAAACGTTTTACCGAAATAGAAGAGACACATAACGTGTATACAAATACGAGGTAAACCTATTGGAAGGATTTAACTTGGACCTTATATGCTGCATTATCCGGACCTTAAGAAACTGTACCTGTAACCCAGAATAGACGTATTTTATGAAGAGGACCTATCCTAGACAGAAATAGAAAAACCGTTAAGTGCAATTATAAACATTTAAATGAAAATTCTTTCATAATAATTAATTTCAAACATTGAAGTATCTTTATAAGATAAAGAGAATAATAGAATTGATAGTTAATTTATTGTAAAAATGTTTCTATTTTATATAAACATCATCTGTATAGCCATATTTCTATTATTGTTTTAATAATTTTCATTAAGACTGAGAATTTAATTTTGAAATTGAATTTATTGTTATGTGATTAACAGATTTTTCCATCATTACTTAATTTATGTAGTTCAACATACATTATTTTGTGTTTTTAAAAAATATTATTTTGAAATAAATATTAAAATAACTTTTACAAAAGAATTCTATCCTGAGATTATTATTTATTTTTCATACTCCATTATAATTTCTACGGACTGAACTTAGCTAGAAAGACAATAATATAATATATATGTTACCGTTAAAGCGAATAATTCCGGTATTCTATGAAATAACTAGTTATTTCATAAAATACCGATCCACGGTAGGTAAATCATAAAATAGTTTTGTTTTTCAATACTTTAACTAGTTATTCTATATATAACCTAGTTATTCTGTAAAATAACGTAATCGTGCAAAAGAAAGTATGAAATAAATAGACGGGACCAAGATTACAACTTAAGGAATTTATTAGATAGCTTCAGTAGTTGTTAATATTACAAAAAAAACAACAAATTGTAAAAAATACATTACACAAAAGATAATAGATACTCCTACATTTTTGGAACAATATTTTTACAAAAGTAGTAAAAAAATAATTGTAAAAAAATTAAACAATATTATTAGCACAAAGAGAAATACATTTAAATGTACAGTTTTCTGTCGATAAGGCCTTACAGGGTTTTCCTATTGCTTTTCACTATTTGTCAATTATTGTGTTTCACTATTTAGCAAATGTAATTCCCACTTTTGGCAGCGCTTGTCAAAGCTGCCAAGTGGGAATTACATTTGCTAAATCGTGAACACAATTGACAAATAGTGAAAAGCAATAGGAAAACCCTGTATTACATATTAGGTACTACTATTTATTTGTGCACGGACCGCTGCCATGACACTTGGAATTGCACAGTACATTATTCTTTTTGCAAAAACATTGTTTTGTTTCACATTTTTTTGTGCAAGAACATTTTTTAAAGCCTTGTCCTGTGCCGGTTGACTGGGCAGTTGCCACTGCCCGCAAGGATATCTCTTCGGAAGCAACTTCTTCAGCGGATATAAGTTTCTCATCGCAAACACTAAACTGAGATCTTGCATATAGTTGTTTTATTACACCATTCCTTGTGCCCAATTTGTAATAATTGTCATCAGAAATATCTAGTACAATGGCAAGTACGGACCTAGGATCTCCTCTTCCACGGTCTACATCAGAAACTTGTACACGAACTGTTGAACCAATAGCTGCCAAGGAGTTTTTTTTATCTGAAGTAATCTTCATCTTTTTCGCTTGTTGACTTAAACCTTCTCTAGCGTCATTACGTTCATTTATTATTGACGTTTTTCTGTGACATAACAGACATCGTCGATCTTGATTCAACCCATCGGGGTTTTTAATAAATATTTCTGTTGCGCATGTAAAATGAACTGGTTTTAAACAGTCAATGCACAGCGAATAACAGTCTGATGAGAAGGTTTCTAAACAAATTACACATTTTGCTTCAATTTGTTCACAATCTTCTGTATATCACTATTCTCACTATCTGCAAGGTTCGGTTCTTCAGTTTCTTTTCCCATGTTTACCAAAACTTTGTTTAAATCTTTTTCATCTTGCAATGAATTTATTACTTCTTTAGGCAAAAAAGACGTTGTTAAACCAACTTTTGGATCTACACCAAACATTGCCTTATAAGGGGTTCTTTTGATGCCAGAATGATAGGCACGATTTTTCATAAACTGGACAAACTGCAACCCTTTACTCCATTTGTTTGTGCCATTTTGTTGCATCCAAGTGGTAAGTATGTTTTCTACATCTTGATTTGGCCTTTCCACGCTACCTTGGCTTTGACTGTGCCTAGGCTTTCCGTGCACAATTTTTAACGCCGGCCACATATCTCGAAGACTTTCTATCATTTTATTGCAAAACTCACGACCATTGTCCGATTGCAGAATGCTAGGAGCTCCAAAAAGCAAAAATATTTCAAGAATATGACAAGCAACTTCCTCAGCGCGTTTCGTTTCTAGAGGCTTTAACACAACAAATTTTGTGAGATGGTCCTGATAGACCATGATGAATTTATAACTGCCATCAGGGTGAGATTGAAAATCAATTAAATCTACCTGACAGCGACTATTTAAATGCTCAGAAAGTATGGGTTTTACAACAACCCCTTTCTTTTCACTCTTCCTCTTCTGCTGGCATAATTCGCAGTTATCCAAAAAACTTTTTATTTGTGCCTGCGTTATATTTTTGTACTTCTTTTTTAGTTCATTAACCATACGATCTCTTCCTCCATGTCCTATTGCAAGGTGGGTGTCGTAAAGGACATCAAACAAATCATTTCTTGTAATATAAAAGACTACTTCAGAGTCTCTTTCTTTCATCGGTACAATTAATTTTTCAATGCCTTTTACTACAAGTACATCATAATGTTCCAGCAACCAATAATCTCGGGGAACTTTCTTCTCAGTTTCTTTTGCACGTTTCACATCTTCCATTAACCTCACATATTTATCATGTGGTAGTAACGCACTATTCGTCTTCGTTTCTTTTTTATTTATAGAGTCCGTAAATTTTTCATTCATTTTCCTTTTTATTTCACTTCCTTCCATGGTAATACCACTAAATATGGTTAATAATTTTATTATTATTATTTTAACAGCACTTAAAATAAAGTGCAGCCGTTATTCTATATATTAACTAGTTAAAGTATCAAATTACAAAGTATTCTACACTTTAACTACCATAGATCGGTATTTTATGAAATAACGAGTTATTTCATAGAATATCGGATTACATGCTTTAACGGTAACATATATATAATATGATGCGCTTGAGGTTTGTAAATATGTGGCAGGTCTTTTTTTGATCTCCCTCGCGCATTCGATAGTCTTGAGATCGGCTATGTTGTGGATAAATTATACTGTCTCGGTATACGGGATCCATTATTGCAATGGATGAGATCATACTTAACTAATAGAAAAATGGTCGTATCACTATCCGGCCACCAATCGGAAGAAATTGCAAATAATATATGAGTACCACAAGGGTCTATCATTTACTATTTTTAATATTTATAAATGACTTGCCGAATCATATAAAAAATGGTCTTGTGGTGGTGTACGCTGACGTTACATCCAATTTCTTATTGCTTCTCCCTAGAAGGATAACAATAGGACGTTTGGGATTAAGTAATTCACAGTAATAAACTTTATTGGTTGAAATACATGAATTACTAACAGAAAATATATCTCCTAGAAGACACTGGTTTTGATTTATTAGTTTTAGTGTATATAAACAGAAATTGTATTGTTTGTCTTTAACTGTGGTGTAAATTATATGCATTTGTTTATTTCTAGATATGACACTAATGTATAGCAATGTTATATCTGGGAATTCATTATGTAGATATTGGTGTCACTTGTTATAACTTTCGTTTATGTTTTTATTGTGAGACGCATATTATTATAATACGGTATGAATACACGATAGTTCAATGAGATGTATGAAAATCCCAAGTATTTATTTCTTTAAAATTAATAATACAGGTTAACTGGCATGATCATTTAACGATGTAATTTTTCAAAATTTCTATTATTACTCGGAGATGTTTATTCTCTTTTAAATAAGTATTTACACATAATTGTTTTGGGCTAGAAATCGTTCAATAGATCGATTAAAAAGTGAGAATGCATGGTTAAGTAATCAATATCAGGACACTTAAATAGTTGAGTGTTTTGATCTAGTTTTGGCAAGTGGCAATGTGAATAAGACTTGTGCTCACTGGATTCATAAAAGATTCCATGGGGTTGGAGTCTAATTTACCAGTGATCATGAACCAAGGATAAGACGGTTATTCATGTAATGAGAATGACTTTTGTAACTGTAGTAACACATAAACCAACGCTATAATAATTTTATGTAAAATAAATATTTAGAACTACATTTCACGCTAATTGCACCTTTTGAATATTTTCTTGTGTATCAAAATGTTGAAGGTTACTCTGTGACTAAAATCACATAAATTTATATGTAAATTGGTTGTAATTGGTCAATAAATCTGTTGTTTTCCATATATATGTTTTTCTTTACCTCATCCATAAAGCAAAGAATATTTAAAATAAAGAAAATATGAACTGCATATGAAAGCAAGAATTCAAGGGAACATATCACATAATAATCACCTCAGTAAATAAACAAGTAGATAAATGTAAACCGCTGCAAAACCCACCATATGCGTAATATCTGCGCGACCTGGTGCATTGTGTCTCAAGTATCAGCACAAAGAGTAAATGCGCAATGCACAGCAAGTAGCTGGAAGCATAGAAATGCGTATACTATACATGAAAATTGAACAAATAAGTCTACATTTTTATGTAAAGTTATAATTTAATAATAATAAAAGTAATACCTCCAAATCAAATACAAGAAAAGCAAAAAGTTGACCTAGTAAAGAACGAATGTTGTTTACAACAAAGATAAAACGTCGGATTCAAGTATAATAAAATGCACCGTTTCACATGCAACAATATGCTGTTAATTTGCATATCGGATCCTCACTATCTCGATAATTACGCGGAATAAGCTGTGTGTGTGCAGGTTCTATTGATTTTTAACCGAATAATCTTCATTAGCGAGTAATCGCGAATGTACTTTTCTCTCTCTTTCTCTTTTCTGCGTTCTCCTCCCGTCTCTCTCTTCATGCGTGTGTGTGAATTTGCGTATTTGCATTAATGTATAGTATGTTGTGCCTCTGAAAATTTATAATATAGTGACAGCAAAGAAAAGAGCTCTATATATCGCACTATCAGTACAACACTAACATAACCCCAAAATTCACGGTTTCGAGTAAAACGCGATTCATGTTTTGTCGCAGCAGACATTATGTAATAGCTTGAATAAGTGTGTGGTGTTTTGGATTCAAAATTAGATCAGATGTTTATACGCTTATTTGGTAGATATTATTAAAAAACATCGGTTCTTAATAAGTTCAAGTTTAAAGTAAAAATATTGTGAATATGTTGATTCATTTTGGGATATGTTGGTATTGCACTACTATTTTAATTGCATGCTCCTTGAGATATGTTAGATGTTGGAAATCATTTTCTAACTAGTTTTACTATCTTATACGTAGTATAAGGAAGTATTGTGATGATGAAAATTTTCGACCTCGAGATTTTTGCAGATGTTCACGTTTTGAAGTCCCCTGATACAGAAAAAGTGTTTTTTAAAAAATTTCTCTCTCTCTCTCTCTCTCTCTCTCTCTCTCTCTCTCTCTCTCTCTCTCTCTCTCTCTCTCGTATAATCTCCATCTTGAGATTTGATTATATTTTCAATAAAATCGGCAGACCGGAAGTAGTAGTTTACTTCAGTGAAAAAATCTAATTTTGCCAATATTTCGTCAACTACTAAGTTTAAACAATTTTTTTTTTGTCAATATGTCGTAAATTGTGCATTCTATAAATATTTATCAAGAGTACAAAAGTATTTAGAGTTGAATTTGAAATATTTTTTGTATAAATGAAATTTTAAAATTCGAACTGGAAGTAACACTTTTACTCTCAGCTAGTAGCACTTTCTTTAGTATATCTCGCAAAGAATCCATTCTATAGAGATTTATTAAGAGAATAGAAGTACTTATTATATGATTTTAAATAATTTTTATATAAAAACAATTTAAATCTATAATTTGAAACGCTCATACGTATAGAAAGTCGTGTGGTAGCCACACCTCATTTTTCACTTTCTTCTAAATTAAGTTTTCAATAAAAACAACCTGAGATACCATGTAGATATTGTAAAAAAAAGTGAGTTGTGCCGTTTAAAAATTTGGATGCGACTTCCGGTATAACCGGAAGTGCAATGATTCTAAAAATATTTTCACAAGATGTTTCTTAGTCCCTCACATTAGTATATGCTTGCTCTGATATTAAGCAAAATTTTACAATATCCAGCATTACCACGCTAGTAGTATTATAATACATGAACATCTGAGCTGTTTTCCTTTCATTTAACTATAGTGCTAGTCAAAACAATAAAACCGCCGCGTTCAATATACATATAACCCTTCCTCCAACACTTACAATTTTCACCATAATGCATTCTCAGGTACAAATGGCGTGTTATTTGTTTGATACATATTGCCGTGATCCTTGCATATTTAAAAATAAGAATAATATTAAGAACTAGTTTAAGTGTTGAAGAAAACATTAAATTTAAGTTTAAAGAATGTTTATCGAAAATTTCAACATCATGCAATACAAATAGCACAAGGGTATGATGGGTTGCATATATTTAAATATGGAGAATTCAAGTATTTAATGATTTTATTGTTACATTATAGGTTAGATACGTATAAAAATTGAGTATTAAATAGACCTTTGTGTAAATACAAAAAGGTACTAAAAGCTAATAAAAGGGAGTGAGTAATTTAAACACTATAAAAATACATGAACAGGTTCACATTCGTTTTGCACGATACAAAAATATGGCAGAATAAATAATGTAAAATAAACGTGCACAATGTGACAAATTTAATAAGAGAGATTTTAATAAACCATGCCTAAAGAATATAAAAGTTACCTCAAACTTATGACTATAAATAAAAAAGGATATAAGTTAAATATTCTAACATGATATGGTGAGCAATAATGTTTTATATAAACAACAGCTGAATGAATAAAAATATACATTCATGAACTTGTATGTGTAAGCACAAAAGTTTCATAGACTGTGGAACTCTTGTATGGTTTTGAGACCTACAAAGAGAAATATAGTATAAACTTTGTTTACAGTTTCTTGCAGATAAATGTATTACTGTGGGAAAAGTCCTGGGTAGATATGAAAGACGACGTAGTGGACCCGACTAATCGAGTGTGAGTGATATGGAAAGAAGAATTCCTGTCATCTGCAATGTGTTTCCGATTTTGCCTAGTCCAGACATTTCTAAAAGAAAATTAAGGATTATGTTAACGAATAATGAGAAAGGCAATAAGTTTATAACAAATACAAGGAGGGACTGTATTAAGAAAAGTACACCCACCGTTGGAGATACAGAACAATTTATGGAAAGACTTTTAAATAAGCAAACGGTTCGAAGTGTTGACGTTTGGTGGATGAACTGTCAAACACAATATGTGCGTGTGTGTCAGTGTGACAACGACAACTTGCAGAAAATGAATAGCAGAGATTTCACCGAAGATGCTTTAATACCAACCTAAAGTTTAGTTAGAAAGAGGGCGCAACGAATGCCGTTGTTCTTTTGTTTCTCGTATAAAATTAGAAAGCAGGAATGAACATGAATTAATTCTTATTTCGACTTAGAAGGAAAAAGACAATTTTTGAAAGCTAACAAAGAATTAAAACGTAGGGTTGAATACACTACGATTAGACGCATAATTATTTAGTTGGTATTAGTATAAAATTTCAATTTTTATTTTCATTTTATTTAGAGTAATTTTCTTTTGATAATTTTTATATTTGAATATGGAGATACCTAAGGCAGAGTTTGAAGAAATATTTGATGAAACAAAGTAAGTTGTTCAATTATAAAGAAATATCAATGCTGCAATGCGTTTATAGGAATACTATGTGAATATGTTTATTGTAGTATAACGTTGAGCAGTAAGAGTTAAATAGATATTATCCTGTTAAATAATAATTCATTAGTTTTTTTTATAACACTGAAAGGATCATTAATGGTGTTGGGTGTTTCGGAGAATACAAAGTGCGAATGTTTATTCTCAAATACATTATCAGGCATCATTAATTCTCGCATTTTATCATTGATTTAAAATTGCAAAATATAATAATATATTTAAAAAGGGGAATGTTTCTGTGTGGCAGGTATTGAGACGCTAGCAACAATAGGTGCGAATGGTTGCAGCTAGTGATCAATTCGGCCTAATATTCGAACATTAACCATTGCGAACTTCTAGATTATCAGGGCATTACGTGCAAATATAATGTTTCTGGTAAAATAGAATTAGCTCAATATTAATAGATTACCTATTGGGAATCGAGTTTTACGTTGTTTAAAACAGGATAAATATCTCATGACTATCATTATAAAATATGTATATATTCTATAAAACATTATAACCGAAAGATGGTAGAAATGTTTTCTTTCAATTATGTGTATTATAAATTTTTAATGTGGATATAGTATAACGATGCTATCTATAATTGATATTCTAATAAAAATATACAAATATGATTTTTATATAAACTTAGACTTTTCTTTAATAAAAAATTAAAACCTTATCCCAGAATAATACTAAGCAAGAGATTTACCAGTAGACCAAAGGGGCTGAATACACTGTTAGAACTCACAAGTACTTACAAAGTACGTGCTGTTGAGAAATAAGTTCATACATCGAATATAAAAATATTACATTTATATTTAATAAATAATGCTGGTACAGCACACAGCAATATGTCCATAAGCTATCTAGATTCCTACATTCAATAACAAAACGTAATTAGAAAACTTACACTTGAAAACATTTTTTAATAATCATTTATATAGGTAGATATAGCCTCCGATAATGACATATATATGTATATACGTATATGCAATAACGTTATCATCCATTTAGATATAACGGAAGTGTTTGTTAATATTGTAGATCTTCGGTTCCAATTCAAAAGTCTCGGTAACTGTTAAGCAAATATGTACACAACTAATTTATCTATACGTGTTGCCGGCACAACTAATCGCACGAACCATATGTGTGTGTACAGTACCTGGTAATTGAATTAACCCGTGTCTTATCTATGGTGAAAATCTGACTGTATCGCATACAAACGCATGCAATTTGGGATTATACGAAATATGAATTACAATTAGATATATTTTAAATTGATATTTTCTTGCCTGGCTGTTCTAAATCCATACTTTAGCAATTGGCGTTAATCTTTATCGATTCTTTACAAAATATCTTTAAAATGTATTTCAAATAATGGATTAATATTTTACATTTCACATTAAATTAATATCACAAGTGGTTTACCTCAAGGTAACATTTTGGGGCCTTTGCTCTTTGTCATATATTTTAATGATGTTTATACTTTTGAAGGCACTTCAAATAAAAGCTTTATAAACAAATCAAAACGTGTCACTTAGAATGGTTATTCGTAAACTATGTATGGCTGAAACTCTTAATCATTTCGAGATACCAACAACATTAAACATATTATTGTAATAAAATGACTAGATTGTATTATGGATGTAGTATACACATTTAGAAATATGCTCGACAGATTTACACATTTTAACATAATATATTTTCAATGTTATAACTAGTCCTATATAGGATAGTTAGGCAAGTTGCGTCTTTTTTATGATTCTACCATTTTTGAAGAATTTCCTATTTTTCTTGCCTTTTTGTAACTTTTATGGTATATTAAATAAAAAATGTTAGAAAATTAGTTCTTAAATTTTCAAAAAATCGTACTGCACATCTTAAATTTCTGAAATAAATTGTAAAAAAACGTATATATGATTATGTGTGATTCATGTATATGGATAGTGACTTCTTTGTTTAGAAAAAGAAATTAGACAGTCCCTAGGTATTGTACAAAAGGCAGTGGATCTCACATCGAGGGCCCTAGAACGAGCAGAAATAAAAATATAGGATAAACTTAAAGCTGTTTTGTAAAAAAATCCTTCTTTAGAAAAATTAAAAATTATTTCCGAAATTCACCAGGGGATTTCCACTCGAAATTCAATGTTTGATATACTGTCACCATAACAAAGCCGTTCTCTGAAATACGCTACGTCATATGACGTAGAAATGTCCTTTCAAGCTAGAAACAAATTGTCAGCGACAGGTGAACTTGCTTGACTTCGGAGAACACAGAAATTACTGGTGACTAACTGGTAGTATAATAAAATCAATGTTTAAAGAATAAATAAATCGTTAATACTGTATATAAGTACTTATAGTAAAAATAGCAAATTAATAACAAAAATGACAAATTGGAATGTCATTAAAATAGAGCAAGATTTTTAAAACTACCACTATTCATCGGCAGGTTTTTGATTTACTAAAGACGACATGCAATCTCGCTACATGAAAGATAATGCCAACCTATTGTTACACCTTTTTTTTGTATCTTATACCTTATCAGCATTCTATCATTTTGTTGCATTTTCAGCGAGTGACGCTGTATAATTGCCTTGTATAATTTCGTACGTATTAGAGTACGCCTTGAATTCATCTTTTGTTACTGTTGGAACTACGTATAAATATTTTCTGTGGAATGTAGAATTTCCTTTTAATGTTCGAATGAGTTGCACATTTCCTTTCGAATTATTTTTAATTGTTATTGCGAATAATTAGATTGTTTTCTTATGTTAATTACCTCAAATTCACCTTTTTCTTTTTAATTTGTAGGTCAAGTTAGTCACGCTGGCGCCATCTCGTGTGTGTGCGACTGATTATGCTATAGGTAGCAATTAAGAATGTTTTTCTGTTTAACGTTGTTATATTCCTTACGTCGCTGCATAATTATCTGCGATTATTTCTATTAAATTATTTCTTTGTTTGGTTCTTATTAATTGGTCCCTTAACTTTTAAATATTTTGTGTAACAATTCACTTCCAACTCGCTAGATGTCGCCTTGTCACCTTCTACCGCAACCTTGTGTTCTTGTCATTTCATTCGTTCAATATCGATCGAACCCTTTGGTTGATTTAAGGAAGCGATCCATTTACTTCAATCAGTGTCACTGTAATTAATGGACTGTTTTGTCTATTTACCGTATAATTCACACGATAAATCGTGGATGATTAAACAGTGATAAATAAAATTTTTGGTAATTTATTAGTTTGCTGCTGCATGGTGGAGGATTTTTTTGTATTGTTTGAAGTAGACCCCTGGATCGGTAAGCTACTAAGTTTCTTAATTTCTCTTTCTCCTTTTAGCTTTTTATTTTATACCGTACTGTCGATTGCATTTATGTGCGAACACGTGTTGGAATTCTGAAAGTAACGCCGCCATCACGCTAGCCTATCTTCCGCAAACACGTGGGAGTATAACTATATCTTGGAATATTCGACCCATCAGCCGCCTCTGTGGGCAAATCTACTTCATTTGGACCCGGAATTAATAGATGCCTTATAGAAAACCGATGCCCCGTATGGATCAAATTCACTGTCAAGATATGTATCTATAATTAATCTTATTTGTAAACCTATTTATCTGTTTTGCTTTAATTACTTTCATTAGAATACGTTGCGCTTTTATCTGTAAATTCATTTTCATTAAGGTTTTGAGTAGCTATCCAATTTAATTGCTAGTTAACTTCCGCCAGGACGGTAGCCTACTTCGTAGTTTTTAATTAATTTTTGGAACTCAGAAGTGTCATAGCTAATTAATTATTTGTTTTAGTTTTAAAAACACACATCTACAGCATGTAATGACTGTAGGGGCTTAAAAGTAAAGCGAGATCTCCTTCCGCCGTAATTTCTTTTGTAAGTTAATTAATTACTCATTAATCATCATAATTTCATAGCTTAATTAAATTTTAGTCAGTTGATTAGTTTCAAATTTAAATTAATTTTCAATTTTTAAGTGCATTTATGCATCTTTTGACGTGTTATAGCTTCTCTAAATTTTAAATAGTTGAATATTTTCAAATTTAATTTAATTTAATTGTTAAGCGCATTTATGCTCTATTGGCGTGGCATAGATGTTTTAAATTTAGATAGTTGTTTTTTTTATATTTGATTTTGTATTATATACAGGGTGGTTGGTTTTTCATTGTCCAGCCTATATCAGCTTTATTATCAAAAATTCAAAAAAATGTTAGAGGAAAATGTTTTTTATCTCGAAATGGTCTATCATATTGCATCATTAGTAATATTTCATAGCCTACTGATTTTTAGCAGCGATAATCAACTTTAATTTCTTAAATGGAACACGCTGTATATTTTCTATAAAAATGAATCCTCATTAAATTCTGTTTATTATGATACGTCACAAGTTGGCATATGTGTAGCAATTGTCTACGGAAACGAAATAATAAGAAAAAGTATGGAAAACTAAAATTTGCTATTTCTATTATAAATAAAAAAAAATTAAATACTAAATAGTAAGTAATGTGTCTTATAATAATTGTTGAAATTGTCCACCATTACATTCTAAACATTTGTCGGCTCGCGTAATTATGTTCCTCCTGGCGTTTTGCAGCATTGCAGGTGTAATTAGTAAGCAAGCCGTGGTAATTTTATTCTTCAGTTCCTGAAGATTTTGAGAAGGAGTATTATAAACTTGGTTTTTCAAAAAAACCCATACAAAAAAATCAAGAATTGATAAATCAGGCGATCTGGCAGGCCACAAAATTGGTCCTCGGTTGCCGATCCAGTTTTGACCAAATTCATTTTGTAGATAATTTGTTACTGCAGCTCCATTATGAGGTGGGGCGCCGTCATGTTGGAACCATAAGTTTCGTCTTAAAGCTAATGGGAGATTGTCTATGTAGTCTTGAAATTCATTTTGTAAAAATAATAAATATCGGTTCTGAGTCAATGTTCCATCGTAAAAATATGGCCCCAAAATTTCATTGCCGACTATCCCTACCCATACATTAATTGAAAATCGCACCTGCGCACGAGCTTCAACAATTACGCGAGGGTTTAGATCGTCCCAGTAATGTGTATTCTTTTTATTAAAAATTCCATTTCTGTGAAAATTAGACTCGTCTGTCCAAATGATATTATTTAAATAATGTCTTCCCACATTCACGAGCCATTCACAAAATATTATTCTGTTGTTGGGATCATTAGCATGTAGTGTTTGGACTAAATTTAATTTAAAAGGCTTTAGTTTGCGCAATTTTAAAACATTCATAATTTCGTGTCTTGGAGTATTCAAATCAAACGCTGCTTGTTTTGTAGAAGTTCTTGAATTTGCTCTAAAGTAAGCTAAAATAACAACTTCATTACCGGGGTTGTTTCCTCGTCCATTTTGAATATTATTTATACGCCTTGAAAAGGTGCCAGTTAACCGCAGAGAATTTTCTAAATTTTGAAAAGTATTTACGTGAGGTTGTCTTCTGTCAGGATATAAATTTTGATACAAGATAGCAGCCTGACGTTTATTGTTGTTTGATCTGTGAAAACAGCACAGCATATCAACTTTTTCACTGTTTGTGAAGCCCATGTTCATTTTTCTTATACAAAGCACTAACGTTTTCTTAGTTAAATAAGAACCGCAATACCTTTGTCACTTCTAACTGACTTATGTCAAATATTTACAGGTATAAACAACAGAATATCACTGTCGACTACTATAATTTCAAAATAACAAAACACTTATACTTTGTTATATCACTATATTAATCCAAATGTGTGACCGCGGCTTCGACCAACATGGCCATTAACGAAGACACACAAAATGTATGCTAAAAATTTGGTGTTAGGCGGTAATTATAAAGTAGGGGGGATACAAGGAATAATATATAATACATTGTAATAACTATTAGTTAATTATAGGGAAAACCAGAAAATAGAAATTTGACTACAGTAAAATGGTAAAATGAAATAACCTAAGTACAACAGGTAAACAGAGGTGTTATATCAAATCAGTCTGATCGTTAAGCAATATAATATCTGAACTGCGGGAGGATTTGAATATTTCTAGGGCGTCTAGGAGGTTTAATTTCTTACCCTTCTCGGCGAAATGTAAGATTTTTACGAAACGAACTATAATTTCGTTTTTCCCATTATTAGGCATAATTTAAAGGCAGCTCCCTACTTGTTATACATCGTTATAAAGAGAAATGTATTTAGAATCATATCCCGTAAAAATATACAGGGTGTTCCATTTAAGAAATTAAAGTTGATTATCGCTGCTAAAAATCAGTAGGATATGAAAGATTTCTAATGATGCAATATGATAGACCATTTCGAGATAAAAAACATTTTCCTCTAACATTTTTTTGAATTTTTGATAATGAAGCTGATATAGGCTGGACAATGAAAAACCAACCACCCTGTATAGGCGATCCACCCATTCTTGGAATTCTTATAATTTTCTTGGTGCATCTTGGCATTCTATAATTCCAATCTTATATAATAAACTTGTTATTGTTGTTTATATCGTGTACTATGAATGTCTTACTATACCTAGTGTACTTGAGTTATTTTCGCTGTCGGAATAAGTAACTTATTGGAGTGGGCCTGAAATAGAATGACAGCTGGCGCCTAAGAGTCATCCACCTTAATAATCTGAGCGACCCATCCCCTAAAACCGAGAGTTAGATGCACAGGCTCCACCCCATATTTTCCAACGCATACTAGGGAAGTAAGGTAAGGCAGGTTGAAGGTGACACACAATAAATTTCCGAAACTATCATAAATTTAATTGGACGAGGCTACAGGTGTGAAACTATGACAAACGAGCACATCTCTAATTTTCGACAGATGACATTATTCTAGTTGCCGTTAGCGCCATTTGTGCCTCCCTTTCGGCCAGGACAATCCTGAGGAGAAGCGAGGGTAACACTATGTGTTAAATGAGAACTGAGTAACAAACCAAAGATAAAAACATGAAAATGTGAATCAAAAATGAAAATGTAAATATTAAGATGTGAAACAGCCGCTACAATTCATGTAGATTCATCTAAAGATCCTTGATCTATCAGGAACGACATCTAACTTCACCACATGGCAGACAACACCGCCTTATGTGTTAAAATAATATACGAGTGACAGATGTAAAATTATAACGTAGAACTGTTTAAATCACACGTAACAATGTAAAATTTTAGGTGCACAGCAACCGTAGACACGTGTTTCAAGTTTATTTCTTTTTGTCAGAACAGCACAGCCAAGAAAGCGTGTGTTCATTAAATAATATTTGTAGCATAAAGTGATACCTTAAAAATCTCAATTCCAAAAAGCCATATTGTCCAGTGTTCAGCAACTGTAGTCAGTAATGTATTCTGCATAGTGTAAATGCCAAATTTCAGTTAGGTATTTATGCATTTATGACATATATGGGTTTCGGAATTGATATCATTAAGTTCAGTAAGTAATACTGTATTTGTAATAGATTTAATTGTATGGTAAAAAAATAGATGTCTCCAATAGTGTTACAGGAATTACAATGCATATTATTTTCGTTTGTAATCTTGTGTTATAAACTTGTTGTATTATTCCATAAGCTTCCCAATATTTTCCTCCGGTATAATTAACAACATCCATAAATAAAAGAAATACCTTCAGGCAGCTCACCGGTTTTATTAAATATAATTTCTAATTTATTACTTATTTACATAAAATTTACTAACTTACTAACTTATAAATTGTCTCCCATTAATTAATGGTAATCACGTCTGTATAATGTTAACCTGCATCTATGCATATTATAGTCTCGTGATTGCAAATTTATTCATAATTGACTCCGTGTTCCAGTGAAAAATTACAGGCACGAATAAAGATAGTTTATTGATTTGGGAATATGTTCATGGCGCAGGATACGGGTACCGACTGTAAACTGTTACCTGCGTTATAAATTTCGCTGAAATATGGAAAATACACAGGAAATGATATCATCCATCACATGAAAGGAGCATTAAAATCCGGTTTGAATGATTTTAATTTTATTTCAATTTCGTGCTTATTTAAAAGTTTATTGCATGGAATGATTCGGTCGTAATTACTCATACAGCATTGTTCAAAAAATTCAATGTCTTTGTTTAAAGATATGCGCAGATAGAAGAGGATACTGCTTACGCTTTCGTTGAGGAATCCTGTTGAGTATTGGAGCTATATGTAAATAGCTTACTGTATCATAATAGGTTGCTTTTATAAGTTAAATATCAAATTGTATACAATACAGGTGCACAGGTATCCTTTCATAATAACGGGCTATAGAAAAGTTTAAGCGAACCGACAAAATAGGACGAAATACAGCACTGAAGAGTGCCTATACCCTTCGAAGAAAGTGGAGTTAATGGATAGATCACAGATCACTATAACTAAAAGATAGTATAACTTAATAGTAAAAAGTTTAGAAAATGTTTAGCGCCACCTGCCAACTACAGGCAGTACTAAAATGGATCAAACCAATGAACCGGGAAATTTAAATATTATGTATTTCTATTCCATTTTGTATTTACCTTAATAGTTTTTATTCTTCACTTTAAATGTTCGGAGATATAATAGTAGATGTATTTTAACGTAAAATCTGCTACACATATTGCTATATTTTAAGTCATTTAAAGTGACGAATAAAAACTATTAATGTAAGTAAAGTTGACATATTTAAAAAATGTTGTGCATTATATATAATACTAACTTAGTAATAAATTAGAAACATATCTTTTTAGTAATGCTTTATTTTTATTTGAAAACATTTCTTTTTCAAAATATTAAGGAGAAAGCATTCCAAATTATTCTTACATTTGAACTTATTTATTCCTTAATTGAAAATCGTCGATCTTCTCTTATAACATTGAATAAATTAGGATATCCTGTAGCTTCCAACCACTCATGAAAATGAATTGATTTTGGATGCGGAAATGCATGGAAGACTTTTACATTTTGGTCACAATTTGACACATAACATTTTCTTCTCGACATAATTACTAGGAAGTCTAGAAAAAAGGTCTAATAAATAAATAAATTACTCGAATTATGCAGAATAAATATTTACGTACATGCAATTTTAAGAAATAAGTTAATATTTTATAATTTTGATTATTAATTTTAAAAACTGTCAACAAAAATATTTAAAAAGCTATACCACATACTGGGCTCTCTTTTTATCATTACACATAGCATTTTCCCTATGTGTAATGATAAAAAAAAATTGTCAATGCATTAGCGATATAGTCATTGTATAGTAGACAACCAGTTATACACTCGTATTTTGACAAGCAGGAACAGTGAACTGTCATAAGATTTTTATCAGTCAATTTTCGTTAAACTTTTTATTAAAATTTTAAAATAAAAATTGAGTTTATAGCAGAAACACTGTACGATACACGTGTTAAAATGTTATTTTATTTTGCTTATTTTAAATTGCTCCAGTTCCTAATCAGCCTCGTGTCGCAAATCTTACTCGCAAAATAAATTAGCACTTTTAACAATTATATCGTAAATAACTAATTTTGTACAATTTTTCTTACAATTTTAAAATTCGAAATATATCACGTCGTCAACATCATAATTGCTACATTAAGGATCCCCCGCCATTTCCCACTGGCCGCGTAACGTTGATACAAATAAAATAATATTCTGAAGATCCGTTTCTCTTACTTCTACCATAAATTATTTGTACGGAAAAATTAAACTTTGCAGCGTACATAAAACCTTTTACATTTATTACGAAACTGATTCGGCAATAATACTTGTACTGGTAACACTGGGCGATACAGAGCAAAATAAAGCTTAGATGAATTAGGTTATGTTTTTAATAAAGAAAATGCAGAATATCACTTCGAACAAAATAATAAGTTTATTATAACAATTAAACGAACTTAAATGTGAAGTCTAATATCATAACAAGTTCTCGAAATGTCCACCTTGTCTTTCAAGGCAATAAGCAAGGCGATCTTGAAAGCAACGAAGTGTATTTCTAATAAATTCTGGCCTTATTCCATTACATGCAGTACGTATACGCTCTTTTAGTTCATTCAAGTTGCGCCCCAAAGAAAATAGTCATTTGGAGGTAAATCAGCTGATCTTGGAGGCCATAGTATGGGACCAAATCTACCAATCCACCGTCTTTGAAATAAGTTATTTAAAAAATTCCTGATAGCGTTAGTAGAATGTGGCGGGGCCCCATCCATTTGGAACCAGGGTTCATCAACATTCATCATCTCAATTGATGGAATGATATGATCTCTCAACAAATTCAAATATTTCACTGCAGTGAGGTTACCGTCAATAAAAAATGGGCCAATAAGTCTATCGCTTATTATTCCAATCCAGACATTAACTTTTTGAGGGTACTGTGTTCGGGTCAGGTTTTGAGCGTGAGGATTTGTACGGGACCAGTACCTAATGGATTAATGGATAGGAAATGTAATAATTTTTCATGGATAAATGTAGGGTACAAACCGAAAGTTCTGAGAGTTGACTTCACCGTTTACGGTAAATGTAGCCTCATCAGTAAAAATTATTTTATTTAAAATTTCTTGGTTTTCATTTAACATGTTAAACATTATTTCACAAAACTCAGTTCGTTTTATCTTATCCTCTTCGAAAAGCTCTTGATGATTTGATATTTTGTATGGCCTATATTTAAATTCTTTCACAGTTTTGTATACCGAACTGTACGATACTCCAAAATGTTTAGCTACATCTAAAAGCGATCCTACAGACCGTTCCTCTACGTAACACAGGATATTTAATTTCATGTCTTCTGTTCGAACATGATTGGTTCTATTTCTTTTTTGTGAGAATTTACACCCATCTTCTTGAAATTTTTTAAAAAAGTTCAGAATTGTTTTTGCACAAGGTATAGACCTGTCTGGATAATTGACGGAAAACATGTCTCTAACTTGCCTTAAACTATTATTTTTCTGGTACCACATTACTATTGCCACCTTTTCATTTCTGTTGTATTTATCCATGATTTATAAATAAATTATCTATTTTTTAAAAAAATTTATTTAATTTATGACTTATGTTTGAATAAAAATTCAGAAATATTAGACATAAAAAATGTTTTTCCCGTCATGGCAAGCTGATTTAAAATTTAAGGTATGCTATACGTAAATTCTTCATTGGTGTATAACTGGTTGTCTACTATACAGTGACTATATCGCTAATACATTGACAATTTTTTTTATCATTACACATAGGGAAAATGCTATGTGTAATGATAAAAAAAGAGCCCGGTATAGTTACCATAGTTATTAATAATAACCAACAACAACAGAGAGTTCTGCGAAGCTAAGCGCTGTGTCATATCTGATCCTAAAATTGCGTGAACAGATCTTAACATGCGTCACCTACAAACTACAGGCAGAAGTAAAACGATGTCTACGCAATCTCAATTTAACATTTCCCCCCCTGGGATAGATAAACCAACGTAGCACCAACATTCCCACGCAACCGCTGACGTTTACGAAAAACTATGTAGAAACTTAAATAGTAGCAATCGGCATCAGAAATCGTCACAAATGTCAAACGAGATTGACAGCCGCGCATGAGAACGCGATATTTTCTAATTTTCCAAGCCCTCCTGTAAAATAGAGCGCCGATTCAGTGAAAATGTATTAGAAATAATCAAGCGCCACAGGTATTTGCAATTTTAGTACCTACTCGAGATCCGTAAATTTGCTCGAAGTAACGACAATATAAAAACCGATTTTCTTGCCTGACTTTGTATGACTGGAGTCATACAAAGTCAGTTAAATGGACACAATATAAGGATTTTAAATAGGGATTGCAGTGGTAAAAACATAATTAAAAGGTGCATTGCATTTTCGAGATAGTGGAAAATAAAACTTCAAAAAAAAATTAATCAAAACATTAAATATTCACGAAATTTTGTTGCTTCTTATGTGAGTGGAGCAGCAAAGATAAAAAGAAACGTTATATTAAAAGATTAGTAAAACATGAAAAGTTTATCTTCCGACACTAGCTGTTAATACATTTTTATTGAAACGTTTTATTAAAGCAATTGAACGTCATGGGACTTGCTTCCAATTTCTCAAAAATACGATGAAATGATAAAGAAAGGTGTATTTGTTGGATCACAAATAAGAAAGTAATGAACAATAATGAATTTTAAGACAACTTGAATGACTGTAAGGTTACTAAAAAAATTGTAAACAAAGAACTTACAACTAAGCTTCTTACAACCCATAATGTGCATATTTGGATGTAATAAATCACTAAATTATTAATTTTTGCCATGCTAATATGTGAGTGATGCACATGAGGAATGCTGTTAGCAAAAAAATTCTATCTTGGAAACAAGCTGCCAGGGAAAATAAAACTTAATAATACTAGCTTACTACTGCTGAGATCTCTTTTATGCCCATACCTACAGCAAACTACACTAGAGAACCCAAAGGAGACAGATTTTAGTCATATGGTGATTGCAGATTGTTATACTATTGTCATAAGACTTTTTTTCTTTCATAAAAAATAAAGATTACATAATTACAAAAAAACAATGCATGCTGGAAAGAAAACACTTTTATATGTTTGCAATCAGCTTCATAATACTATAACATTCAGCTATAGGGACATCCAGGTTATAAAAAAAAACGAAATTTTGTTGTCGTGTAATATTAATTAATAATTATAAAATTAAATAGTACATGTTTTATACACGATATATCACTATGTAGCACTATGTTTGTCAATAGTCAACATTTTGAGCAAAAATGGTGGTATTATAAAACTACATGAAAATATACTGTACAACCTGGAGTTAATATGAAACTAAAAGACTGTGGAAAACAATGAACAGTACATAGTAAAATAAACGAAAGAAAAAGGTATATGAAATTTAGAAAATCCATTATGAAGAAGAGAATGTAAAAATGGCATGCATAGATGAGGATATAACATTACTTTATAGCACTCAGCGCGGTGCGCCACATGTGAAATGCAATTTTTAATAACACGAATTTTGTTAAATCACGTGATTATTAGAAGAATGTTAAAATAAAAGCATATATTTAATTTCCTGATCGGCCATTTGCATTATAGCGGATTTTACGTTTTTCATTTTCTTCCCCTGCCTAAAGTCAACATAATTGTCAAATTTGACACTATAATCACATAAGCACACTATTTCAACAATAATTTTGAACATTATCGACATAAACTAATGAACTTTAACATGATATAAAGTTTAAATAACAAGTTATTAATGTTATTTCATCATATTGACATTGTTAAAATTAAAAAAATATATATAATAGTTATATTTTCAACTAGTTATAGTTTAAGATTAGCCAACCTGAAATATATATTCATAAAAGTAACTAATAATATTTAATAGTTGCAATATTAAATACTACAAGTTGCTACATCACTATCACAGAATGCAGAAAAAAAATTTCCATTATTATGGGTGCTATAATATCGCACAAAATTATATTTTGTGTAAAGTTGAGTCTCGACATCTTATAGTTCTATTCACCAAAGGGATGAATTCTCCGACCAATCATTTATTGAAACATTTTATTTAAAATTTGTTCAGTTATTTTTATGGGCATAGTTTCTTGTCCTTTGGTTTCTAGAAGCCCGTGTAATATATTATCAACTTGTAACACTCCTCCGCGAAAGTAGTACAAGTGTTTTTACAAAGTGCCTTACAAATTGGCCCCACGTTGGGCGCCAATTTCTAAGGCACTTTGTAAAAACACTTGTACTACTTTCGCGGAGGAATGTTTACAAAATGCCTTACAAACTTAAATTCGACTAGTCAGTGCCACTATTATCTTTTTTTCTTGCTTTATAATTTTTATCTTGTGACATATATATACAGATAGTATTTCTATACGTAGGTTGCCTTAGTACATTTTCTAGTATAACTACACATTGTGAATTGTGCACTCCGCCAAAAGGCATATGTATAGCTACTGTCTTGTTTTTGTACTTAATTCTTTCTTTGTTATTGTTGTTGTATTTATTGGTATTAGTTAGTTGCTTATACTTATGTTATATTTGTATTGTTTGATTTTTATATTTACATCTGTGTTGACTTCCTCTATACCATTTTTATGGTCAAATAAACGAATAAAAATAATAATTATTATTATTATTTTGTTAAATTTGTCTGTCATACTTGATATTAATTACATTCACTTTCTACTTTAATGTACAGTTTGTGAATTAGAAAATTGGAATTTATTTGAATAGTTCTTCAGTCAGTTATACTTCATAAACTCATTTTTTATATAGCGGGTCATTTGACGTTTCTTGATCTTAACTAACGCCAGTTGAGCTGGTACGATTATAACCCTGCTAGATTAATTACAGTTAATATGCCAAATTCTTAATTTCAATAAATCTTATTGTTGTTGTAATTATGACTTGTCGCCGAACAACAATGTAATCCCCTTATCTTCCTTTCCGTTGAAAATCCTATCATGGAATTCGTCAAATAAGTGAATGAAACGTCGATTTATCCTTTCTCCGCAACGCGCAGAGCGGCGACAAGCTATCTTATGCAGAAAGATAAAGACAGTTTATGTTACAAAAATGAAGTAACTAACAGGATTCTTCACAACGATATTTCTTCTGAATCTTCCAGTAGTACATCGCATCAGGTTATTGTAATGGAGCAGTCATATCATTTTGAGAAGAATGTGGTAGTCAATAGACATGAGGGAGGTTATCCATATCTTGTAAATAACGTTACCAATTGTAATAAATGTACAATAACTGTAAATATTAATAAATAATAATTTAAATTTGAAGTTCAACATATTTTATTATTTGCATGACTCGAAATCACTTATTTACCGAAGGGCGTTAAGTAGATCACTTACTTGCTTGAAAAGAATTTAACAATAGTCTGCTTACCATACTAGAAGCAGTTAAAAAAATGTAGAGGGTGCATTTATTTATTATTATTTCATATATCTAATGATGGATTACAACGGAAAACAATATTCAAGTTTTTCGCAGTATATTGTTTACCGCTTATCGACTAGATGACACTAATTTGGTCTGAATAGTAATACATATAGTATCTCATCTGTGATCATATTCTAAACATTTTATTAACACCAATAATAGACTGCATTTTATAGTTTGAATATTTATATTAAGTATTTCCATATATGTAAGTATGTATGCATAGAATTTATCCCCAACATAGCAACGGACATTTAACGAATGACGAACAAACCGTCCAGCATTAATAGAAGTCCGTGTACCGAAAAAAATTGACGGAAGTTGGACAACCACCTGTGACAATTCACACGGTTGCACATACCGGACATAGGTCTAGACAAAGTGGTCTCACATACAATGAATGGAAGGACTATCCCGAATAGTTTTCATACTCGCGAGCTTACTAGTTATACGTTTTATTTCATTTGCGAATTTATTTTATGTAAATCCCATAAGAGCATTCATTCCTTTTCGACTTCATCCATGCGGAAGCGGGCAATTAATGAAGTAACGGATCCTTCGACGGAGGAAGTTCAGATTTGAACTAATTTTTAAGAAACGTTTGCAATATGATTATGGTAATTATACGTCTGGTGGAATACGCATAGTTTAATACGATGACTATGATTTACTCCTGCGAAAATTTAATTTTAATAATAACATGTCACATAATGGAGATGTTAACTTTTCGAGATGTTTCATTATATTGTCTTGGAAGATTGTACAGTGTTGAAATTTATTCAATTAATTTAATGACGTCTTTATATAAGCTTTCCATTAAATACTGAAGATGTACGAATTGCTTCCAGAATGAGGCATTGCAAAGAACGTGATGTATAATTTTTTAATCAAGTCAAATCAAATTACAGAATTAATAGTGCTTCTAAGTAGAAAGGATGTTCTTTATTTAAAAAAAAAAACACTTTTGATATGATGTCAAAATATTTGTGGAATGACGATGAAGGGACTTGAAATGAAACACAAATTTAAATTTCCTTTTCGATGTATTCTTCCTTGACCCTAATATATTTTCAGAGTTTTTTTTTATAGTAATTGAAATATCGACCGTACTCAATAATACAAAAAGAATTACGGGTATTAGGTCTGTTTTTTAGAAAGAAAAAAAACTATTTGTCCAACGGCTCAATATTTCGCCCTTTATTTATGGCATCTTCAGGAGCTATCACTAAAAAAGCAATACATATAACTAATATAACAAGTCAACAATCATAATCACTATAAACCTACAACATAAAATATTAACATGAAAATACTTCGTCAGGCATATAAAAGGTTTGCCGGTAAAAACCAACGTTAGGACGTACACTCACAAACTGTTTGTCATTACTAAATAAAATAAAAATTATTTCAAACTGAAATGTTAACAGATAAAATAAACATGTGTATACAAATAGCGTTTTTCTTAATTTTTTTAAAATTACATTTCTTTTAAATTTTCTTTTATTGGATGTGACAAAACAAAATTACAATTAATAGATAAATAACTGTATACAAAGGTGTATGAAGTAGTAAAAAACTCAAACATCTACGAGGGCGTATTTTTATGTTATCTACCTAGCCATGAAAAAAAGCACATAAGAGAACAAAAAAAAATGATTTTTCTACATAACTCCCTTCAACACTAATACACTTATTCCATCTGTTTTCCAGTTGCCCCATACCCTCAGAAAAAAATTGCTTCGGTAACCCCGCAAAATAATCTTCAACAGCTTCTTTGAGTTCTTCATTAGAAGCAAAACGCTTTCCTCTGAGACGCTTTTTTAAATTCTTGAATAAAAAGAAATCTGAGGGAGCTAGGTCGGGGCCTTAACTCTATAAACCCACAGTCATTGATTATCTGCTGAACTTTGTTTGCCTTATGAACCCGACAATTGTCGTGAAGTAACTCGTGCAATAACAAGTTTTTTTGTGGATAAGAATGCGGGCGTTTTTCCTCCAGAGCAGTTTTTAAATTTTTAATTGTGTTTCCGTAGGCCTCTCCATTTATAGTAGACCCTCTCGGCATATATTCAATAAGCAAAACTCCTTCAGCATCCCAGAAAACAGTTGCCATCAGTTTTTTTCCAGAAAATTGTGTCGTGGCCTTTTTTGGTGGTGGAGAGCCAAGAGTGCATGGATTCTTGTTTAGTAGGAGGGTCCCAGTAATATACCCAAGTCTCATCCCCGGTAATAATTCGAGAGAAAAATGTTTCGTCCCTCTCCAACTTGACCAAATTTTCTTGAGAAACTTCTTTTCTGCACAGTTTTTGTTCAGGTATAAGCAATCTGGGTATCCACCGTGCACCTTCTTGATACCCAAATCCTCATGCAAGATTTTGAGAACACTTGTTTCGGATATACAGGCTTCATTGGCTATGACAGAGATCTTTACACGCCGATCTTTCAGTAGCAAATTTTCGGCTTTTCGCACAATGTTTTCAGTTCGAGCTTCAACGGGTCGTCCGGACTTTGGGTCATCATTGATTGACTCTCAGACCCATCGAAAGAGTTTAGGCCAATATTTTACTTGGAAATAAGATGGTGTATCTTCCCTATACACAGCAACCATTCTTTCATGAATTGCTTTTGGACCATTGCCTTCCTTTGTCAGGAACTTTATTACGCTGCAATGTTCAACTTTAGTTTCACTCATTTTATCGAGAAATGGACCGTCTCAAATCTCTATACACAGCATAAACTAAACACAACTTAGCACATGTACTTCTAACAGTGACAGCAATTTTTCAATAATTTGTTTGACATCGTCACTCTTTTGTTTCATGGCTAGGTAGATAACATAAAAATACGCCCTCGTATTTACTTATAATTTGAAAAATGTTTCTATAAATACTGCTTAATTGGTTGGTATCGGATTTGAAGTTAATCGCATCGTTATGTCTGTTAATGTGGACCATTTCCAAAAATAATTGTTTCCTATGCGTTTCGACGTCCAAAATAGTTGCATCATCATAGTTAAAACCGTAGTCCAAGTTTTGAGAATGTATCGGTAGGGCACATGATTTTTTACCGAAGCGAACATCGCTCTTATGCTTTAGCGTTTGTGACGTGTGGCCAATATAGCAATCACTACAATCACTGCATGGAATTTTGTAAATGACATCACTGCGCATCAAAAGAGGTGTCTTATCCTTAGGTTTAGAGAAAATACTTCTACTTGTTAACATGTTGTAGTTAGCTATTTTTATAAAAAAAAAAAAAATCTTTGATTTTTTATCATTGGGTTCTAAGTTTGGTGTACCGCTTGTTGGCAGAGATATTAATGTTGAGCAGCTGTTGGCGGATGTGGAGTGCTTGGTTGCTGATGTTGCGGAGGCTAATAAAAACATATTAAGAGGAAAGGTAACCAATAGTATTACCAATTTTATTAATAACAGCTTCACCAAATCCTCTCCCATTTTTCATCAGTACCTAAAATCAAAGAGATTTCTAAAAGAATCTTCCAATTTATAAATATTACAAGCTGACAAGGGTGGGTGTACAGTGGCAATGGATAGGGATGAGTATGTGGAAAAAACGGAACAACTTCTAATTTATCTGACCACATATAAATTACTTGTCAGGGACCCTACTTATAAGTTGCATATGCAAATGAATATCTTCTTGGTAGTAGTGGCAAATGATGGTTACTGGTTGTCATTTAGAATACATTGACAATTGTAGAATATAAATCAAATATTTATGAATGAAAATGTAAACAATAAGCACTGGACAATCGGTATTACTTATGCAGTTTGTAAAGGAACAAACATCACATTGCAATTAAAATGCCAAAACTGCCCCAAAGTTGGGCGACATAATGTAATGGAACCCCCTTACATTGCAATTAAAATGAATAAAATTGCCCCAATGTTGGGCGACCTAATGTAAAGGTACAAGCATTATATGTTATTTAAAATGCCAAAACTGCCCCAAAGTTGGGCACCATAATGTACTGGAACAACTCCAAAGTTGGGCACCACAATCACAATGTAAAGGAACAGCCTTATATTTAATTTAATAAAAATGTAGAGTTTAAATCTAAAATAAAATTTAAATAACTTGCTTTGCCGGCTAAACTCAAATCAGATTCTCTCAGGGCGATTTGAATTAATAAGAAATGATTAAGTAAACGGTGTTCCTAAACATTAATTATATTTAATAAAAAAAATACCATTGTAAAACTTTAAACAATTCGTATATTCAAAACCAATGAATTATATATATAAAACTATTTTTTACATACAACAAAAGAAATAAAATATATTTAAAGACAATTTTAATACATTTTTACAAATAATTAATGGCCATAGATTTTTATGTATATTATTCGACGTAGTCTAACATAAACAACGGATGCCAGCATTTACTATGTCGGCTGGTTTTGTGTACTATTATATAAATACACAACAATATTAATACAGATCAAATTACATTCTCCTTCATAGAACGGAGATGATATTTATTTATCAACTTTATTATGTTAATCTCAATTTAAAATTTATTTCATAATCTTTAATTCTTCAATATCAACAATATTTTTATTTACAATAATCTTTTAAAATACCTTATAATAAAGTCTCTTTCTTCGCTCTTCAGCGATGTCTATCTTCAGCAAAATCTTCTTTATATTGCGATGTTTTCATCGGCCTCATTTGCAAATTTGGGTTAGCAATGCAAAAGGCATAAATATATAATGTCAAGGTCAGTTTTTGTACTAATTTATTTTATTAAAAAAGTTATGTGTTTTAGAAATAACAATAAATATGCATGAATTTGATTAATTATATATAATAAAAGCCGAGTCGCCAATGGTTACCAAACGACCGTCAAAATCGACGAAAATTGGTTACGCGGGGGGAAGAACTCCTCTCTGGATACGCGAAATTGAAAGCTGCCCTTTGGCATGTGTATACGGGCGACATTGAATTTCCGGTCGACGGAGAGATTTTCTTCCCAAGTGGAGCGATTGTAAAGGTACGGGCTTTTAAAGAGGAGCGTGCATTCGATGTTTTAACAGAAAAATGACTTACGTCATGACGATTCACGTGACAAGCAATAAAAATCCCGAGAAACATCAATCTGACAGACTAACTGAGTTGTATCCACACATTCGCTTTTAAGACTGAAATACGAAATTTTGAAGGTTTCGAGGGCCCAACAAGACTCGGGGTCTTAAGGAACCGGCTTCTCGGGACCTTCTGCATGCTTATTTCGAGTCGACAGTCGCACGCAATCAAGGGCACGAGCACTTTAAAGTTCGTTTGCAGAAGGATTTGGTAAGAAAAATGGCCGATTCAACGTGCACTAATATCAATGCATTCAGATTCTCATGTGCACTGCCGACCAATACATTACGGTCCGGCGAATGTTCTGCATCTGCACACAATACGTAACGGTCTCGCTTGATTTAATATTTTTATCTATATACAGGGGTCGATTAATATTTTAATAATGATTTGAATTAACATACGTTAATTCCAGAACGCGTATGCCTCGTGTCTACTAACTAAGGCTGATACATAAAAGAAAAAAACGCGCCTGCTGCACATTTGATGAACGATATAAAAAAATCATATTTATGTAATTATATTTGACGATAGAATATTTAAAATAGTAAGCATTTTCACACACATTTCACGTAAGCGTTTTTCGACGCCGTCGCATCATCTATCCCCACTTTACTATGTCTCTACCGGGCCTAGCGAAGACGCGATTCTATCGGAATCGGTCGGCTATTGACAGACTTGAGACAGTTTTTGCAATTAGAAAGAAATGCAGTACCTATACTATTGGAGTGTATACAAAAGATGGGCAAGAGGAAATTGAATTATTATAAAAAAATCAAGAAAACAAAAAAAGTAAATAAGCAAGTCGAATGAAAAATCAAAATACGACATAAGTAATTTTTAGTCTATACCATTTTATTTACATTATTTTGATATATGTTAATTCGATTTAGTTTAACTAAGTACATAATACCAATATGCGAGTAGATTTCAGAATCTAAATATTTGACCATTCATTTTATGTATATATTAAAATGTTCAATCCACGGTAGCTGTTTCGCGTAATTATTAATAATTGTTTTGAAAACGTTTAAAAATAAAAACTGTCTGTTAGCCTACTTGAAGGTAGCCGTATTTGTTATTAAATTACTGGTTTAGAACCTTTTAAGGAATTAAGGAATCATCGTGGGTTACATTTCTTACAGTCCGTTTTTAATACATACGCTTTTGCTGTTAGGTCTGATGCACAAGTTGCATAAGTTTCGGTTTGCCCATCTTAATTACATTGCAAACATGCTGCTAACATGTCGCACCAGAATCCGTTAATAAGCAACAAAAGGATATTAAAAAAATACTGGCATAATCTGCTAACTTATCTCTAGGGGACTGGGTAGTTTTAATAACTGAAGTTTGTTCGATTAATATGGAAAAAATTGTTAAAAAACAGGAAGTTTTTATATCAAAAATCTGCTACTTTATTTCGCAATTACTTCGAATACGTAAATAATTGCAAGATATTAGGCAGCTTAGCCTATGGAGATATAAATTCTCTTTCTTTTGATTTTTGATACAAAGCAATTAAGCGTATTTTATAGCTGTCTCGTGCATTTAATTGTTTTTACCCAGCATTCCGATTAAACAAGCCATATTTTAATGAGAAAAATAGATTCCATATATCATAATCAGGGTGATGGGTGCAGTTATTCTTAAACAGAGGGCCTACCAACATTATAATATTAGTTTTTAAGAATATTCGGGGCGCTCTCTAGTTGAATGTAGCAAAACTTTAATGTCTGCTGCAAATATAGGGTCGACATACGTCTTATGTAGCTTACTCAGTCATATAATTACGTTATATATGTCTTTCTGTCAGCCATTAAAAGAGTAACCCCTAAAAAAATCACATATTTACAAATAACATGAAATTGAAATTATGTGATACTATTTGTTCAATTCAAACAAATTTTCATGGATATTTTTTATTATTTGCTCCTAAATATGAATGATTTCAAAATAGACACATATTCTATTAAATCGTGTATGAGACAAAAACTCTGTTTTTTGATCCAGATACAAAAAAAAAACGGTCTGGTCTGTCAGTCTCTGTATAATTTGGTTCAATCTAAGACATACGTTGCGTTAGTTATACCATATTTTTTCCAATAAATTTGTTTTACAAATTATATCGCTGCTACTTGCAACCAGATGGTGATGGGTGCAATAATTCTTAAACAAAGGGCGCTACAAACATTATAATATTAGTTTTTAAGAATATTCGGGGCACTCTCTAGTTGAATGTAGCAAAACTTTAACGTCTGCTGCAAATATAGGGTCGACATACGTCTTATGTAGCTTACTCAGTCATATAATTACGTTATATATGTCTTTCTGTTAGCCATTAAAAGAGTAACCCCTAAAAAAAATCACATATTTACAAATAACATGAAATTGAAATGATATGATACTATTTGTTCAATTCAAACAAATTTTCATGGATATTTTTTATTATTTGCTCCTAAATATCAATGACTTCAAAATAGACACATATTCTATTAAATCGTGTATGAGACAAAAACTCTGTTTTTTGATCCAGATACAAAATAAAACGGTCTGGTCTGTCAGTCTCTGTATAATTTTGTTCAATCTAAGCCATACGTTGCGTTAGTAGTACCATCTTTTATCCAATAAATTTATTTTACAAATTATATCGCTGCTACTTGCAACCAGATGGTTAATAAAAATACACTCACGTATGCAACACATAATACACGCTTAGTGGTTGGAAAAGGACAGAGATACACAGTAGCAATGTGACGATTCTCTTTCTATCAGATGGCCACCTTTTTTCTGCCCCTTTCGGGGCATTTTCTCTTTTAGCTAGTATTAAAAAATAAACCTAGTCAACATTTGCAAGCAAAGCGTTCGTACTGTCAACTATTCTAGTTTCATATCAAACTTTGACTGGCGCATGCCCATTAGAAAACTCAGAAACTGTCCTTCAATAAAGTTAAATGAATAAAACAGCATTTCACTTTTCATTGTATTTATATACGACTATCACTTGTCAATGAATATGTTCACTTTTAATTGTCTAAACACGCAATTTATTCGTTTTTTTTCTTCATTGTCTGTGGTATAAAACAACAACAGCAAACGATTACATAACAGCAGAGGCAGAGAGTAAACAAGACGACAAAATTCCGGACACTTCGCTGCTCACCCCATTCACTGTATCGCATCGAGTGAGTCATTGAGCTCTTTTGTTTCGGGTCCTGCAGGCGAGACGTTTGTTGTTTGTTGCGGTGTCTCTCGCTGGCTTGTTTGTTGTTGATGCCCGGTTTGCCGTTGCTGTGCCGGTGATCCGGTAACCGTATAAAAGGAAACGGAATCAGATGACGTCCTACCGACAATTTTTATATCCACTTTTAACGGAACGGAGGTTTAGATGAATAGAAGAGATAATTTACTGTAGTTGTTCTTGGGAACAGACGGTCGTTTGGTAACCAAAAGCAAAACGAGTATATTTTAGTTCGTTGGTGTTCATTTATGGCGTGCGATAAACATAAATTCGCGAAATCTTTGTTGTTTTTCTAAAGCGCGCATCCAAATTAGGTAGCTTTTTCTGAGTAATTTAAAGGTGCTGATAGGAATAATATCTCCTAATTTGTTCGCATACTGAAGATGCTTCATAATCTTTTGATAAATGCAACCTAGAAATTTATTCAATTAAAAATTACATAATGTTTGTTCAAAACAAAATTAGAAAGCATGACTTAGAAACAAGTTTATGGTTGTTTTGTTTTATGTCTTTTACTTTCTTATACGTAGTATAAGGAAGTATTGTGATGATGAAAATTTTCGACCTCGAGATTTTTGCAGATGTCCACGTTTTGAAGTCCCCTGTTACCGAAAAAGTGGTTTTTAAAAAATGTATGTGTGGCTCTCTGTGTGTGTGTGTGTCTGTGTGTGTGTGTGTGTGACCACGATAGCGGTCAAACCGCTGTAGGTATCAATTCCAAATTTTGTATTTACGTGTATAATCTCCCTCTTGAGATCTGATTAGTTTTTCAGTAAAATCGGTAGACCGGAAGTAGCAGTTTATTTCAGCGAAAAAATCGAATTTTGCCAATATTTCGTCAACTACTAAATTTAAACAAATTTATAAAGAATTCATATATACTTAAAATTAAAATTGAGAATAATTTTATTTAAAAAGTTTTTCGAAATTCCTACCGGAAGTAGGTCTTTTACTCTTATCGAAAATCATGCTTTTTAGACAAGTACGTTACGGGTATAAAAGTATTTAAAACATAATTTTCAATATCTTTTGTATAAAAAAAATTTCAAAATTCAGACCGGAAGTGCCACTTTTACTCTTATCGAATAGCGATTTTTTGCAAATATGTCGTAAGTTATGCATTCTATATATATTTATCAAGAGTACAAAAGTATTTAAAACTGGATTTGCAATATTTTTTGTATATATGAAATTTTAAAATTCGGACCGGAAGTAGCACTTTTACTCTTAGCCAGGAGCACTTTTTTGATAATATCTTGCAAAGTATGCATTCTATAGAGATTTATTAAGAGAATAGAAGTACTTAGAATAGGATTTTGAATAATTTTTGTAAAAAAAATTCTTAGAATTCTATAATTTGAAACGCTTATACGTATAAGAAAGTCGTGTGGTGGCCACACTTTTTTTACTTTCTTATACGTAGTATAAGGAAGTATTGTGATGATGAAAATTTTCGACCTCCAGATTTTTGCAGATGTCCACGTTTTGAAGTCCCCTGATACCGAAAAAGTGGTTTTAAAAAAATGCCTGTGTGTGTGTGTGTGACCACGATAGCGGTCAAACCGCTATAGGTATCAATTCCAAATTTTCTATTTCCGAATATAATCTCTCTCTTGAGAACTGATTAGATTTTGAGCAAAATCGGCAGACCGGAAGTAGTAGTTTACTTCAGTGAAAAAATCGAAATTTGCAAATATTTCGTCAATTACTAAGTTTAAACAAATTTACAAAGAATTCATATGTACTTCAAATTAAGTTTGAGACAAATTGTCTTAAAAAAGCTTTTCGAAATTCCAACCGGAAGTAGGTCTTTTACTCTTATCGAAAATCAGTTTTTTGCGAATATCTCGCAAGTCATGCTTTTTAGACAAGTACGTTACGAGTGTAAAAGTATTTAGAACATAATTTTCAATATCTTTTGTATAAAAAAAATTTCAAAATTCAGACCGGAAGTACCACTTTTACTCTTATCGAATAGCGATTTTTTGCAAATATGTCGTAAGTTATGCATTCTATATATATTTATCAAGAGTACAAAAGTATTTAGAACTGGATTTGCAATATTTTTGTATATATGTAATTTCAGAATTCGGACCGGAAGTAGCATTTTTACTCTTAGCGAGTAGCACTTTTTTGATAATATCTTGCAAAGTATGCATTCTACAGCGATTTATTAAGAGAATGAATGTACTTAGAATAGGATTTTGAATAAGTTTTGTATAAAAAAATTCTTAAAATTGTATAGTTTGAAACGCTCATACGTATAAGAAAGTCGTGTGGTGGCCACACCTCATTTTTTAAACTTCGAAGTACAGTTTCATTAAACTTGAGAATTTTTTTCGCAGGATCCGTTTTTACTTGCTTACATTTTACTTTCTTATACGTAGTGTGATGAAAATTATTGTCCTCGAGAGTCTTGCAAATGTCCACTTTATGAATTTACAGATTTCTCTGAAGGTAGTATTTACGAACAAGCTTATGCGCAATTTCTATCAAGCAATTTATTGGAATTATTGAAAGACGTTCCGTTACGCACAGGAAATATTTTAAATGAAATGTTTCCAGGGAAGTAGCTAGCCCGTAGAGGCGCTACTCACTAGCCTGCTGGGTCTTCGGACATCAAAAAATTAGTTTTTTTTTTTTATAAGGATACGTAAAAGAGTAAATATTTAGAAATATAATTGTTATACTCCTTATTAATTTCGATTTATTATTTCGGAAGCGTGTTAAAAAATGTTTAGAAGTAAATGAATATTCAATGATCACTTGTTGAAACAATGTTTACCTATTATAATATTCATATGTATTGTTATTTTATAGTTTCTGTTCCACACAAATATTCCTGTTTCTGCACCTACTAGAATCGTGTTATTAATTTGTTTGATTTTAAAAATCGTTTATTATACCATATTCTACATATTTTATGACATATAGTGTATTATTATAGTGTATTGTAAATAAAACATATCTAATTTTTATATAGATACAGGTAGATATAGAAATAAGACACCTACTAAGATTATATGAGTAAAAGAAAAAAAGAAGAGCAATTGTATATTACATATTTATGGAATGCAACTCTATAGCTAGTAAGCAACTTTTTTGACATTCCCACAATACATATACAAAATACTTTTAGAAAAATTAATTATAAATCCATGCCTGTCAACTGAGAAGCAACTTATTAAATATCATCGTTCAATTGTTAATTTCGTACCAAATAGCATGACCTACTGTGTCGTATTCAAATAAAAAACATAAAGTTGGCAAAATTCTATCGAAAAATGACAATGGCTCAGTGAAGGTCAATTTTAAAGTAATATCATCTTTCATGTTTTTGGTACGAAATTTAGTAAGCCATTCAAAAATGAAGCCGATATACAGGCTTTTCTAATTGAAAAAGAACAACAATTAAACAAAAATATGTCATGCAATTTTAATCCAGTTTTCTGTACATGCAATTAGTAATTGAAAAAAATATATGTATATATACCTTTTATTATGAACAACTCTACCAAAACTTGTGTCCCTCTAATCCATAATTTTCGAGAAATATAATTATAGAAAAACATTGAATTTTTCAGAAAAATGATACGTCAAAAATTTAAGTTTTAGGCCTATACACTCTTATTACTTTTGGACTTAGAATTATATGGGTAATATAAAAATGTAATAATATGGTTACCTACCAAGTTATACAACACCCAGTATAATACAAAATAAATTTAAAAGGTGTTCCTATCAAACCGATGAAACAAGTTTAATGAAAAGAAATTAATGAGGTAAAGAGAAATACAAAAAGAATTACACGGTTATAAATTATTCAGATGAATTACAAGCAAAGCAAGGCATCTTTTGTAATGGAACATCCAGTATTATTGGATCTTTGTGATACATAAACAGTAGCAGTAATGATTTGGTCTGAAGATAAGAAGTAACATATAAACTAACGAGATTCTTTTTGAATAAAATATACTTTAAAAGGACATCGGAGGACTTTCCACAATCCAAAGACGCATATTTCAGGCAAGAGTGTTCCAGTATTAAAAAATTAGGTGTGGCCACCACACGACTTTCTTATACGTCTGAAAGTGTTACTTCCGGTCCGAATTTTGAAATTTCATTTATACAAAAAATATTCCAAATCCAACTCTAAATACTTTTGTACTCTTCATAAATATATATAGAATGCATAATTTACGACATATTTGCAAAAAATCGCTATTCGATAAGAGTAAAAGTGGTACTTCCGGTCTGAATTTTGAAATTTTTTTTATACAAAAGATATTGAAAATTATGTTTTAAATACTTTTATACTCTTAATGTACTTGCCTAGAAAGCATGACTTGCGAGATATTCGCAAAAAACTGATTTTCGATAAGAGTAAAAGACCTACTTCCGGTAGGAATTTCGAAAAACTTTATTAAAACAATTTTTCTCAAATTTAATTTTGAGTACATTTGAATTCTTTATAAATTTGTTTAAACTTAGTAATTGACGAAATATTTGCAAAATTCGATTTTTTCACTGAAGTAAACTACTACTTCCGGTCTGCCGATTTTGCTCAAAATCTAATCAGTTCTCAAGAGGGAGATTATATTCGTAAATACAAAATTTGGAATTGATATCTGCAGCGGTTTGACCGCTATCGTGGTCACACACAGACACACACACAGACACACAGACACACAGACATTTTTTAAAAACCACTTTTTTGGTATCAGGGGACCTCAAAACGTGGACATCTGCAAAAATCTCGAGGTCGAAAATTTTCATCATCACAATACTTCCTTATACTACGTATAAGAAAGTAAAAGGATAACATAAATGAAGTATCTACTTTATCATCGGTCTTTGATAAGTACCTTTAAATATATTATCATAGATTTTTCTAATAGATCGGAATTATCTTAAGTGATTTCCGTAGCAACATAATACAATTGTAGTCAAATATACAGGCTGTTTCTTAATAACATGCTAATATTTAAGGGGGTATTCAATCATGTGCATCTCGCTTGAATAATAATAATAGTTAATGTTTAACGACTTAAATACGTGACAAGTATACTAAGTAGATAAATGTCAAAACTGTTTATGATTACAAAATAAAATCTGCTTCTTACCAACTATATATATATCGTGTTTAATCCTTGTTAATACTTAATTTCATAACACCGTGCACATAAATGAATTTTATTTTTTTAAGCGAAAACCGTACGTCAAACAACAAAACCACACTTGCTCAGAAACGCATGGGGAAAGTACTTTAAGAAAAAGCATTGGCGTAATATATGTTTCTTCAAATAAATTAAAAAAAAAAACGTACACACACCACCGGTAAAAATTATAAAATTGATTGTACATCAGAAAATGCATCTTGATGCATAAAAGACGTGTTCAAAATTTCACAAAAATATCTATGGTAATACCAGTTTTTTTTTAAAAAAAAATTTTTTAACTTTAGCATATTACAGTTGAAAAGGTAAGATATTTAGGAGATATGTTCATAACGAATTTTTTTCACAAAATAGACCCAAGAATAACCTCCTTAAATATTAGTATGTTATTAAGGAACATATTATAATATAAGTACAGTTTGTTGCTTATTAATCTCATTTCATATTATTATACTTAAAACCTGAAAGAACAACAAACAAAATTACCTAAAATTCAATAATAAAATAATATCGATACATAAAAAATATAATATCAAAAAGATTATTTATTTTTATTCACTACATTAAAATATAATTTTCTACTTTTAGCACTGATAATTATTTAATTAAGTAAATTTTAAAGTAATTTACAATTTAGTAACACGTCAGTCTGCTGACACTACATTATCCATCTGTCACTTGATATAATTCAGTACTATTTAAACACTCGAACTCACACACTCGCGGTGGGGTAATGATAGCGCAACAGACTAGAGATCAGGAGGTCATTGGTTCGAATCTCAGCCGTGGGTAATTTTTAAATATAAAAATTTACCCAATTAAATAATTATTAGTGCAAAAAGGAAAAGATTATAATTACAATTTTCAACACTGATAAAAACTAATATCTAGTTTATCTAACATGTGTTGACTCGGAATATAATATCTGCATAGTTTATTTTTTAATATAATTTGAGAATTTTAGGCAATATCAAAATATTTTTGCCTGGGGATTTTGTGAACAAATCTAAAAAAGTAGGTTTGATATTTTCGTTACTAATAAAACAACATTTTCTACAAATGGTGTTGTGATATAAATAAATACATCAATTTTATTATTACCTATGCAATCTACAATTTATAATATATAATAATTCGATTTGAAAATAACTAAACAATTGGAATATTAATTAAACTCAAATCTTTAAAGATAAGATTACGAAACAAACTAAAACAGGCCTTAAAATGGTAATTTTCAATTTAAAATTATAATCCTGACCAAATCAATATCATTGTTTCCTAGACACACTATAGCTGATACTATTAAAGTTTTTGATGCAGCTATAATCACTATTTTTCCAAGTGACGTATTCTTATGTGATTCTAGCAGATGGCAAAAATTTCAACACGTTTTTATATTAAGAAAACCTGGCATAAATCATAATTAACTTTCACTAATAATTCGCAGACAAGAGTTGAATAATAACTACCAACGCGTTTTCCATTTAAGTACCTTCAATTAGACACTTCAATACAACGATTTGACAGAATAACTCGGACTAATCCATTTATCTAAAACAGAAAATTGACGTTGCAATGGTACTTCGTATATCGACGCCGCATCCATCCAAAATTCGCCATCGCATCTCTATAACAGATCGCAGCAGCTAATACATCCGAGATGCAATTACGATCTGCTCTTCTGCTGTTGGAGTCTAATTAACGTCTAACAAACGCGAAGGTCTCACACAATTAACATGGGGGGCTTTTACTCTTGCGAGCGATTATTACAAGAGCACAATTAAGTCTGTGCCGGGGAACTTGGTACGTGTTACGTTATAAATTATCTATAATTATTGTACTGTTAGGTATTTCCTATAATGGAGGTTCACGGAGAATGCTCGGGTATTTGAAACGCATGTTCTCTGATCTATTGCCTCCTTCGCAGAAGCGTCAAATGGTAGACGAAGAGATATGTAAGAATGCGTTAAAGCAAAAATAATATTGCGCAAAGAGTTATTGAAATATATTGACTATTGACTTATTTATATTATTACATGGGCTTGCAATGGTACAGCCTATTTTATCAATTAATATTATAAGTTTATTATATTAAATAATCCAATAAATAATATTTTATGAATATTTTAAATATATTTGAAATCAATGAGTACATTACTATAATTTTAATTTCCATGTAATCATATGTATGTAGATAAGTTTTGTTATGCATAAGCACTGTGGCGTCGAAAGTTTATGTTAGTGAGATAAGCGCTGCGATATCTATAACTTCTCACGGCGTAAGTAAATTTGTGTGTGAAATGCAAGCGGGAGTGCCCAGACTATTTAGAAAGTGGGGAATCCCAGGCGTCCAATTATAAGAAGGAAAATGCGTGTTGCAATGTATGAGTTGACAGCTAGACTTCGAGTAAGAGTCGGAAAGCGAACTCGAAGAAAATAGACTTCAGGTAGTGGGTAGACACTGGCCAGTAGAGTCGCTGACAAGTAAATTTTAAGTAAAGAATCGATAAATAAGTTTATTAAAAACTTTTCGACTCCAGGTAGTAGATCGACAACAGCCAATAGAGTCGCTGACAAGTGAAATTTAAGTAAATTAAGTAATCAAGTTTGTATTGAACTTTTCTTATAAAGATTGTTTTCTACAATTGGCGGCGTATATAAATTCTCAACGTCTTGGTCGTTGAAGTCGTGCCTTAAGAATCGAAGAATAAGAAAATTCAACGTGAACGCATCGACGATAAGAAGATACCCATATAACAAGAAAAAAGAAAGCAGCCTTAAAATAAGGTATTTTTAAAAATCATTGTATGTAAATGTATTAATTAAATAAAGAATTAATTAAATCAGTTTCAAATAGAAACGAAGTAAGAAAAATATATTTATCTAGATAATAAAAATATTCGATAAACACCGTGTCAACGTATAATCGCATAATGTAATTTGATCTATTTGCCTGAGTTGTAGATTCTCGCATATGTTATCATTTTATTATAATGAATAATATACGTAAATTTACTTAAATGTAACAATTGTACAAGTATTTTTTATCTGTTTGTTAATGTGTTTGGTGTCTTTTTGTTAAAAGCAGTTTATTGTATTAGATTTTACTTTGTTTGAATAACCTATAAAATCATTGATTTCGAATATAATTATTATTTAAATTATACAATGGTATTTTGTTATATTAACACCCAATAAGGCTCTAAGGAAACTGTTAAGTTATCACCTCTTTTAACCTGAATCGCCCTGAGATTACGAACTAAGTTTAGTCGGCAAACAATTTTATTCTATAATTCTATTTCATTTTATTCTATAATTATTCTATAATTCTATTATTATTATTATTAACCTAAATTTCAAGTAACAGTTCCTTTTTCAATATGGCGTTCAATTTTGGCGCATTTATTTAAGGGTGTTCCTTTTCATTATGGCTCCGCAACGTGTGGGACCATTTTTACATTACATTAATAATAAATTTTATTGATACTTGTACCTTTACAGGCTACTATTGTGACATTTTGAATTGCATTACACTGTCTTTTTTACACTTATACAAATTACTGAGACACTTTTTTGGTGCACTTGCACATGGAAAATCCTTGGCTGGATCCTGATACAGACGAAGCCGTATGACGTAGAGATCCTTCGTTACTACATCAATGTCAATAAATTTTTGCTTACAAATACCAAATTCTGATCTAGTGTACAGGTGATTTATAACACCATCTTTATAGTAATAGCTATAATATTTATGAATGCACCTTTGGCTTTGTCAACGTCGGGAATAGATATTTTGACGTTATCGCCGATATTAGCAGGAGGGTACGTTTTATCACTAAAAGACTTCATATATTTTAGCCTGTTGAATTACGCTTGCTTGAGACCTCAGTTATCCTCTCAGTTATACAATTTAAGCAGTACTCTCGATCAAAGTTAGCATTTAAGATAGCACTACAATCAAAGCATAATCTAGATTCTATTACCACTGGTTCTTTTTCTTCATTTTCACACTCTATATCTGAATCTTCCCCATGAATTTCGGCCATGTTAATTTTGACCTCACCAATAATATTTTTCAAATCTGCCCGGTCTAGAGAAGAAATAACGTCAATAGGCAAAGACGATGTAGTTAACCCAACCCTAGGTTCGATGACAAACATTGCCTTATATATATGGATTTTTCTTTATGCCTGAATAAAACGCAAGGTTTTTCATAAACTGCACAAATGGCAGACCTTCTGACCATTTAACGGTGTCATTATCGAACATCCACGCGTCAATCATATTTTCAACATCAAGTAAAAGTATTATTAAATGATTATCTACAAATCACTTATTAAAATGTTTCGTTATTAATACCTGTAGATATCAATAGATCTTATCGCTTCGCTGGGACACCCAGTATATACTATCTGACAAAAACCACCCAGCACAAGAAAATATTTTTTACCAATTATTTACCAATGTTTATATTGTGGTGATGATAATGTTAACAACCTCATGTACAAAAGGAGCGCGTAATTTCTTTAATTCGATTTTTTTTCTATTATTATTAATTTATCTATTTTAGTCATGTAATACATTTTCGCGCCTAAAGAATTACTCATCGCTTCTTCCGTACATCAACAACTTTGGCTTTTACGATAGGAGAAATTTCAAACTAAAAATTGCTTTGTTAAGGTCACGTTCGGACGGTCAGTTCCCAGAAGGTCATCCCTAACCGTTTACCTAAATGAAGCCTTTTCGTCTATTTTTAACACAAAATACTTAACATTGCAGTTTCTTAATTATTAATTTACTCGCGATCTAATTATCAGACGACAACAGACCCCACGTCATGATGTTACTTAATCGCTATTTTGTTCCCCATTCGAAGCTTAAAACTCTCAGATCAAAGACTTACGAGTTATTCAATATTTGTTCATATTTAATTGTCTTAATATAAGGTGTAATGTATTTCTTCATCACTGCTTTACAATCGCATTAAATACCCATAACCTGCTATAGAAAGCACCTTATTGTGACTCACCTTCATAATGTCTTTGTTACCTGAAAGGCAGATGTCGTAATCCTCTAACAAATTACCTCGAGTCAGGTGTCATTCTTTTCTATATTTAATAACGAATCTGATTATAATGTTTTTTTTTCTGTATTTATTGATTGATTGTCCCGCGAATTATGTTCTCTTAATCTCTTAAAAACAGTTCGCGCCCCCTACCACCCCCACTCTCCTGCTTCTAACCACGGCCTATATAAATCACGATCGAAGAAAAAAGCCCTCTCTTAATTTCTTCCCTCTTACGCATCTACAGCTTTACATCGTTCCAAGTTCGCGTCCCTCCCAGTTCTAAGTCACGTTTGTTTTAGTGCCCCTAGTACTTCAACATAACAAAGTCAAGTTACAGTCCGCGACCCTTTCGCGTGTTTGTTTAATCGTTCGCGTACTGTCAGACCCCTATTCTGATTCGTCGATTAATCAACGCTTCGACTCCAGACTTACGGGACCCGAGGACAACGAGGACACCACAAAAGTAAAGTATTCCTCATCCTTATTTATTACTTTAATTATTAATTTTCTCTTACAACCACTACATTAAATTTTACTTTATACATTCTCAAAATATATCTAAAAATCATTTACGGTGTGAGATTATCGAACCCCCGTACCGATAATACCTGCCTTAACCAACGATCATTCTAACGACCCACTCGTTCCCTCTCAGTCTCTCCCTTTCTATCTCACCTACTCCTTACGTGAACCAATATTTGTGTTATTGTGTTTTATTTAGTAATAATTAATTAAAGAACTTAAGGACACTTGTTGTTTTATTTTCCTCAATTTTTTTTTATCTCTTCTTTTATGTACTAATTAAAATTCTTTTACAGGAAAATAAATATAATAATCCTACATTTGTTTTATTTTCTTATTATATATTTTGTGTTTCTTTCTTTTACGTAATTCACCATTAGAGCTAGCTAATACAGCATTTTTAAAACTAACATCATTTTAAAAAAATATAACAAGTGGCAACTTGGCACCTTTTAAGGATATTCACCGCATTTTTAAGGATAACAATAATAATAAATGTCAAAAGAAACAGCAAGAAAACACCGAGCTCTAACCAATAAATTCTTTCTTGTTTTGTTCTTTTTGTTACACAAGATAAGTGATGACTTTCTAAAAAATAACTTACTATATCAAAGCTAATTTTAAAACACATAAATATTAATGATATTTCCTGGGAACTATATATAGGCAGACTAAGTCAGCAAAAGAAAATAAGAAAAGACCAAATGGAAAAGCAAACCTACTTTATAATAACCGTTTCTAATATTCATAACCGATGTTTTGATTAGGTCCAATGAATATTCAAATTATAACAAATATATCCGGTCAAGCAATAACATTGATTTTCTTAATCCAAAGCTATAATATATGCAAATATTTCTGTTCCAGTTTGGTAGTTTAAGCGAAATAAAAGCAAAATATACTTCTATTTCTGGTTTTTCATTTAAAATTGGAGCAACAATTAGTTACACATCTGTGGCCGCAGAAATCGATAGATCCATAAATAAGCAACAAACTGAGGCATTAGACGTACATTTACATTACGTTGATTACTTCAAATAGTATTCTACATTACCGACCAGGTTAATTACACTTACATGAATGTTATTTGTATAAGAACACCCATGAAATAAATACGAATGGTACTCGTAGTTTTAACTTATATAATAACCACAAGCTAATAATAACTACTGCTACCCCAAATATCGATTATTTGTTAACAAAAAGAAGCTATATCTTGCCAGTTCAAGATTGATCAATAAGCCGACTGCTGCATTGAAGCACAAGCGTAGCATTCGTTCGTTTAAAATCGTAGGTACGCGATTTATTTTGGGATATTGAGTGTTCGACTTCCTGGAGGAATAAACAATTGCGAATTTAGTCTACAGAATGAGAACTTAAAACCTACCATGACTATATATCAGGAACTTAGAATAATATACAGTGTGTAAAGCGATGTGTTTTCCTGCAGGAAAAATATTTCAATATGAATTTTAGGAGAAAAACTTTTTTTTGTATAACAAATTTAGATTGTATCGATACGCCCTTTGGTAAATAAAAACCCCAGTAATCACTAGGATAACATAAAAAAAAAACTTGAAATTATGTCGAGTTGATGATCTTAAATATGATTAATGTAATGGTACGGCTCATTTCATCCTCTTAATAAACTTTATCATATTAAATAATTATATGAATAATATTTTATTAATTATATGTTGGAAATCAATAGATAGATATTCCTATTACTTTATTTCCTATATGTTCATATGTATATAAAGTAACTGTTAGTCTGATAAGAAAATATTTATAAGTATAGTGGCGCCGAACATTTGTGTTAGTTTAAGATAAGTGGCGCGATATCTACAACATCGCACGGTATACGTGACCCTTTGTATATAAACCATAACGGGAATACCCAAACATTATAGAAAAAGGGGCATCCCAGGTTCCGAACTATAAGAAGTGAATACCGTGATTCCACGAGAGAGTCGACTGAGGTCCTTTAATAAAAACGATCACTTAAATCAATACCTAGGTTTTATTGCAAAAAGATATGGTCTTTTAGTTTAAAAGTGTATCGGCTCCCAGATATCTACAAACAGCGGTCAATCGAATATATATTTACAAGTAGAACCTTAAAGTAAATAAATTGGTTCTTGTTTTTAAGGAAATCGACCGCTTAACAAGTCTACAAGTGTTCAAGTTATGTCTTCCAGTAAAAAGCTTTTGTTTTACGATTGGCAGTTTTGTGCAAATTACCGACGTCGAAGAGAAAAAGTCCAATTGAAAGCAACCGGCGTCTTGTTCGTCGATGAGAAGATTCTACTTGAACACACCGAAAAATAAGATTTCCGTCAACTCAAGGAAGAAGTATTAAAATAAGGTATTTAGAAACTATGATATGTAAAGGTTTAAATAAAGAATTAAATGTAATAATTCACTCTAAAGTAGACACAAAATAAATAAATATATTTATCTAGGAGAGATAAATATATTTAATAAATTGTTATAAATATAATAAAGCATCAGCATTTCCAAATTGTCTATCGATGCTGCAATTTAATCTATTCTTGGCGTAATAGTGTATACACACGTACATACGTTATACGTATCGAGCTTATGTTATTGTGTTAAACCGATGTTGTCATCTTGTTTCTTAGAATTGATGATGTGAATAAATCTTACTAAATGTTACCGTAATAAAAAATGTATTAATATTATTTGTTAATGTATTTGTTTTTATTAAAATCAGTTCTATTGTGTAAATGTTTTTCTATGTTTGTATTAAAATACGAAAATCATTGATTTCCAATATAAATATCATTTAAACTTATACGGTAGTATTTTCTTAAATTATACCAAATAATGTCCTAAAAAACTATTAATTTGTCAACATCTCTTTTATCCGAATCGCCCACAGATAAAGACTGAGCTTAGCAGGTAAACAAATCAATTTCTTTATTTTATTTTATACTGTATAGGTATATAAAAAAAATATATTAAAATACGTAGGGCATTTTATAAAGTTATTCCTTTACAATATTGTATCCAACAATATAGGGCTATAAAGAGGCTCTTTTACCTTATGGCGCCCAACATGGGGCCATTTTTACATTACATTAATAATAAAATTACTGATGGTACCATTACAATATGGCGCGCCAACTGAAGGGCCGATAGAGATGAAATTTAAAATTTATTTGCAAAAGTTTGGTATTGAATAAAGAGTTTTAAAAATGTTTTTATATCATTTAAAACACATTACACATCTTAATATTTTGAATTTTTACATAAATAAAGATAAATATTTAGAGGGTGTATTGCATATATAGTAAGGAAGGTAATAATACCTATTATACAGGGTGATTCAAAATATAGGTTCAGTTTATTGGAGGTCAAAGAGAACTATCATATTATTAATTAATTCATAAAGCTGTTCTTAGACATTATGGCGCCCAACGTGGGGGCATTTTTACATTAGATTATTACCATTTCGTATGACAAATCTCCTACTTAGCTTTCTTTTATCACGAATGTGTTATTCCGGTGATCTGCAATGATGTATATATATTGGCTTGCTAGAATATGAATTATTTGTACAATATTTGGTTAAAAATATATAGTTGCACTATGTGATTCGTTTTATTTTGTGTCACAATATAACTGGAATTATTGGCGGATACATTTTAGAAACGTCACTATTACAAAATTAGTTCGACTTATTTATACTAAATATGTGTTAATCCATCTATTTTACTGAAACTTAGAGATGTTTACATAAACAAATAAATGAATAAATTTGTCCGCAACGTATTTGTATTTAAATATTGGTATGTGTACATGCATTTATAAATACTCTATTGCCAGCATTAATTCTCTACAAGAGCTGGTGCGTTATACAAATAGCAGTTATGAAACTAGTTACGCATATTCTTTATTCGAGCGCGTGCTTTTCAAAAACTCCAACTATTTAGCGTCAAACGTATAAGCAAACCAATTGTCGTAATACCATTCGTGATCATTTAAATAATACACCAATTTCTCTACCTTAGAAAGTGTTAAAATGTATTTATGTACAATTACAGACGATTGGAGACGGTTAAAATTTTTGTAATTTAAGTTTTATTTTAATGGATGCTAACTGAGATATTACATAAACCATGTAAATTAAATAAACATCACTTCCCCTGCTAAAATAGCTATTTACAGAATTAAGGGGGCTTACGCAGAGGTGCCGACTAACTGCCGTGAGGTAGGGCGTAAGAGGGTGGCGCCATATGCGCTAATGTAAATTCCGCTGATGTAAAGTATCCGTTAAAATAAGACAAACAACAGACATTTTTGTTTTTCTTGTTATGTTTTCGCATTAACGTGAATACAATTGATTAATTAAGGCTTCGTTGGGAGTACATTCTTATAATTCAAATTATTTACTCCTACATTTCACTCTCAAAATTGGCAATATTTACAACATCATAACACAGTTTCAGAAACTTTATTTGAAAAACTAATTCTAGTCAAGCATGCATTGAGCCTTTGTTTATTTCTGTTTTAAATTTCGTTTTGATATTTCGTAAATAAAAGCGGTACTAGTGTTTTAACGAAACCTTGTAAAGTCCAGAATTTACATTAGCGCATATGGCGCCACCCCCTTACGTCCTACCTCACGGCAGTTAGTCGGCACCTCTGCGTAAGCCCCCTTAATAGCAAAATAGAATTTACCAATTCCGTTTTAATTATATATTAAAGAACTAACTTCATAGTATGTGAAATATATTTTAAACATATACTGTGAATCAAAACAAACCCAGAAAGTTTATAACTTACCTCCTGTAGGGTCTTCGTTAGGAAAAAAACGCATAAACGCGTTGGCTAGTTTGAAGAATAAAATTTAAAAAAATAAAACTTATATAACAAAATTTTTCGTTTATAGAAAACAGTTTGTGACGACTTTGTTAGTAAAATCAGAGTTATCCTGTCAGTCTAGGAGAATTCTCACCAAACTCTCTGGCAGTCTAGAGAGTACCTAGTACATATCCCTTAGTCTTTCTGGCAGTCTAGAAAGGCGGTCCGTAAGTTGTTTTGTTACCAGGCAGATCGTTCCGTCCTGTAAGTCCCGAGTAAATCTTTATATGGTTATTCCGTTCATCTAAAATAATCACGTCAGATAGATTTTATTAATTTCAAATGTACCAAAGTAAATTTTAGGTTCACGTAGGATTTTAAAGAAATATATTATTCTCGTCGAATATCTCTTCAATAATACGAACATAAGTACCAGATGATGCATTAACGTTTTTTGCTAGACTTGTGTAAAAATATCACCTTTCTCGAAGTAAATATCATGTATATAATATCAAAATATTTATGACGGTATATTTTAATATTCAATGTTTGAATATTCCGTTGAATGTTTATTGACATACTGCGAATAATTTTTTTCAGTAAATGTAAAGTCATTTTTCAATATATGAATTATTGTTGCTTTTGTATATAACAAATACTTTATGATCTTCTTGTAAATATATGTACTAAATTTGTGTAATTGAATTTCTGTTTTACATGTAAATAAAAAGATTGACATGTAAGATTTCTTTTACTCTTAATGCTAGAAGGTAATATAAAATGAAAATGCTAAAACATACCGAACCAGAGTTTTCTTCTCCGTAAACCGAACTACCCGTATTTGAGCATTACCGTTAATAAAGTTCACATTCACTAGACACTTAAAACACTTGATTTTATCATTACACATATTGTTTTAAGTTTAATATCTAATTATCTGTCAAATATAGACAGTGAAGGTGCACGAATACCAACTGTAGATTTAATAGACCACAATATCACTCTGATGTTAAATATCCCTAAGACTGTACAAGACGTTTAGTTATCCGTTGATAGATGGGATCACTTCAATTTGGCAATTAGCATTATTAATTAAGTATTTAACAATTTAAAGAGGGTCTGACGTCGCAAGGTGTTAAGGGACGCATAACAGGTGATTGTGTATGCTGATGATATCGCAATTATAGCAAGAGAATAACAAAGACTGGGGAATCTAAAATAAAGATAAAAGAAGAAGTTGGCAAAAGAGGATTATTGAATAACAAAGAAAAGCAATGTATATGAAGATAATTGAAAGTAATACAAGTGGCCTGCAAAAACAACAGTGAGGAGCATTCAAATTTGAGTTTAGATAACTGGACATAATAGTTAATAATAAAAATAAAAGGGGAAGTGAATCATCGCACAGAATTCAAGTTCAAAACATTCATGGAAAATAAGATATTAAGTAAAAACACAAAATTAAGAGCCCATAGATCAACAATAAGACCTGTGGTAATCTAGGCTTAAAATAAAGGATTTTTGAGAGGAAGATTATAAGGAAGATATGTAGACCGAAAAAGTTAGAACATGAATACAGAACTTTACTGAATTATGAAATTATCAACACGTTAGAAGGTGAAGATATAGTGAGAGTGATAAAAAGTTAAAGATTAAGATGGGTTGGACACATCAATAGAATGGAATATACAACATTAGTAAAAAGAATTCCCACAAGGAAGGAGATTAAGAAGTGGGCCGAAGATAATAGATGGGAGGACCAAGTGATAGAAGATATAAGCACACTAGAAACTGAAAGATGGAAAGAATAATTGCAATATAGAGGAAAGTTGACTGAGATTGTGGAGAAATCAAAAACACATACAAGATTATAAGAGGAAAGCACCATTTGTTAGTTTGTGATTCACTTCAAGAGTTTTTTTTATTAGCTCATTAAGCGCAGATGTCAATTTAATAATTCTTCTTATTGTTGTGAATTTGGTTTGTGATTTGAACACCATTTGTTAATCTCTTCGAACAACCCCCTCTCCGCAAACGGACATTGCGGCGTCCAAACTCCCTGTATTAACAAGCGTCGAGAGTGTTTCGACCAGGTGATGATTCTAAGGAACATTACTCATGTAAGGTACACAGACATTGTGGCACATTGTTTTAGTAGACTCAGGCAACCAACCCTTGACAACGACGGCGCGGCTGGGGTAATAAAGTTAAAATAATATTATATTTAATTACGATTGAAACATACTTTATATTAGATATTGCTAATGATGACTATTTTTACCAATAATAATAAGTTGCTTATATTTGTCTGTTTTTAATCTTCTTGTGTTGAATTTTAATTTTTGTTGTTATTACGGGCACTAGATTAATCAAAATTATTATTATTACTGTTAATAAATCTAAATAATTTTTCTGGGTTATAAAAAACCTTTTCAAAGTTAATTCCAATTCATCATTAATTACAATGGCAATCAGATATGCCTGTGCGTACACATGTTAAGTATGATAAAGATAGCGAGGTTATCTTTGGCAACACGCTCTCTTGATTAATGTGTAGGCGTTTTAAATAAATTAAATGTGCATGTTCCAATCTCATACATACAATTGCAATTTCTCAGTTCTGGTTTATCTCCACAAAAGCATGTTGTACCTACGTACGTACGTAGGCAAATATATCTTTCTTGATTTCCAAGTCGAAGACTCACTTCCTGATCGTGAAATACAAAGAACATTCGCGCTTATAAAATAGAACTAGGTAATTGATAATATTTACGTGTGTATATATTTAGACGTGTGGGATATTTGCGAATTCATATACTATAGAACATTTTATATATAAAATCAGTAGAACGGTATGCTGAAGAACTGCTGCCTGGTAGATGAAATCTGATAAGAATGGGTGATGAAAAGCCTGATAATTTTAACATTACATTAGAAATTTTTTAGATGATTACTCAGAAACATTTATCTACTAAAAAGGTATTATCAGGACTAGTACAGTTCTTGTACTTTTAGAAATACTTCAAAAAATGTATTACTAATATCTACCAACAAGCAAGAAAAACATTTCAGGAAGTTGAGAACGATTTGTTCGAAGCTACTTTCAATGATATTCTATCCAAACTGCCCAATCCGATGATCAGTATTAAAACCCTTGGGGGAAGAAGTAAGAAATTAGTTTTTAGTAACAGCTTTGATGTTTTTGAGCCTTAACTCTTATTTCATTTTTATGTTTATTTCTTGATTGAAGATTTTTTTTTATTTTGTTCTCGTTTTTGTTTACATATTTTATAATATATGTAGGTATTATATATTATTATTATACCTTTAAGAAATAACTTGAGCTTTTATTTACTCCTCATAATATAACATAATGTCAATTTTGTCATTTATTTCTGTAGTTAATGTCACTGTTACAAGCTAACACATTGGCATAATGGGGTCAGTTTGATAAATGTACTATTGTTATGCATTATCAAAGTTACCCTCATAGTATATTAAAATTGATAAAAAACTACTTGGCAAAATTGATTGTGGATGAAATTGATAGCCTCCATGAAAAAGCCATTCAAGAAAATGCAATAAAAAAGGGCTATCAAAGTAACCCCAATCACAATATGACTTTGATAAGGTATGAAAGGTTTTCGTGTTATTATAAAATATATAAATGAATCCTTAACTGAAATGTTTCGGGAATCACAGATACTAAAACATTTTTTTCTGACTAATATACACTAAAAATCACCATTTTAACAAACAAAATGTGGAAAAAAATATCAAAGCCACCCCATTTTACGGTATGCACAATATGAAAAATTTAACTAAAGGTTGGAAGTATTTGCAAATCTTTCGTTACATCAAAAGTATATAATAGGTCAGAGCGATCAAACTTAAACAGTAAAATGGCTTTATCAGGCATGAACTGCTAATGTTACAAGTTACAAATACAAAATATATATAAGCCACTACAAATATAATTATGCAATACCTAGTGTTACAATTTAAAAATCATGAGATTAATTACTTTTATTTTTCTAAATGTATCGTAGTAAAATTAGTATAATATTTGTCTTTGTCAAGTAAAGTAAGATCCTCTTTTGTATAATTCGGTATGGCAGGGCCTTCTATGAATCACTTTAAGTACGGTTCTGTCTTAAGTCGGTAAACCAGCGTACCGTTGGTGCAGTTATCTGTAATTTAGCTTAACCTTATTAGACTTCGCATTGTTTAATTTCTTGTAATTTCTTTCTTTATAACTTTTAACATATAAGTTTCATTAATTCGGCTTTGTTAGAGTTTTTTTTGTCTATATTGTTACACACCCTCGTGGCGTATGAGACGTATGTCATTCTGGTTTTGATCGTCGTCTTGTAACAAGCTAATCGTGCGTGATTAAGCCATTTGAATCTTCATTCAGTTAATTGGATGGATTAAAATCCATAAGCATCGTCGATTTGCGGTGTATTATTGAATGGACATGGGAATCCAATTTAAGGTTGTTACTTATTTTTATTCCCAGGAATCTAATTGTTTGTGTGCAAGTGTTAGATTTGGTCGATATCTGCAAATGATAAGCTTTATTTTTGTTTATTTTTAAGTTATTACTGCCAATCATTCATGTGCTTCTCCCACAGTGTTCTCTGTTTTCATCCATACTTCGTCCTTCGTCTTTGCTGGAGTCAGTATCGTGGTATCGTACGCGAATTTATTAACTTTTTTCACCCCATTGTTACTTGGAAAGTCACTTACATACATTATAAATAACACTGGTCCTAATACTAACCCCTGCGGAACTCCTGACCAAATTCAGCAGTAGCTGTTGTAAATTTAAATTGAACAATACTGACTATAAAAGAGGTGCTTAAACTAAAAGGAAAAAGAAATACATTATTATAGTCACAGTACTGACATTGAAATTGATCTTTGGTAGAGTCCAGTTCGTGATGTGTCGTCGAAATCTCCTAGTGAGATTGTGTATATTTCATTCAAATTTGATGCTCCAAGTGTGGGTAGCCATTTTGATTTATGACGTCACAGATATTCAAAGTGCCCTTTGTCTTTTGGCCCCAACTCCATCTATGTTCGATCGGTGGTTCCTTTCAGAACTAAAAAGTTCATATGGTCTTGACAGTTAGCAGCTACTGCAGAATCGACAAATCTCACCTACGTCGTCCATTTATACAGAAGGAGCCATGAATCAGTTCAAGTACACCATGAACATTTTACCTCATTTAACCAACCAACTTAATCTTACCGTCTTCGATATTCCAGCGCTAAGCGTACTGCCAGAGACACTCTGTATAATAAATTAACAAAACAAGATTAAATTATTAATTAATATTGCAAATCCACTAGAAACCCATTCTCTTTCCCATCGGGAAATGAATAGAAACTGAATTACAGACGATTCGATTAGACGGGACGATTAAAAAGAATGTAACAAAGTACATTTTGACATACGTGCAATTAAACATTATTTATTTCATCACAATCTTCAGCAGACCGTGTATGGCTATGTGTGTTTGTGCTATTTGCGTATGCCAGCTGGGTGTACGGCATTACAGAGTCGATTGGTTTCACGTGGAATAACTTGCACGTGAAACTAACATATATCGTTATATGAATATGATAAAGTAACTTTAATTTAATTAGAAATGCTGTTGCGCTCGGAGGGTATTTTATTCGTTGTCTGTTATATTCTACGACTGCCGTGCATTTATAATTGAATAATGCTAGCAAGTTCTTAATTTACATACTACGTACAAGATAACGAGAATAAAAAAGAAGAATTTGTACCTTCTTATATACAGGATGATATTAACTGATGTATGGGAAACATTAAGAGTTTTAAAAGTTGTATTTATTATGGTAGATATGAGCCATTATATACACAACCAAAAATTATTGTCAAACATACAAAGTGTTCGAAAAGAACTCTCTCGTTTCTAATCATTATAGATTCCTAACAACATAGAAAGACAAAAATTTAAAATAACCAATTTTTTTTATACTGTTAACATTTTGCCTGGAGGAACACTTATTATATTTCTTTAAATAATATTATAAAAGCAACCATATAGAGCCAGTCCGACCTTCTCCCACTCATGAACGGTAGGCGATGTCGGACACTTGCGCATAGCTGGGAGTCAATAGCATGTATGTTTATACAGGGTGCTACACCAAAAACGAAACAGATTGAATATCTCGACGGAAAAATCCTGAAAAAACGCAAAAACAGATCGATTTTTAATACAAGGGGGGCACCATCATATCCTCAACTGTGATATGCCACTCCCTTCCCCTCCATCACTTTAACTATTACAATTTAAATAATGAAAGTAATTTTTATGGAGAATTCAGCAACATGATTGCTGGTTGAACTACTTTTGCTTTTAGCGCCTTCTAGCGGGATAAAAAAAAAACGGTTACGTATTCCAAAATGTGAAATCAATGCAGTTAAATGGTAATGATAATAATAATTATTTCTATGGATACATCCAGAATTATGTCTCTTTATAATATATAGCAATGTTAATCATGGATATCTGTCATTGAAGTAGTCCTCCTTAAAACGTCCGGTAAATCTTGAACCATACGACGTATACTCCAAGTATATTCAGTTCCTCTTGAATACTGCTTGAAAATGTAATTCTACCTGTAGTTGTTCTCGTAACGTATCAACAGTCAAAATCGTCTCGTATAGATAAACTAGTATGTGTTTTTATGCCAGTAGTATCGCAGACTGACCACATAGGGTAAAATATAAGGAAAATGTCAAATTTTCCGGCATTTCTACTAGAGGTATTTCAAGTCTGTTGTGTAAAGAGTAAGGGCGTGGAGACCTAGATAGTCAAAGGATGTCACAGTCACGCAGCTAAGTCAGGATGCTTGACTTAGTCTCCCGTTGTTACTGAAGAGGAATTCAAAGTTAGTTAACATTTATAATACCCCATTTGAACGGAAAAAAAATATTTTCTTATACGTATGAGCGTTTCAAATCAAACAATTTTAAAAATTATTTTATACAAAAATTATTCAAAATCCTATTCTAAGTACTTCCAGTCTCTTAATAAATCTCTACAGGATACATACTTTATGAGATATTTGCAAAAAAATGCTACTCGCTAAGAGTAAAAGTATTACTTCCGGTCCGAATTTTGAATTTTCATTTATACAAAAAATATTCCAAATCCAACTCTAAATACTTTTATACTCTTGACATATATATATAGAAAATGCATGATTTACGAAATATCTGCAAAAATCGCTATTCGATAAGAGTAAAAGTGTTACCTCCGGTGCGAATATTGAAATTTCATTTATACAAAAAATATTTCAAATCCAACTCTAAATACTTTTGTACTCTTGACAAATATATATAGAATGCACAATTTACGAAATATTTGCAAAAACCGCTATTCCATAAGAGTAAAAGTGTTACTTCCGGTCCGAATTTTGAAATTTTTTTTATACAAAAGGTATTGAAAATTAAGTTCTAAATACTTTTATACTCGTAACGTACCTGTCTAAAAAGCATGACTTGCGAAATATTCGCAAAAAACTGATTTTCGATAAGAGTAAAAGACCTACTTCCGGTAGGAATTTCGAAAAACTTTTTTAATAAGATTCTTCTCAAATTTAATTTTGAGTGCATTTAAATTCTTTATAAATTTGTTTAAAGTTAGTAGTTGCCGAATAATTGGCAAAATTCGATTTTTTCACTGAAGTAAACTACTACTTCCGGTCTGCCGATTTTACTGAAAATCTAATCAGATCTCAAGAGGGAGATTATATTCGTAAATATAAAATTTTGAATTGTTAAAAACCAGTTTTTCGGTATCAGGGGACTTCAAAACGTGGACATCTGCAAAAATCTCGAGGTCGAACATTTTCATCACAATACTTCCTTATACTACGTATAAGAAAGTAAAAGGTAATAGGATTGGAAGCCGAAAATAAGAAACAACTGAGGTTCAGAATATATTTCAAAATTTGGGAAATTCATCCGTTTTGTTGAGGAACATGGACTGTACCATATTAATTTGCCTTATTAATGTTATTAGTTATATGACTCTAATTATTATGTGCAACATAACTTTGATAAAAATTTAATTAAACTAAATTTTAGGCACATTAATTTCAATACAATGCAAAACTGACTTATCCCATTTTCGAAAAATTTTAAATCTTCTTCAATTTTCAATGACCACTTAGAAATAAGTAACTGCTTCTTCCCTATAAAATTTAAGGTATTATTTGTGTTACTTTTGCTTCTATGTACCGATACAAGTGTTAATCTGTAAATTCAAGTTTTACAATTAATTCACCTGATGATACCATAATAGGAAAACAAACGTATAGTATCAACAGAATAATATTCTGGAACTTATATCTGAGAGCTACCAATATATTTCAAATTAACAAAAAAATCAATATCACAAAATAAATATTTAAGATTATGTGAAACGTGTGACATTTAACCCGAGCAAATACATAAATGGAAATCGTGTTGGGTTTCTATTTAAGTTTCCCATCGAATGGTGATAGACAATAAGTCGCAAACTACAAGCGACTACAATTAATAAGTATCTAATAGTTACGATTTGTTGATTATAGACATTCCATAAATCATACCTATATGATTTATGTAATATGTAGGCGTTAATGTAGACAACTGTCAGGATGGTTATAAATTAATTTCTTGACCTTGTCGGATATACAACAGCCTGTACTAGTGCTAGAACGTAAAATAATTTTCTTTGTTGTCATTGCTACTACATAAATGTCTACCATTTATTATGTATAGATTTGTTTGTGTTGGCATATGGCATGTTCTTGCTGAAAAAGTACATTATTAGAGCAACGACAAAATGTATGCTTATAAATATTAGAACTAAGGAATTTGCCAATGAAATTAGTTTGTAATAAATGTCATTATTTCTAAAACATAATAATAATTAAAAGAAATGTAACTATCAAATTACTCTGCAAAAACTCATTTCAATTAGGTACCTATTTACAACCGTATATATTTTAAATAGGCAACCCTCCATTGATGCTAAATTGTGCGGCGAAAAGAAGCCGGGATTAATATCAAGACTAACAACATTTGTGGTTGTTATGTATATTATTAATTTTGAAAAGACGATTAGAACAGCATATAAATATTGTTAGGCGTAAATTATTCCAAATAAAAAGATCTAAAATAAAGTATAAAGAATTTGAAGCTTCTTTTGTATTAAAGATTAGATATGTTTTAAAGGATATTATATAAACGAATTATTTTACAATGGAAGGTGTTCTTGGTCTGGCTTCAAGAAATGAATTATGTGGAGAAGTAAAAATAAAGGCTGCATTTCAGAAGCAACAGAAAATATAACACTAAAACTATCAATCAACAAAAATTAAAGAGAATAAAAAAAGAAACAAAATGCCACGAAACAATACTGGGTGTTCCATTTAAAAAAAAAATAAGTTTTTTGTATAGGGAAGTAGCTCTGAAAAAACAAACTTTATGAAGTACGAGGCAGGCGCCATAAATTCTAGGCCTGATATACAAGAAAGGAACTTGGAACAATATAAGAATTTTTATTTTTCAATGTAATCTCCCCTAACCTCTATACATTTATTACAACGATTAATTAATAATTTGATACCCTTGTAAAAATAATCTGAAGTTTTTCCGTCCAAATGTTCTATAACAGCTGCTTTCAACTCACTGTTGACCTTAAAACTACGTGCCCTAAGATCTTCTTTTAAATTAGAAAACAAAACAAAATCACAAGGAGCCATATCCGGACTATACGGTGGATGTTCCAATTCTTGAAAGCCGATGGCAGCTTGTAAAATGACGGCAGTATGGACGGGAGCATTGTCGTGCAATAATCGCACACCTTCTGTCAATTTTCCACGCCGTTTTGCACGAATACTGTCCCTTAATTTATGCAATAAAGACGAATAATGTGTGCCGTTCACACTTGTATTGCGCTTTTTAAAGTTAATTAGCAAAATGCCCTAACAATCCCAGAATATTGTGGCCATCACCTTCTTCGTTGATTGAACGACTTTCGCCTTTCTGGGACGAGGTTCAGCAGGTCGCCGCCATTTCATGGACTGCCTTTTCGATAGGGGATCGTAAAACAGAACCATTGTTTCATCCCCGTGACAATGGACTCCAAAATCGGTGTTGGGTCGTCACCACACATGTTTAAAAACGACTGCGCACATTCGACTCGACGTTCACGTTGGAGAGCAGAAAGAAGTCGCGGTACCCATCTAGCACTAATTTTATTCATACCCAAATGGTCATGGAGAATTCGGCGAACACTTGTTTCGGAAATGTTTCTTATCACTGCTAATTCCTTCAATTTCAAACGTCAATCTTCTAGCACTACATGCTCAATAATTAAAATTTGTTGAGGCGTTATCACTTCAATTGGTCGACCCGACCAATCAGCATCTCCCAGAGATTCTTGTCCCAAACGGAAACATTTTGCCCACTTTTTTTACAGTAGAATACGAAGGAGATGAATCACCGTAAACGCCGTATAAACGTTGTTTAATGCCCTTCTTTTGTTAAAAATTTAATGAACGCGCGGTACTCAATTTTCGTTACTTCAAACATTTTCGTGTGCTAGTCACGTTGGTTTGTTGGTTACTAAACACTACTAGGCTTCGTAATGTCGAGTGCAATTTATACCAAATGATGCATAATTTTCTTACTACACGAAAAAACAAAGTTAATGTTTTACTTTTAAAAACAATGTGAAAATGATTTTTTTCTGAACGCCTGTTTTGGTCAAAAATTTCCAAAAAAAATTAATAACTCAAAAACTATTGGCTTAATTTTGAAAAAGACAAGACAATGAAATAGGCAATTTAAAACAGTACTAGAAAATCCAGGGTGTCATTTAAAAAAATAACTTCCATGCATTTTCAGAAAAACCGGAAATGCGTCAGAAGTATTTTTAGAACATGCGTTCCAAGCAACCATGAAACTTCCACTAATTGTTTTTTCTCTTATTTAAAACACAAAAGAGTAATCGACGAAGAGGCTACTAATGACTCAGCCTGTACCTATATGAATATAGTGTATAAAATTTTAATAATTAATTATTTTTCTAATGCAGTGTGACCCGAAAAAATGTTTTTGTATTCTATAAATAAAATTTAAGTAAATTATTTCTGGCCCCACTAATACCGCTTTAATGAAATCCAGGAAGAATTAAGAATACATAAAAAGCAAAGTGACCGTAAAAAGGCGTAAAACAATTGTTTTTCCCATGCTTATGTAAATAATTTTAAATTCTTGTATCTTGTACCAGTATATTATATGCAAACATATAAAATAATTAAAACTAGAAAAACTTGCTAAATATAATACGTTTGTCTTCCTCATAGCAGTAAATCATCTTGTAAAGAATTCATTGGTCAGACATACATACACATCATGTATGTACTACATGCATGTTCGTCTTTAATGTTGATTTATTGCTAAAGTAACACATTTCAAACTTTCTGTCTGACTACAAATACGGCAAGGTAAAGTTGTCATTATAGCCCACAATGACATCGTTTTATGGCCTCCTTATTCATATATGTGTATTTATTGCATGCGTTACAACAGATTTAATTAAACTTTTTACTAGAACGTAAAAAATGCTGATAATAATATTTAATGCAATGCATTTATGACGGGAAATTATATGATAGCACTTGAAATTTAGCAATTTTTAATGTGATTAACCTAATTCATAGATATTTTTTTCTGATATGAAATAATTAATAATGGAAAATGGTTCAAAACGTTGCGACCATGATTTGATGAATAATAAAAACAATAAAGAAATTGTTTAAAGATAATAATAATTAAAAATATCACGCTATTGCAGTATGTATTATATTAAATTTAATAATGAAGTTCGAAAAGTTCTATTCGTATTACTTTTTGAACCGCATTAGCCCCATCTGGTTGGTAATAGATAAACTACGTATATATGGCGGTAAATTTAAATATCATTTTTGGTTTTTTATGCCATGATTAGGAAAATGAAAAAGATAATAAAAGTAGTATATCTCAGGACACTTGCTTATGTCAATTATATATTATTTATATCATGGTGTATTTATGGTATTTTATCTGAAAACTGTATTTGCCACCAGCCAGTCAAAATTATTGTCGACACTAACCAATTGTGTTCACTTCTAAATATGTTCCAAAAATGTGAAAAAACAGTAACAACCGAAAAAAAAACGATTGAAAACCTTCCAACCATAACTTTTAGAGAAAACCAGTATCAGTATCCAGTGCCCATAACATTACAACAATTATTTAAGAACAGCGGTAACAATAAAAAGAATATGAAAAATACTCATAATCAAACAATTGCCCGAAAGATTGCAATCATGATTCGATGAATAATACCAACAATAAAAATTTTGAAAAATATTAAAATTCAAAAAATTGCTGAGAATCTTACAACCCTGTCTTGATGAAGTAAGGGTTCATGAATTATATGAGATAGTTTTTGAAAAACTTGGACCCCTCCCTCCCCTCTGATGACATTTGGTAAAATGTGGTAGGACCCCTCCGCTCACTTGAAATTACCTTATAATTTCTAAATAATTAAATATACCTAAAAAGAGATTTTAATTACCCCCCACCCGTTAATTAAGATTTGGTGAAATTTGGTAGACCTCCCCCCCCCCCATTTTGAGCCCACGTAAGTAATGGACGCCCCCTAAGAATAAAAAATTGCTTTAAACGTTGGTTTGATATATTATAACTAGGGAGCGGAATCGAGCGAGTCATGACTCATCGCCCATGGGCGCGCTATTGAAATGTTGTATTTTTAAAGAGGTTTTAATTTTATTTATATAATTGAATAACAAGTGGCTGGTGATTATAAAATACAAAATACCCTACTATTTGTTCATTTTCTCTTCTGTAAGACTTGTTCTCTTTGAATTAAGTACATCCTTGTAGATAGAAAACGTCCCTTCTACATTAGCATACACAATTGCCGCAATGTTATTCAACCTGGATTTCTATTAAAAACTGCGTCTAAGTCACTTGGAATTATTAATAACCACATCTAATGTGGTTAATCCATTTTTACTTTCTTATACGTAGTATATGGAAGTAATGTGAAATTTTCGACTTCGAGATTTTTGCAGATGTCCACGTTTAGAAGTCCCCTGATACCGAAAAAGATGTTTTTAAAAAATGTCTGTGTGTCTCTATGTGACCACGATAACCGCTGTAGATATCAATATCCCTCTTGAGATCTGAGTAGTTTTTCAGTAAAATCGGTAGACCGGAAGTAGCAGTTTACTTCAGTGAAAAAATTAAATTTTGCCAATATTTCGTCAACTACTAAATTTAAACAAATTTATAAAGAATTCATATGTACTTGAAATTAAAATTGAGAACAATTTTATTTAAAAAGTTTTTCGAAGCTGCTACCGGAAGTAGGTCTTTTACTCCTATCGAAAATCAGTTTTTTGCGAATATTTCGCATGTCATGCTTTTTAGACAGGTACGTTACGGGTATAAAAGTATTTAAAACGTAATTTTCAATATCTTTTGCATAAAAACAATTTCAAAATTCAGACCGGAATTACCACTTTTACTCTTATCGAATAGCGATTTTTTTGCGAATATGTCGTAAATTATGCATTCTATATGTATTTATCAAGAATACAAAAGTATTTAGTGCTAGATTTGCAATATTTTTTGAATATATGAAATTTCAAAATTCGGACCGGAAGTAACACTTTTACTCTTAGGGAGTAGTCCTTTTTTCGAATATCTTGCTAAGTATGCATTCTATAGCGATTTATTAAGAGAACAGAAGTACTTAGAATAGGATTTTGAATAATTTTTGTGTAAAAGAATATAGTATAGTTTAAAACGCTAATACGTATAAGAAAGTCGTGTGGTGGCCACACCTCATTTTTTAATTTGAGATTCGATTTTCAAAATATGTCATTAGTTTAGGCAAATTTCCAAAGTGTTCCTGAAGGAATAACAACTGATTTTTTAAATTTGGGATTTGTGTTAGTTCCTTGCACTCAGAAATACTTCGAGCATCGTCATTTAAACATGTAAGGAAATTTTGTAAACTATCGAAATTCTCTGCATGAAAACTATTTCTGTGTATGTTTTAGCAAAGCTAAGTGACGATATTTTACAGACTTTTCAATAAATTTCGGAATCACTGACAATTAATTTTTATCTCAGAAAAAGTAACATAAACAACGTTCTAGATCTAAATAAATGATAACTAAAAATGTACGCGTATGTTATTGAAACATACATATTATATTGCGAAATATAAGGTAAATATAATAAATTTTAAAAACTCGTCACCCTTGTACCTACGCCGATGAAGAAAGGATTTTATTCATAAAATTCCTTATTTTATGGCAGTTTTTTCTCTGATTCTCTGGAGTAAACAGATGTTACAGTTCGCCCTATGAATTAGTGCTATTCAGATATAATGTAAACAACACGCAGTTGTTTACATTATTTCTTTTCACGGTTGTGACTCCGTGGTAGTTCAGCTCGCTCGATTCCGCTCTCTAATTATAACAATAAGAAGAAAAACGTTAAAAAATAATAAAAATATAGACTGTATGTACACCAAGAGAAATAAGTAATCGTACACTTCGCGGAAATATCAAGTGGTATGGGCATGTTCGCCCTATATACTAATGCACAATGACACGCCCATACCACCTTATATCTCCGCGATGTGTACGGCTACTTATTTCCCTTGGTGTACATGTGCAATTATGCTGTCTTGCACATTTTACCGGCATATAAAATGACTATACGTCTAAAGTAGGTTCCTTAGCGCCTTATCTGTAAGAAAAAGCGTCCGCAGCTTTAAAACTAAGTAGTAGCTGATGTGACGTTACTACTCACGCGCACTTTTAGCGGGAATCAATCTCGCCGTAACCAGACGAAACTCGGGTCGCGTCGTTTCCAACTACTATAAAGTCCTGAAAATTCTTGGGGACAGAGACAGTAACTTAACGTCAACGTCAACAGTAATGGAACAAATAAAAGAGTGTAAAACAAATACAAAGTCCGAAGTGTCATATGTTAATGGCGATAGGTCAAAATCGTTAAAAAATTATTCACAATACGACAACCATTATTTCGTGAAAAACAGTACCTAACAATGTAAAAAATAACGGTAAAAATATTAACAATGCTCGGAGCATTCTTCTATTAAATGCGACCATTGAAAAAATTGCCCTCAATGATGCAACCATGATTTGGTGCTTTGATAAGAAAAATAAAATATTTGTTCTAAATGTTAAAACCATGGATTACAGTGTAGGCAGTAGCGGCTGGTGAGTTCGTTTATGTGGGGAAATAACATAGACAAGAGTGGACAAGACTGATTCGTTTATTATCGGTGATATGCTCGGCATCTGGGAATATATCACCGATAATAAAATAATTAGTCTAGTCTATGTAATTGCCCCACCTAACCGAATTCACCAGCCGCTACTGAGTGTAAGTTATTGTGACACTCAAAATAATGTCCATAAAGCTCTGAATAATCGTTATTATATTAATTACTTATCTAATGATTATAGTATTCATACAAGCAATAATCTTTTCTTTTTCTTTGTGCTAATTTCATAATTTTGATTCATTTTTTTTCTAGTGGCAGTTTTTTTTCATGTCATGTCGATATTATATCTATATTCAAGGATCAATAAATATTATTGTTATCATTATTATTATTATATTCGGTATCTCTGAAAAGTATGACGAACAATAGATATACGCGAGATCAAAAATTATATTGATAAAGGTTTGCCATGGAATGTAAAACGTCCGTCTGAGGTATCCTTCTTTTGAGATAATTCTGATTAAATTATCAGGTTAACTGTCATACTGACATTTGACTGACATAAAATTTGTAAATATATGTTTATTTAAAATGATTTACATGTTTGAATAAAATTTTATTAAAAATTAATAAACAAATTACAATAAATGTTCAAAATGACCCCCGCCTTGTTCGGTGCACACGTTTACGCGCCTTTTCATGCAATCAAACGCATTTTGCAATATTTGTGGCGTTATGGTGGCACATACTATAATAATCTTTTATTGCAGTTCTTGCAAATTATGTCCAGGATTTCTGAAAATTCTATTTTTGCAGTAAAGGAACACAAAATAGTCCATAATAGTCAAACCAGGTGACCTCGGAGGAAACTCAATTTGCGTATGCAAACTTATAAGTCCATCATCAAAAACCTCACGGAGAAAGGCTATAGTTTCTCGTGTCGTATGTGCTGTTGCGCCGGCATTTTGGAAATAACTATTATGAAGTTCATCGTCGTGTAGTTGTTGAACAAATTCATTAAAAATGTAATTTCTGTTCCTCTCTGCATCGATGGTGAAATTGGAAAAAAACGGCCCATTTATCATTCTACGGGAGACTACCATCCAAACCCCAATTTTTTGAGAATGTAGTGGAGATTCAATAAAAAATGCGGTCGGTGTATTGCGCATATTTTGAGAATTTACGTACCCCGAAAGATGAAACCATGCTTCATCGGAAAAAATGTTAAGTTTAACAAGTCGTTATTCATTAAATTGTTCACAAACCAATGGCAGTACGCAAAACTTCTGGGGTGATCTGTTGGCAGAAGAGCTTGATATGATTGCATCTTATATGGATGCATGTTCAAGTTCTCCTTTACAATGCTTCGGCATGTTCCATAAGAAACTCCAATTTCTTGGTACAGGCATCTCAAAGATTTTGTGGGGTCCTGTTCCATACGATTACGAACGTCAATAATCACTTCTTCTGTACGAATAGTTGGCCTACCAGCACCTTTTTTATGAGTAACAGATCCAGATACTAACACCAACGCTATGTGCGAGGCACATATAAAAATCTTGCTATACTACTACTGCGAAATTTAGGAAGTGTTCACGTAAATTATCCAAACATAAACGCTTACTGTATTCCCAAATACCATTAACTAGCTCACCTGTTCTAAAATACGTTTCAATCATGTAAGTTTTGTGTGCTGTGGTGTAAACCATAATTAAAAAACAACAAGTTGTCAGAGAGAAAATAAAATGACAAATATTAATGACAGTATGACACTTAATGATATAACTTAAGACAGACGTTTTACATTCCACGGCAAACCTTTATCAATATAATTTTTGATCTCGCGGTATAACAATAATTATTAAATATTTGCCTTCGAAATAAAAATAAAGCCTTTCCAAGACTGATATAATAATATGTCAAATAAAACTCTGGGTATACATAAAGCGAAAAGAATAAATCCAATAATAAATAATAAAACAATATTTCCAAGGATATTTCTATTGCTTAACAGTAAACAACTGAAAGTAATTGCATTGTTTTCTTCCGGGATTTAACATATGCATATAAACAAATAGGTACAAGTACCATTGAGGTAACTCTGTTTACATACTGAGTAAGCATGTGAAGAACATACATATGAAGGCGAGGTATATATTACTGTTATTTGCCGCAGTTATATAATTACAGAAAAATTAAGATGAAATTATGTAGTACCGTTCAATTACAAATCACATATCTATAGCAGATATTGGGATCATTTTATTGCATCACAGCGCGAACAATTAAGTCAAGGCTAACAGCTTTTATAAAAATAAAAACAGACAAGTCATATCTGAAGGTAGATATACTTTATTAACACAATTCGTTAGGTCGTGCATTCCGCAGACAACGAGAATATAAGACCCTGGTCAGAGAGTGTGTAAGAATATTCCTGACGGTAACGATAATGAAAGTATTAACTAGTTTTCGATTTCACATGCTGGAAAGATCAGAATTCAACTTTTAAAAAATTTAAATGTGTGTTCTACTATGAAATACACTATTTTATTTCATATGCCTATTAACTTGGAAAATAATGTTCATTCATGTTTCTATGATTAATAAATACTTCTTTCATAGTTTATTATGTAAAATACTATAATAGTTATTTATGTAACAAGTCAGTAAAGTGATACTTTATCGAACTAGTCTGATTTACGAACCAAGCGAGTGAAGCGAGCGCGGCGAGTAACAGACGAGTTCGGTAAAGGTACTTTACTGACGTGGTGCATACAAAATTTTATCGCCAACCGTGAACATTGTTAATTTAAGAAATAAAGATATAATAACTTTTGACAGTTTATGACAGTGACAAACGATTTATGTTTAAAATCATCAGTCATGGCTACACTGACAGATATTAGCGGCAGGTAAAGTACTTTATCGCCAACCGTCAGTAAAGTGATGCGTTACCATAGCGTTTTACGGAGGTAAAGAAACACTTTATCGTACTGTACAATAAAGTACTTTACCTGCCGCTAATATCTGTCAGCGTAGCCATGACTGATGACTTTAAAAATAAATCGTTTGTCACTGTCATTAACTGTCATAAGTTATCATATCTTTATTTCTTAAATTAACAATTTTCACGGTTGGCGATAAAATTTTGTATGCACCACGTCAGTAAAGTACCTTTATCGAACTCGTTCGATAAAGTATCACTTTACTGACTTGTTACATGAATAACTATTATTGTACGGTACGATAAAGTCTTTGTTTACGTAAAACGCTATGATAACGCTATGATAACGCATCGCTTTACTGACGGCTGGCGATAAATAATAATACCGAATATAATGTACTTTATGATCACATAGTTACAAAACAAATAAATAAAATGGTAATTATTAACTTAACAACTCGGCCATCTTGTATGGGTTTAATATAATAATACTAGCCAACACTATTTTTGTAACTGACTTAACAGTGTAAAATTTTACTATTCTGCATTGTTTTAAAACATAAAAACTGCATTCTAACATAGGGTATAACGTAACATTTTCAAAAGAAAATATTTACCTGTTTTCACTAAGATTAACGTAAAATTTAAAATTAAAAAAATAATGTAACAAGCTCGAACATGTTCGCGGCTATACCGTGCAGGACAGCGGCAACTGCAAAGGATACGACGTCACGCATACCAGAGATCCAGAGATCATCGCGGAATATACTAAAATGGAAACTTCTGGAGCCTTGTTGACGCGTTTTTACAAGAGACAAACGAAATGTCACTGAATTGTCACTTAGTTAAGTAAGTTTGAAGCAGTGTTCCACAAGTTGTGTTGCGTGTGATTTTCAAGAATGGAAAACCGTGCAACTGGCTGTAATAATTGTCCGAATTGTTTTTGTTATGTTTGTGGATTATATGTTACAAAATCGCAAAAGAAGCCTTTAAGTGAATTAATTCAAAAATGTTATGAACAATATTTTGGCTTCAAAATTAAAAATCAAGACAAAACATGGGTACCACATATATGCTGGATTTCCTGCTATTCCAAATTAACTAACGTCATGGACTGTTGTTACTTCTATCTTGTAAAAATTACAGGATTTTCAGAAAGAAATAAACATAAAGTAATGTATCCAGACATTCCATCTGTAAGCAAACTGTTGAAAAGAACTGATTGTGAGCTTCCAACTCCATCCATTAAATTTGTTCTGCAAATTCCACGGACGAGGAAGATAAAAACAATGTTTTGAATGTGTCATTTTCAAGTGATCTAAATGACGTATGTTCATTCTAACGAACCACATCTCATCACTCAATCAGATCTGAATGATTTGATATGGGATTTGGATTTAACCAAAGAAAAATCACAAATTTTGGGATCTGGATTAAAAGAATCTTTTACATTCCACTACAAGAACCCTGTATTGAAGAATCGTCAAGAAAAATTCAGTTCATTTAAAAAGTTGAAAGAAATTTCTGTTACTGTACTGATGTAAATCAACTTTTGTATGAAATGACCAGATTTTAAGTCTAATTAAAACTTACAAACACAAAAGTTTTAACAAAATCGGTCCAGTAGTTTTTGCGTGATAAACAAACAAAGAAACAATTACAGTTTTATATGTTGTTGTGATTATGATAAATCTCTATAGAATTCATAATTTGCTAATTTTTGCAAATATCTGCTACTCGATAAAAGTAAAAGTGTTGGCTTCCGGTCCGAATATTGAAATTAAAGTAAAGGATCTACTTCCGGTAGGAATATCGAAAAAGGCTTTTTTAATTTTTTTCTCAAATTCACTTTTGTATATATTTCTATTCTTTAGAATTTCGTTTAAAGTCAGTAGTTGAAATATTGGTGAAATTTGATTATTTCGCCGAAATATAATAAATATAAGGTTTGGTATTGGCGGCTTTAGCTGTTTGACCGGTCTCATAGTCATCACGAAGAGACATACGCCAATAGACACAGGCATCTTTCAAAAACCACTTTTTCGGTATCAAGGGACTTTAAAACGTGGACATCTGCAAAAATCTCGAGGTCGAAAATTTTCGCCATCACAATATTTCGTTATACTACGTATAAAGAAGTAAAAAAAAAAAAATATACGTATGACATTTTTTAAAACGGTAAGTGCACTGGGACATTAGATGATACCAACAAATTCCACCTAAGGAAGATTAATATAAAAGTATTTTATGTGATGATAAAAATTTTCAACTTCCATATTTTTACGTACATTTTGAAATTTCCTAATAATAAAAAAAATGTCTGTGTGTGACCACGATAACGACTAAATAGTTAAAGCCATCAATACCATGCGTTTTATTTATATTTATAAACTATATCTCAATATACAGGGTGTCTCTAAAAGGTCTTTAAACAACTCTACCACGTATTTTTCGGACCAAAATAAACCGATTTAGCAAAACTTGGCTTAGTGAAAGTTGCTTAGTTTGTGCGCAATACGGTCCTGAAGTTGCAGTTGGAAAATTGTTTTTTTGTTATAAATTTGAAACGGCTGGAGCGATTGCGCTAAATTTTGTCACGTTTACATAGTTTTATGAGTCAAGAAATTCTGTATCAAAATTGTGATAGTAATCAATCCATAGGCGGAGAACCTGCGTTTATAAATATTAAAACATTTCCATTTTCTACGCCAATGGATAAAAAAGAGTACTAGGAGGAGTACAAGAAAAAAGGTACTCTTGGTAAGACTCGAAAAATTGCATCGTTTTCTCAAAAATCGCATTTTAAGAATTGTTAACAATTTTTTTATGATATGTTTTCTTTTTTAATAAATACGGAACGACCAATACCAAATAGGTCAAAACAAATAGGCACTAGTTAATAAAAAAGATATTCTGTTTATTTCGTCAATTAATACAAAGATGCTATTTTTTTAATAATGTTTTTTCATATAAATTCCAATTATGTTCTGGTTGGTGGACAACAGAGAATTATTAACAATTAAACAATGAAATAATGAAAATGAAACAATGATTTTTTAAAAAAAAAAGAAAAGCTATTATAAAAGGTGTTCAAAATGTCTACCATTTTCGTGAATACAAAGGTCTATTCGCCGGAGGAAATTAAATTGAACTCTTTGCAAAACTTCTACATCACCTCTGAGATTATTGGTTGCTTCTTGAATACGTTGCCACAATTCTTCTTCATTATTTACAGGTGTATTGTAAACAATGGATTTCTGGTGTCCCCAAAAAAAATAATCCAGAGGATTCAGATCTGGACATCGAGGTGCCCATTGTACAGGAGCGTCATTACCTCTACCGATCCATCTATTTGGAAAGTGATGGTTTAAGTAGTGTCGTACGTTCATCGAAAAATGTGGTGGTGCACCATCGTGCATAAACCACATATTCCGTCGAATATCTAGCGGTATATCATCTAACAAGTCCGGAAGAGTATGTTGTAAAAAAATCAAATAGGCTTCTCCAGTTAATCTTTGCGGTAGTCTGACAGGTCCAATAATAAAATTTCCGATTATTCCAGCCCATACATTCATTTTAAATTCATGTTGAAAATGGTTAATTTTAATGGCATGTGGATTTTCCTCTGCATAAACATGTTCATTATGAAAGTTCGTTATCCCTCTTCTTGTAAAACAAGCTTCGTCGGTAAATAAGATTTTTTTGCAAAAGTTTAAATTTCTTGCTCTTTTAGGTTCAATAAACCGGCAAAAATTTAGGCGCCTTTCAGGATCTTGAAGTAAGAGGTCTTGAACTCGAATCTTATGGTATGGATGTAATAATTGTTCTCTAATTACTCTATTGACCACATCTTTAGATACTGCAATTTCTCTAGCTATTCGTCTAACGCTCAGTTCCGGATCTTCTTGAACACGGTCTAAAATTTCTTCTTCTACTTCAGGTTGCCTCACAAAGCGCTGCCTGCCATAGTTTGCTGTTACAGGAGCTAAGCGACCGGTTTCTCGAAGGCGTCTCTCTACTGCGGCAAACGTTGGATGACTTGGAACACGACGATTTGGAAACCGTTCCGAATATACTCTAACACTCTCGGCACAATTGCCTTGACAATATCCATATACTAATAACATATCGGTATATTCTTCGTTGGTGTATTGAACAGCCATGACAAAACGAAAATAAAAGTAATGATGGAAAACACTTTTGAAAATCCAGAAAAGTCGTTGTCAAATATTCAAATAGTCATAACTATGGAAACCAACAATAACAACTAAATACAAACATATGTATTTTACAAAACGCAGGGCACAAGTGGAATTCTTAAAACAAAAAAAAACATCAAAAAATAGCATTTTTTGCATCAATTGTCGAGATAAATAGAATATCTTTTTTGTAAACCATATAATACAAACATATGTATTTTACAAAACGCAGGGCACAAGTGGGATTCTTAAAACAAAAAAAAAACATCAAAAAAATAGCATTTTTTGCATCAATTGTCGAGATAAATAGAATATCTTTTTTGTAAACCAGTGCCTTTTTGTTTTAACCTATCTGGTATTGGCCGTTCTGTATTTTTTAGAAAAGAAAACATTTTACAAAAAAAAATTATCAATTCAAAAACGACGTCAAAAGACGTGTACATAGTTTAAAGAGACGTCTAAACGGCCTAAGACACGTGTACACGGCTTAAAGATACATACATGTACAATTGGTTTCTTTAGAAATGACCGGTGTGAGTTTAAAAACGCTGCGCGTATCTGTCGATAGTCACATTCTAATTGTATGGATGACTGGTCTTGAAAACACACTAAATAAATATCTCCACAGAATATTTATATTTGTTTGAATGCTGCTTATTGTATAATATTTTATTTACATTCCTCTCCTCCACTTCTATATTATTTCTTAAAATATATTCTGGATTATAAAACGAACTAGTTTAGCTTTCTAAAATAATTTAAATAACAAGGTGACCATGATTTACTAAATTTATTTCTATTTGCTTAGTACAACAGATAATATACCCAAATGCTTTTGAAAAATATCCTTAGTTTTATTAATATAACACATACCTTATTTTTAAATTAATTCAAATAAAAAAAATGAGGTGTGGCCACCACACGACTTTCTTATACCTATGAGCGTTTCAAATCACACAATTTTAAAAATTATTTTATACAAAAATTATTCAAAATTCTATTTTAAGTACTTCCAGTCTCTTAGTAAATCTCTACAGGATACATACTTTGTGAGATATTTGCAAAAAAATGCTACTCGCTATGAGTAAAAGTATTATTTCCGGTCCGAATTTTGAATTTTCATTTATACAAAAAATATTTCAAATCCAACTCTAAATACTTTTATACTCTTGATAAATATATATAGAATGCATAATTTACGAAATATTTGCGATAAGAGTAAAAGACGGTAGGAATTTCGAAAAACTTTTTTAATAAAATTCTTCTCAGATTTAATTTTGAATATATATGAATTCTTTACAAATTTGTTTAAGCTTAGTAGTTGACGAAATATTGGCAACATTCGATCTTTTCACTGAAGTGAACTACTACTTCCGGTCTGCCGATTTTACTGAAAATCTAATCAGATCTCAAGAGGGAGATTATATTGTAATATTCATCATCACAATACTTCCTTATACTACGTATAAGAAAATAAAAAAAAACGAGTTTAACACGTTGTCTTGTGGTTTATTAATTAAAGCAATATTTGCCTTTTTACTTTCTTATACGTAGTAAGGAAATATGATGCAGATGTCCACGTTTTAAGTTCGCCTGATACCGAAAAAGTGGTTTTTGGCAAACGTCTCTCACCTCATTTTTAGACTAAAAAAATGAGGTGTGGCCACCACACAACTTTCTTATACGTATGAAAGCGTTACTTCCGGTCCGAATTTTGAAATTTCATTTATACAAAAAATATTCCAAATCTAACTCTAAATACTTTTGTACTCTTCATAAATGTATATAGAATGCATAATTTACGACATATTTGCAAAAAATCGTTATTCGGTAAGAGTAAAAGTGATACTTTCGGTCCGAATTTTGAAATTTTTTTTATATAAAAGATATTGGAAATTAAGTTCTAAATACTTATGAATTCTTTATAAATTAGTCTAAACTTAGTAATTGACGAAATATTTGCAAATTTCAATTTTTTCACTGAAGTAAACTACTACTTCCGGTCTACCGATTTTGCTCAGAATCTAATCAGTTCTCAAGAGGGAGATTATATTCGTAAATACAAAATTTGGAATTGATATGTCCAGCGGTTTGACCGCTATCGTGGTCACAGACAGACCGACAGACACACACACACACAGACATTTTTTAAAAACCACTTTTTTGGTATCAGGGGACCTCAAAACGTGGACATCTGCAAAAATCTCGAGGTCGAATATTTTCATCATCACAATACTTCCTTATACTACGTATAAGAAAGTAAAAAATTAAAATATATTCTAAAACAGCAAAATTTTGCATTTCGTATTAATTATTACATTATAACATGATTTAATGTATGTCGTGATATTATAAACTTATTCTTACAAGTTTATAACATAAAATAATACATATACCGGGTGTTTGTTTAAGCTCGGCCACCGGCCATATCTCGGCAACCATTTATCGTACAACCTCGTGGAAAAAATCTTTATAGTAAAATGGACGACGGAAATTACAACTAAAATATTTTTAAGTTTCCAAAATGATCGCAAGGGGCGCAATTCTCAAGATAAATTAAAAATTCGATAATTTTTCATTAAATTCTAGATTAAGATAGATTGACAATTTTTCTAGCAAAATTTTTAGACGTTTTTATACAACTTTCATTTGAAACTTTTTGATCTAACTCCCATACGAAGGAAACAGGGGAGGGGGGTATGTCTGCGTACAAGAGTCGGTATAATTTTGGTTTGCACAAACGGACTTTAATGTTTCTGGGCTCATTAGATAGAGAATCTTACAAAGAATTGAAGGGCATGTAGCACCAAATTACGTGATTGTAAAAGAAAATAACAAGGGGCGCTGTTCTCAATGTATCTATATATTACTTGTTTTTTCTTTAAAATTTTAAATGGAACGGCATATTTTTAATATAGCAATATTGAAGCACATAAAAAACTGAAGAGAATGATGAAAACCGGAAGTTGCTACCTTTTTTCTTGACGAAGATATAGTCATACGAAGACAATTCAAAAAAAAATAAACAATTTTTAATATAAATTTATTTATTTATTGCGAGTAATAACTTTATTTTAATTTTAAGTGTCACTAGACAGTGTATAGTTCGCTTTCACTTGAATTTTCATCATAGTCTTCCATAAATGTATTTATTTCAATCTTCTCCCCGATTTTTTAATTCTTGCATATGTTACATTAGATGCTCTTCTTAAATGTTTTTAAATTGTCTAGCTATTTTTAAATTTCATGTCTTGCCTTTTTAGACATTGAAATAAAATAATAATAATAATATATCTTTATCACCCAACTGATATACGTAGATCTAATTATAGGAAAACAGCAAAAATAATTTCCATAACTCATGAACTAAGTCGACAATAAAGAGAGAAAAAACAATATAATATAATGCATAAGTTATAATCAAATCATTTACTCATTAGTAATGAAAGGGTACACAAATTGATATCTAAATCATCCCCGCTTGAAATGAAAGTAAATAAAAGAACCTATTATATGCCTAAACACAAATAAGAAAATATATTGACCAAGTAATATAAAGAAAAAGAAAATATATTTAAATCAGAAAGTACAAAAAAAAAACAAGAAAAAACTTCAACTTAACAAATGTTCAAAGTGTTCACCTTCATTTTCAATACACGTTTACTTGTCGATTAGTAGAGAGCAGAGTTACTTCCATTTCGGAGGCAGCAATTGTTGTTCTCAGCTTTTTGTGATAAACTATGTCTTTTATTCTGCCCCATAAATAAACATCAAGAACATCTGGCAAGGTGAATCAAAACTCAATAATGTCTTCTTTCGGGATAATTTAGGGAATATTTCCCCGAAGCAAGAATGCATTTTCAAAGCATTGAAAATACATTCTGTTCATGTCATAAGCTTCAAAGTTAGAACACGACATTTTACAAACTTAGTAATTATGTGCGGGCGTCCAAAAAGGCTTAATTTGCTAAATACGTACAAAAAGTTTAACTACAAGTGACACTAATATCTTTGCATTTCGATTTTCATGGCCTAACTTGGAACTCTCATCATAATGTAATTTAGTATCACTGTGCATGCCATGTTGTATGATGAAAATTTAAAAAAAGAAAGCAAACTACACTGTTCACTATTATTATTTTATTTCAATGTTGGAAAGGATAAGAAATGATATGTAAAAAATAATAGCAAGAGTATTTAAAAACATTTAAAAGGAGAATCTAACGTAACATAAGCAATGAATTAAAAAATCGATAAGAAGATTGAAATAAATACATTTAGCGAAGAGTATGATGAAACTTCAAGTGAAAACGTACTATACACTGTCTAGAGACCCTATTAAAATTGAAATAAAATTATTACTTCTAATAAATAAATAAATTTATATTTAAAGAGTTTTATTTTTCTGGATTGTCTTCGTATGACTATATCTTCGTCAACAAAAAAGGTAGCAACTTCCGGTTTTCATCGTTCTCTTCAGTTTTTTATGTGCTTCAATATTACGATATTAAAAATATACCGTTCTATTTGAAATTTTAAAGAAAAAACAAGAAATATACATACATTGAGAACAGCGCCCCCTGTTATTTTCTTTGACAACCACGTAATTTCGTGCTACATGTTCTTGAATTCTGTGTAAGATTCTCTATCTAATGAGCCCAGAAACATTAAAATCCGTTGGGGCAAACCAAAGTTATACCTACCTTTGTGCGCAGACATACCCCCCTCCACTCTCCCCTTCGTATGGGAGTTAGATCAAAAAGTTTCAAATGAAAGTTGTATAAAAACGTCTAAAAATTTTGCTAGTAAAGTTTTTAATCTATCTTAATCTAGAATCTAATGAAAAATTATCGAATTTTTAATTCATCTTGAGAATTGCGCCCCCTTGCGGTCATTTTGGAAATTTTAAAATATTTTTATTGTAATTCCAGTCATCTATTTTACTATCAAGATTTTTTTCGCGAGGTTGTACGATAAACGGTTGCCGAGATATGGCCGGTGGCCGAGCTTAAACAGACACCCGGTATACATACAAGGTCCCATGCTTGAACATCTGTGTTCAATTTCTCACAAACTCTCAAAACGAAAAGTTTTAACCTAAAATAAAATTAAAGTAGACGGGAGAGGACATTTAATAAAATTGTGAAGAAAATGTGCGGTCACGTCACATTTTACTTTCTTATACGTAGTATAAGGAAGTATTGTGATGATGAAAATTTTCGACCTCGAGATTTTTGCAGATGTCCACGTTTTGAGGTCCCCTGATACCAAAAAAGTGGTTTTTAAAAAATGTCTCTGTGTCTGTGTGTGTGTGTGTGTGTGTCTGTCTGTCTGTGTGTGTGTGTGTGTGTGTCTGTCTGTCTGTGTGTGACCACGATAGCGGTCAAACCGCTGTAGATATCAATTCCAAATTTTGTATTTACGAATATAATCTCCCTCTTGAGAACTGATTAGATTTTGAGCAAAATCGGCAGACCGGAAGTAGTAGTTTACTTCAGTGAAAAAATCGAATTTTGCAAATATTTCGTCAATTACTAAGTTTAAACAAATTTATAAAGAATTCAAATGTACTCAAAATTAAATTTGAGAAAAATTGTTTTAATAAAGTTTTTCGAAATTCCTACCGGAAGTAGGTCTTTTACTCTTATCGAAAATCAGTTTTTTGCGAATATCTCGCAAGTCATGCTTTCTAGGCAGGTACATTACAAGTATAAAAGTATTTAAATTATAATTTTAAATATCTTTTGTATAAAAAAAATTTCAAAATTCGGACCGGAAGTACCACTTTTACTCTTACCGAATAGCGATTTTTTGCAAATATGTCGTAAATTATGCAATCTATATATATTTATTAAGAGTATAAAAGTATTTAGAGGTAGATTTGCAATATTTTTTGTATACATGAAATTTCAAAATTCGGACCGGAAGTAGCACTTTTACTCTTAGAAGTAGCACTTTTTTTCGAATATTTTACAAAGTATGCATTCTATAGCGATTCATTAAGAGAATGAAAGTACTTAGAATAGGATTTTGAATAAGTTTTGTATAAAAAAATTCTTAAAATTGTATAGTTTGAAACGCTCATACGTATAAGAAAGTGGTGTGGTGGCCACACCTCATTTTTTACTTTCTTATACGTAGTATAAGGAAGTATTGTGATGATGGAAATTTTCGACCTCGAGATTTTTGCAGATGTCCACGTTTTGATGTCCCCTGATACCGAAAAAGTGGTTTTTAAAAAATGTCTGTGTGTGTGTATGCTGTGTGTGTGTGTGTCTCTGTGTGTGTGTGTCTGTGTGTGTGTGTGTGTGTGTGTATGTGTGACCACGATAGCGCTCAAACCGCTATAGGTATCAATTCCAAATTTTATATTTACAAAGATAATCTCCCTCTTGAGATCTGATTAGATTTTCAGTAAAATCGGCAGACCGGAAGTAGTAGTTTACTTCAGTGAAAAAATCGAATTTCGCCAATTATTCGTCAACTACTAAGTTTAAACAAATTTATAAAGAATTCATATGTACTTAAAATTAAGTTTGAGACAAATTGTCTTAAAAAGTTTTTCGAAATTCCAACCGGAAGTAGGTCTTTTACTCTTATCGAAAATCAGTTTTTTGCGAATATCTCGCAAGTCATGCTTTTTAGAGAAGTATGTTCCGAGTATAAAAGTATTTAGAACATAATTTTCAATATCTTTTGTATAAAAAAAATTTCAAAATTCAGACCGGAAGTACCACTTTTACTCTTATCGAATAGCGATTTTTTGCAAATATATCGTAAATTATGCATTCTATATATATTTATCAAGAGTACAAAAGTATTTAGAACTGGATTTTCAATATTTTTTGTATATGTGAAATTACAAAATTCGGACCGGAAGTAGCACTTTTACTCTTAGCGAGTAGCACTTTCTTGATAATATCTTGTAAAGTATGCATTCTATAGCGATTTATTAAGAGAATGAAAGTACTTAGAATAGGATTTTGAATAAGTTTTGTATAAAAAAATCTTAAAATTGTATAGTTTCAAACGCTCATACGTATAAGAAAGTCGTGTGGTGGCCACACCTCATTTTTTTAAATGGATTGTTACATTGTAACATGATGAATATCCATGATGTTTGTGCACATGTGAAAGTATATCATTAGTAGCATCGCAAATTGTTTCTACAACTGATTAGCCAAAATAAATAGTTCTTTTAAAGAATTATATTCATTAAATAAATCGCTGCAATCGTAAATATTATATCGTGAAATTAATAAACATACATCTTTTATCGAAAATTTTATTGAAAGTAAGAATACCTTAGACAAAATTTGAATAATTAAAATTAAAGTCTGGTGTAGTTGGAACTATGCAATTAATGGGTAATCACGTAATAAAATTTAATTAGGATTGTAAAATTAATTACTCTCACCTTTACCATAATAAATTAAAACAAGAATTGTAGCAGATATCAAATTTTTAATAATTAATATATAATAGTAATTAATTAATAAAAAAATTGAAGAAAATGGTTATGCGATTTTGGTCTTATAGGTAGTTTGTTTCCTTTTCGCAATAATAAAAACCTTAGTACGACATATAAAATCCATTATCGTCCATATACTCTTGCATTCTTGATTGCATAGAAATTATTAAAGTTTCACATAAGTTATAGCTCGGTTAACATCTGATGGCACCTGGGATGCGCAAAGGTGTGGCTTAAATATATATCATGTGCGTTAAAAACATCGGTATCGAAAGTAATACACTACGATAGACAAAGTGCAACTAAATTAAATACGGACTAATGTTTTCAAGTTGGTCCTTAACCCTTCATATGTAGCGAAATCTATGTCTATCTCACTGACTTCATGCTGCTTTCTCCTTTTTTGTCTCAAAATATAGCTATACTTCCTCTGAAATGCTCCCATACAGATTGTGCATATTGAGTAATATTTTCTATATTAACTTGAACTCTATCATTATTAGCCCTCCTATTCGGCACCATAGCACTCCATATATTTTCAATGGGGTTCGGATATGGAGATTTTGCCGGCCAATCAAATACTTCTACGTTATTTTCGTTAAATAAATAAAAAAAATAAAAGAAAGTAAGAGTGTTACTTCCGGTCCGAATTTTGATTTTTTTTATATAACAATTATTCCAAATGTGGCTCAAACAATTTTGTATTTTTAATAAATCTGACTAGAATGCAAAATTTGTGAGATTTTCCAAAAAACCGCTATTTGATGAGTAGAAGCATTACTTCCGGTCCAAATTTTAAAATTACTTTTATAGAAAAATTGTTCCAAATGTAGCTCTAATTACTTTTGCAGTTATAATACATTTATATAGAATGTATAAAAAAAACTGCTATTCGATAAGAGTAAAGTCTTACGTCTGCTTCGAATTTTCAAATTTCTTTTATACAAAATTCGGGCTCTAAATATTTTCGTATTCTAGAAAAATCTGTAAAGAATCAATAATTTGTAAGATATTTGCTAAAAACCGGTTTTTGTTAAGATATGAAGGCCTACTTCCGGTAGAAATTTCGAAAAAAAAGCCTTTCTAAAATTCACATTTTAGTACCTACTTTTGTATTCTTTAGAAATTTCTCTAAACTTAGTAGTTGACGACGTATTAGTAAATTTTGATTTTTTTAGTGAAGTAAGCTAATATTTCAGTGAAGTAAACTAATTCAAAATATCAGTGTTGATCGGGAAAAATATAATTTTTAATAATTCTAAACATTTCCTTATTAGAGTATATAACAATTTTTACTTTTTATAAGAAAAACATGGATTGTTATAATACCAAATTGTTTAAGTATTATTTTAGTATTCAGTTAAACGTTGTTATTATAAAGAAAAAGCTTCAACATCTAAAATAAATACAAATCACTCCCAGAAGAATAGTAACAAGTTCAAAGTTCCATAAAACCAAGATTTGAATGAAAAACAGTGGATCTCCCTGTTGAAATTAAAATAAAAGGCTAAAGAATAAAATAAAAGCCAGAAAGATATTGAGGAACATAAAAATGATATTTTCTAATAAAGTACCTAGCATGAACGTTATCAGACAATAAATTATTATGAATAAACACAATTATTTCAAATATATTGGCTTATAGTATATGGCCGATGTAGTTTCTTTTACAAAGCAATTTAATACATAGCGTAATACAATCTTTTTCTTTTATTTGTATTTAACATTTAATTATATTTGCATTCAAAATATGTGTTTCATTCGTTACTATATATATGACATGTATATATTCGTGCAGATTGTAGAATAAAGTCTTTAAAAACTTCAGAAAATATAAACCACACTCATATGAAGTACAATGGCTTATTCATGCTTTATAAGATTTACGACGCATGTTTTTTGCTTGTCCCGTTCTGAACTCGAACATTAGAATGTTACTATCGTAGAACTTGGGGATCTATTTTCAATTTACACCGGCCATTTCAAAAGAAAGCAATTGTACATGGAGCACACAGTATGCGCTGCCGTCCTCTAGTTAATGTTCTCAAATCTTAAAATGCGATTTTTGAGAAAACGATGCAATTTTTCGAGTCTTACCGAGAGTACCTTTTTTCTTGTACTTAAGACACTTAATCTAAATTTTATAGACAAACTCTTTTTTATCCATTGGCGTAGAAAATTGAAATGTTTTAATATTTATAAACGCAGGTTCTCCGCCTATGGATTGATTACTATCACAATTTTGATACAGAATTTCTTGACTCATAAAACTATGTAAACGTGACAAAATTTAGCGCAATCGCTCCAGCCGTTTCAAATTTATAACAAAAAAACAATTTTCCAACTGCAACTTCAGGACCGTATTGCGCACAAACTAAGCAACTTTGACTAAGCCAAGTTTTGCTAAATCGGTTTATTTTGGTCCGAAAAATACGTGGTAGAGTTGTTTAAAGACCTTTTAGAGACACCTTGTATAATTAGATTTTCAGTTGAGTCGGAAGACCGGAAGTAATAGTTTACTTCAGTGAAAAAATCAAATTTTATCAATATCACCTAAACTACCAGTTTTAGAACAAATTCTGAAGAATATAAAATTTCTACCGTAAGTAGGCCTTTTACTTTTATCGAGAATCAGTCACTTGTTAATATCGCAGAAATTAGAAGATTACGATAATTTGTAAAGCTGATTGGAAACAATTTTACTAAATTCCGACAGTACTTGTTTGACAGTGTTAGAACTGGTTACATTATGCATACGAAAGTCGTTAAGTGACCACATAATTTCCTAGGAACCGATGCCAAATATTTTGTTGCGAATCGAATTCGCCATGAATGTTTGATATATCGTTAGGTAAATAGTTTATAGCTTGTCTATATAACCAAATGCTAGTTTTCCTTTACTATATATATCTCATATCCATTTTGGGTAGATCTCATAGACATATCAGTATATGCATATAAGGGAAACATGTAAGTATATGCTCATCGAAAGTGAAAAGTGAATGAACAATAACGCGTGCGCCGCCTGTTTATTATATGAGTAGGCGTAATTTCATGTTACATTGACAGTGTGTAACTATGTACTCCGTTTTAAAATGCATCATAATGGGTTTTCATTTCCTCTGAAGCTATTGTTTTTATTGTATTCAATTATGTATTTAAGCATTTCTTACACATGTGTGTTTGTATGAATGTTATTAGAGAAAGCTCCATATTAATATTCAAATTCATGTAATTCACAAGAAATGATGAATATATTACAATTAGTATCACATAACTGTTTACGCGTAATAACAGAAGATTATACAATGGAGAATTCTTTGCGGTTTATTATAATAATAAACACAAATGTATATGGGCGATAAATTAAAGCTATCTATACTAACTCTTACCATTCAGAGTATATAGAATATATACATCTACACCTTCTTAGACATATCGCGCTATCTTCCGTGATACCCTGTAGTTTATCTTTCTTTTTATCGACATATAGTAGATTATTCTGTCATATATGTACTCCCTCCTTATTTCGTAGTTTTATTGCTCGGTCTTTGTTTGTAAATTTATTCGGTTAATTTTTAAATACTATAAGTTCTTCAATCTCCAATTCCTTTGTTTTCTTTTTTAATAAATTGTATAATTTTGACCTGTAATTACGGCACAACGCAAGGCATCTGCGCGCTTGCATGTTGATTTGAATCGAACTCTGTTTAAGAGGCACCTTGTCAAAAGATATAGTCGTTTAAACACCGATTCGAATCCACGTTCTATTGACCCATCGATTTCTCGCAAATTTGTCATTGGGCTTGTTGCGTATACCGTATTAAGGGTTGTTATTTGTGGTGATTTATTGCTTTTGATTTCCGGATTATTATATGTGGTATTCGGTTATCGGAGAATTGGGTAAGTTCTTGTTTCACTTAATCTTGGTGGATACTTTGTTCGTTCCTTAATTTCTAATTGCCGTTCCTCTCTTAGTGTTTTGGCTATAGCTCCTGATCAGGGGTTAGACACTTGACTGTGCGCGCTACCTGTAGTTGACGCATACAAATAATCCGTAATTTTCATAGTAGATTTCTATATTTTCAACTGATGTGAAACGGTATCAAACTGTGTATTTTCTTTTTGTAATTTGACAGATAACCTCAACGATCCATCCTCTTTCTGAATTGTTTATTTCATTAAATTTCTTTGATTTTTTTCTGTTTATTTTGTGGTTTCGTAAGAATTTGTACGATGTAATTTCCGTAGATACTATTATATATATAATTTTGTTTCAGGTAAAATTTCGTGTGTATAGTTTTGATATTGGACACTTTTGTGCATTAGTTATAAGTAGTGATTATACAGTTGTTTTTAGCTTTTGTGGTACACAATTTTTCCTTGTTAAAAATGAGACCTTGTTGTGTCCCAAATTGTGATGATAAGTCTGCTCCTAGCTAAATATAAATCTTTCATTGAAATGTGACTTTTTAAGCGATTTGCTCTAACCTGTACATGTTCAAATGTAGTCAATAATAATAATAATAGCTGTAAACTTTATAAACATTCTAGGCATGCCTTTCCACGAAAGGATCGTGTTAGATTTATATGGTTCGATGACAGGAGCTGTGCTTGATAATATGTTTATTAAAGAAAAAGAGTATGAAGGGTGTGTCTTAATACATCCTTCAACTACTTTTTCTACATTTGTAAAAAATACAACGTACCATATACTGCAAATACTGCCCCCAATAATATCTATATATGGTTTAAAAGTTAAAATTTTTAACGAAATGAAGGCAGATATGGCTGTTAATATTGTATGTGATGAGCATAGGCAGCACATTTATGTTTTGCTCAGAATTATAATAAATATTGTGATTTTTAGCTATTTAAAAAAGATTAATAAAACATTGAGAGGTAGTGACACAAGAAAAATTAATTTCGATTCAATTGTTAAATCCGCGCACGCTGTATTTAAAATCACGCAAAAGATAATATTTTTTTACATTATTTTGTTACTGTCATATTTCATTGGCAATTTATAATAAAATAGGTTATGTAGTAACATTATGTTTTAGTTTAGTACGTAGGTATATTTTAGAATATGTATAAAGTTTAATTTGAATTTATATTTAATAAAAGCTTTTTTTTTTAAAGATTTTTACTTAAATAGCCCAATCAAAACTAGTAATCCCACGCTTGAATTTCGCGCCTTGACACAGGATTTAATTCTAGTTTGATGTAGCAACAGTAGATGGTGCTGTTTACGTACTGCCGGCGTTCCAAGTTTCCTATCTTTACTAGGGTTAATCGTTGCTCCTGATGTCTGATTACCAGTACGAGTCGATAATTTGGTGGGTATACGTTGTCGCGTCGCAAATATGCATTTTTCAGCCATTGTTCATTTCCGCAACTGCCTAATAGGTTTCCCCTAGACTTATCTTAAAGAGTTGGACTTTTGCTATTTGAAATTAAAGTTATGTAAAACCTATTTATTTTAGATTATGTATATTATGTTCATGTTCTGTCTATTTAAGCATCCATAATAACTTTCGCCATTTGAATGTTGGCTTATTCTGTTTTCTTTTTTTTTTTTTTTGTTATTTATGTAACGAAAATTACCACTAATTAAACCTAAAATTGTTTTTAAATAATCTAAATTTTAGTATCTAGGGTGGGATTGCTTAACCGTCAGTTTTATTATTATTATTATTATTATTATATATTATAGTATTATTTGTAATTCGTGGTTGATTAAAGTTTACATGTCAATTTTGCTAATTTTAGATTTAAATTTTGCAATTACATATTCATATTCATTTAATCCTACCCTTTAATTTTTTTAAATTCTTGCGTTTTTGTTGTGCTCCTAAATTCTGCTTTAAAATATATGTGTGCATGTATAACCTGCTAGATTGATGCTAAAAAAAATATTTAGTATAAAAACACATTATTGAGAGGTTGGTTAAAAATCTCTTCCGTCTGCCATCTTGTATCGATTTTTGTGCACGAAAGCTTTCGTATTTTTTTGGGAAAGCTATATTACCTAAGCACTAGATTTCTTATCTGCGTTTCTGCTTTATTAATACAATTTAAACTATTTTCACGGACAAATTTTAAAATAGTTTATTTAAAATCGACAATCCCCCCCCCCCAAAAACGTAGTTAACGAATTCGAATTATTTCAAATTCAGCTCTAAATGCATTTATACGAATAAATAAAATATAAAATTTCGTTTATACATAAATTATCCAAAAGCAAGCTTTTGATACTTTTGTACTTTTCATCATTACAATACTTCCTTATACTACTTATATGAAAGTAGAAGGAACTCTCGCGGTGTATGCTCGTAGAGATACCAACAACATCAAATTATCCATTGAAATTGAAGACCTTTCTGTCTATCTATGCAAGAATACGCACAGAAACGACTCGATTCATCATCGTCCTTATCATCGTCTGTGTAGCCGTCCAAACTGGTTCGCTCCACCATCAACCATCATCTGCGATTCAATATTCGCCACTAATAACCTCTATTTGGACGACGACGCTACAGCATAGGTATGTAGTTAGTTCGACGTATTCGTACCGCACGTAGGTAGGTATGCACATATGTTATATATTTATTACAAAGTACTTATTGCAAGAAATAAAAAGGTTTCGATTTATTCCCCTTCAGCTACGGAATGGGAAAGCGTCTATTTTGATACATTGACGGTCCCGTTGCTCTTAATCATGAACTCCACTGCAAAAAAGGATGACTGCAGAGAATGTCTGTGCACTTGAGAAAAAGCAAGCCAATTTCTCGCTACGCATGTGTCTTATATTATCTTAAGAAATAGATGAACTATAGAAACTATGCCAAGTTACTTACTTTCACGTTACTTACATTGTATTGATAAACACAGAAAATTTTAAGCAAATTGATAAACCTCCATATAAAACTTCTGGCATATTTGCTACTAGAATGTTTCCAATATCTCAGTAAATAGGACATGTATCGAGAGTTTAATATCTATTGTATTAAATTGATTTTGTTGAAAGAAAATGCTGGAGGCATACTCAGAAACATTAATTAGTTGGGATTCGGCCAGCGGTAAAATGGGTAAACTCGTGTTTTAATTAATCTTTGTGGTTCCATTATTCGCAACTTAATTTCTAATTGCCGTTTCTTTCGTATTTTTTGTCGGCTATAACACATGCCAGATTACCATTTCGAAGCGGAAAAGTGTTGTTTATTTTGAGGATTATGCTGTCACATAGCCACACCATTGTAACGGCCATATAAAATTCCTTATGGGATATTAAAGAACATTTCGACTTTGGAATCTTGCTGGCATCTATTGTCATGTAAAACTGGTCAATTACAATTTATTTAGTGGCCACATGCATAGTTATTTTTCAATTTCAATCTCGGATAATCTTTTGTTATGAATTACCCAACCGTAATTAAAACATCGTTCAGTGGTTGAGATTTCTTGCTAATGTAATTCTGAGTGTACAGGGTGAAATGATCTATATTTAGATGTGCAAGTCTTTGCCTTCAATGTAGTGTTAAATAGCATTAAATATGAATTTATTCTTGATCATTTGATATAATTACATTCACAAACATTTTTATAAACTTTAATTCCTCTGATTTATTTATTTCTTGCTACCCATAATTTCCTAATTTCATGTTTTTATTATAGATAGATAGAACTTTCGCACGTTAGCTTTTAAATGTTACTTAGTAAACTAAGAACTGATTGTTTAAGTGTTCTATTGATCAACACTGCCTATTGGCATCTTGCATCGAATGATGAACACGAAAACTTTCGTATTTTTTATTTGGGTGCAATTGTTATATATTATCGTAAATTAATTTCGTCATTGTAATTGAACACACTTGAAACTTCTTCTTCCTCTCGGGTGACAATACTCTCAGGGAATTCGTCCATTAAGTAAATGAGAGATGGCGCTACGTTCGATCGTTGTTCTAAAAATGTCCTCGAAACACCCCGTCTCCGCAATGGGTATAGCGGTAGCGAGCTATCCTATCCTAAAGATCGACAAGAGTGTTTCGACCATGATGAAATTTATGAAAATAAATCGTGACCTAAAAACTTTGCTTGCGTTGTGGGAGTAGCAATTGTTTTAATAGAGTTTGTCCTATAAGTACCCTTTTAGGTTCTACTAGTTGTCATTATAATCTGTAACACAAATAGTCTTTCAAATTTGTTCATTGTATTCATATTTTTACCAAAGAAACATGGTCTCAAAATAATATGAGCGTGATGATCACGACTGTGCATAGTAGACCATCTACTCGGAAATTAGCCGTGTACTCATAAATGAGAGTGAGTGAAAGATAACTGATCAGCTGGATGGAAATAGGGCGATTATATTTCCCATACTTTATTGTCACATCCTTTTGCTGAAAGATATAATTTAAGCCCTAGCAACACGGTTTGTTGGGTCCCAAGCGGATAAGCGTCATACCAATATTGCAAAATCTGTAGAATATCAATACACCACAGTCAATCTTGAGACGATTTTGCTTTAAAGCAGTTCAGCGTCGGCTGCCGAGCATGAGCAGATTTTGCACAAATTGGTCGGTACAAAACATTGGGCCAATATCATACAATTCTATTATGTTGGATTTATTCACTGCTCATGTCGGGTCTACGAATAAACGACCGGCAGCCAACGTTGGCCCAATATTGTTTGCTTCAGAGAAAACGAACTAACTAGGTATATAAGTACGCAGTCCAAGAACTTTCAATCTTGAGAGATTTTAAGTACATTAAATTCTGGCCATTTCTTTTAAATATTAACTTTTAATAATTCACATGACAAACACTCATCATTCTATAAGAAGTTTTTGTAGTTTTTAACCAAAAACCAACTGTCACTCTTATGATCTTTGGCCTTGATTGAACAGACTAGCTAAATCCCTCGATCTCTTCGAGCTTGAATCCGCCTCTTTGCAACCGCTTACAGGTTTATTACAATTTCCTGTAAAACGCAAATATAACTATTTCTCGAAACTTTTGACACACCTTGTATAGACGCATATTTTTTTCAACGAACTGCTGTCACAATGACATGCGGTAGCGGGATTAAAAGGTTAAAAATCATTGGCAAGCAATATTGGACAGTATCGAGTAACTTACACAGTTATCTTGAATTATAAAAACATATATTTAATCTCTCTTCGGGCAGGAAAATAGAAAAACAAGACACTTCTTCGTCACAACGCAATTATAATTTCATTTAAAATCTATAATTAGCTTCTTCTCTGTGACAAAGCGCATCACTTTTCTAATGTACCCCGTACACACGCCACAATAAAACCAAGATAATGAGGAGTTCTTCGGTTGCAGCATCCATGCATAACACCTTCTTTATGATAGCGGACGCATTTCTCGGAATAAATAGCAAAAAAGACGGTCGCTCGGGATTATTAAAATTGCAATCTCCGACTGCAGTCACTGCAAGAGACGGGATCTGAACGAATAATATTGTATCGCATTTTCAATTCAATATCGACCTTCGAGTTCTTATAAGAGGTCAGCGAAATGTATGTATAAGAAAATATGTCCGTAGACATACACCAGTAAGTATTTAGAAGTTTGAAGTTAATGAATCGAACAATGTTTGTACCTGTTTCGTGCTGCGAATATTGCTTTACGCATAAAATAATTACCTTTCAAATACTATAGAAAAGTATTTTGCCACCAGTTCTTGCTTTGAATATTTTTAAATATTTTTTTACAATTATGTATTTGTTTTTTTGTACGTCGTTCCCAAAGTGTATGTTCCCCCTCCGTGGCGGGGAGGGGGGGCGTTAAGGAACTAAAATGAAGGGGACACGAAACGATTTACAAAATAAAACAAAAACCTTAATTATAATTTTATGCATTAGTACTCTTAATTATTTAATTAGGAAAATTCTTAATTTTAAAAAAGATTTAACTGGTCTTGGGTTCGCATCTCATCTAATTAAGTAATTATCAGCGTTGAAGCAAAAAACTATAATAATCAAAATTTTCAACACTGAGAAAAAATAATTTTAAAATGATTTGAAAAAAATATAAATGAAATATAACATCTTAATATAGTAATAATAAATTTATTTAAACCATTTGATTGTACAAAAATAGATCACATACAATTTAGCACATGGTAAAAACAATAAATAATATGGAAAAAAGACAAAAACCACAAGAATTTACTATAAATGTATAAACATCTGTCAATCAATTTTTCCACATTTTTTTAAATATTCTTATATGCTCTCCCTTATTCATTGTGCAAGACCATTATAGACAAACAGAGAACAATACATGGGAGATCTTTGAAAGGCCACCGAACTAGTTTTTCATGACGTGAAAGTGCCTTGCTGCTTGTGGAGGAAGCTTACTTTTCTTTCAAAGAATTCTGCATGCTGGTCCTTTTTTCTGGATGTTTGCTATTTAAATTACGAAGTAGCATTGATGGTGTCATAATTTGTTTTGGTAAGACTCCTTGACAAACTACACATTGCGGTTTATTGAAAATAACGGTAAACCCATAGTTAAGATATTTATCATTGTACAATATGTTCTTCTTGTTCTTGCCACTTTGGGGTGTAGATGGTTCAAAAAATCTTTTTACAAATTTGTCCATATTTATCAAAATAAGAAATATCAATGAATCACCAATTTTTAAATATTTAATACAGCACAATACATAGCTTGTAGATTGCGCCTCAGCGAGCATAATGGCTGATTCCAGAAAATCCAGAAAGATCTAGTACTATTGTCTCCTATCTTGCCCATGCTGAAAGTTCCGGAAAGAAAAAAGAGGTTGCACTATTTAATCACAGATGGCGCAAGTAAAATACATATTATATATTTTGAATTTAATTGCGTGATGTTGTTAATTTATTTTGTACAAACTTGTGTGTAGTACAGAAAAGAAGCCGCGAATAAAATGTTTATTAAAAGCAGGTCGCGCTTTAAAGAAAGTTTCATAAACACCAATATAGAGAACAAAGTACTTAAATCTTGTATGCCCACGACAGGCGTACGCAGACATTTTTATATAAGGGGGCAGTTAACGATATCAGGACCAAATAAAATATTATAATCAATTTTTTTAAATCTAATAGGCAGTAATTTATTTTCGAACTTAGGTACCGCGAGATCAAAAAGTATATTGATAAAGGTTTGCCATGGAATATAAAAGTCTGTCTTAAATTATATCATTAAGTGTCATACTGACATTTGACTGACATAAAATTTGTAAATATATAATGACAGTATGACACTTATTGACATTCCATGGCAAACCTTTATCAATATAATTTTTGATCTCGCGGTATAAAGGCATAGATAGATACATATAAGGCTGACATGAAATACTCATTCCTTTATTCAAAATAAATGAAAAACAATATTTCAAGCACTTGTTAATCTTGCAATTGACACAAAACATATATTAAAGTGTCCTCTTTCTGGTAGTTGGATAAATTTTTTAAATTCTTCTATGACGGAGTCGTAATCAACGTTAAATGTTTTATCTTTTTCCACATACAATAACATCAATGCTTCCAATCTGTCTTGAGCCGTAATATTCCTTAATTTGCTTTTGACTTGAGTTATTTCAGAAAATGCTCTTTCACAAGCGCAGCATAATTAATATCTACGGGATTTTATATACATAAGATAAACGTCAACATTCGATTTATTTACATAAAAAATGAAATATAAAATGAAGTTAAACAATTTGCAGAAATACATAACTCGTAATTTAGATGAATATTTAGAATTTACATTCATTATATTACAACGTACACAAAAGAAATTACTTCAGTCTAAATATGAATTAACATTATACCGAATTGCGACATGCAATAAATCTCTGACGGCTTTTGATCGATATATGTAATATATGTATGTTCGGTAAAATGATTTCGTTGGAAGAAATTTATATTTGATATACGTAAAAATAACAGCCTTTACGGGAAACTGAAAAATATATGTATAGTTTAAAGGGAAATATGACACATGATCTCGTGAATGCACAGACCATTTGTTCGGGAGAGGGGGTACGGAAATTATCTATACAAGGAAGAGTGCGTCTTCGTAGATAATTACTGTAACCGTGTGTGCACGTTATAAATAATTAGGAAACGGAAACGGACTCGTGTGTGAGGGCACCACGAGTAGATCGATCTTTTCCCTTGAAGTGTCAGGGATAAATGACAAATTTTGCATATAAAATTCTTCCTTATATAGCCGTTCGCGTGCACAAATAATACTTAAAAATAATATTTTTTACAAAATACACGCCATGATCACATGCAACTGCATAACATTGAATACATTGAACATCTACGTCACATAGGTAGTAATTCTTACGGTCACATATGTGTCGCAAAGCCATTATCCTTTAAAAATGATATTTAATATATTTACACATGATCAATAAATTTCTTAATTGAGAGGACTGCGTTTATACAACAATATCGAATCTTTTAAGCTATAGAATGAACGTTATTGCGTAGTATATAATATTACGATATTTTTGTACAGTGACGAAGGTTCGTTACAGCACAACTCCCTTCTATGATACGAATACACAGAAATGGTTACAAAATCTAAATGTTTAAAAGTTTCTATTTATTTTATCACATATTTTACAACGCCCTCTCCGCCTCGCTATGCACACACCTATGGTGCCAGCACTACGTTTTTGTGTATAAATTGACTGGGCCAATATATGTACCACCATTTCTATAAATCTGCTGAATATCACTAATTAAAGTTTCCAAACTCGTACATTTTAAAACACCAAATGTATAATAATAAAACCAAGCTGATACGTATGTACAATACGTACATATTAGAAATATATCGTGTGCATTTTAATTTTGGCCCATATAGTCGGTCCCTATTCTATCCACATCCAACAACGATCAGTTCGCATTTATAATGCGTCTGCGAGTCAACCGACACAACATCTACTCTTTAAAATTAACAGTAACAACCGTTTCAATTAAACTTTCCCACGGCTCGGCTCTCAAAGTCTCAATTATTACCACTGAACGACTGATTGAATTAAGATCCAAATTTTTATTAAACAGATTTATGTAATTGGTCGTTTATATGAGCGATAACGGCTTACCTATCACCCATGAAGTTTTTGCGGATTCTACGGCTGTAGCATTGAAATGACCATAACCATAATATATAGCTTCCTAGATTTGTTATTGCTACGACTGTTTCAAGTATATGCACGTGAAATGCATAGATAAAATGCTAATGAATGTTTTGAAAACCGTTTTATGGTCGTTTAATGGGACTCTGCGCTTTGTTATTCGTGTAACACTTGCAGTAAGTGTAATTTTTATGTGCATCTAACGTATCGGGAATCATAATAAACATATTTTCTATTTGTTCGATTGGTTTGGGGAGTGCATTCACCAGTATACAGGATTTCATGCGGAAATACATATTCAATCGAGCGCTAAATTAATCGTTTCCCTATTTCAGATGCAGAATGATAATAACAGCTTTATCTGTTGGAATTTTGAAGTGAGCACTGGTGATTTTTTAATAAATTTGGTGAAATATAAATTAAAAAAGCATTCTGCGCAGATGTTGGATTGATTAAATTAACCTATAATTTTATTCATGTTTCACTGGTACTAAAAACGGGCCAAATACATCCAATAGTTGGATTTAGTGGGTTTTCTTATTGTATGGATGTAGATATGGTTCAATATCACTCATCCATGGATTTGGAGGATTTTGAATCCAACCTTAGAAATCTTCAATGGCTTAAAGCAGAATTCAGCCAGTTTTGAAACATATTTTATAATCTAAAATAATATTTAGACTTCTTGCAATGAAATAGCCTTATTAGTTCGATTTCCTTGAAAATTGGATTTAGCAGATTTTGGAACTAGGCTATTTATATGTCAAAGTTAGAAGATACCAGAAATACAACAAGAAGAAGACAATTATTAAAGCAAAACTATAAATGACTAGGTATATTAGTAAGTAATAATAAATAATTTAATTAATTACCTATCTTTTTATTCTGATATTTGGCAGTTTTCATTATTTTATGCTGTTCATTTTTAATATCGCGAAGACAATTTGGAAAGATAAGTTGGTTAAGCATCATAATATTTCATTCTCGCAATAAATTTGAACGAACGTGAACCAATAAACGTCAGCGAACTGCTGTCACGGTGACAGTTGTAAAGACAATTTGGTTAAGCACTATGACATCAGTTTGACATTTAGTTCTCGCGGTGACAGCTTAAGTTTGGTTGATATTTTTCGTAAAATTTACACAAAAAAGTCAGAGATTACAAATTATATACAAAGAAAAATTAAAACATTAATGAAAATGAGGTGTGGCCACCACACGACTTTCTTATACGTATGAGCGTATAAACTATACAATTTTAAGAATTTTTTTATACAAAAATTATTCAAAATCCTATTCTAAGTACTTCTATTCTCTTAATAAATCACTATAGAATACATACTTTGCTAGATATTCGAAAAAAAGTGCTATTAACTAAGAGTAAAAGTGTTACTTCCGGTCCGAATTTAGAAATTTCATATATAGAAAAAATATTGCAAATCTAGCACTAAATGCTATTGTACTCTTGATAAATGTATATAGAATGCATAATTTACGACATATTTGCAAAAAATCGCTATTCGGTAAGAGTAAAAGTGGTACTTCCGGTATGAATTTTGAAATTTTTTTTATACAAAAGATATTGGAAATTATGTTTTAAATACTTTTATTACCGTAACGTACCTGTCTAAAAAGCATGATTTGCGAAATATTCGAAAAAAACTGATTTTCGATAAGAGTAAAAGACCTACTTCCGGTAGGAATTTCGGAAAACTTTTTAAATAAAATTATTCTCAACTTTAATTTTAAGTACATATATATGAATTCTTTATAAATTTGTTTAAACTTAGTAGTTGACGAAATATTGGCAAAATTCGATTTTTTCGCTGAAGTAAAGTGCTACTTCCGGTCTACCGATTTTACTGAAAAACTAATCAGATCTGAAGAGGGAGATTATACACGTAAATACTAAATTTGGAATTGATATCTACAGCGGTTTGACCGCTATCGTGGTCACACACACAGAGAGAGACACACAGACACACAGACATTTTTTCAAAAACCACTTTTTCGGTATCAGGGGACTTCAAAACGTGGACATCTGCAAAAATCTCGAGGTCGAAAATTTTCATCATCATAATACTTCCTTATACTACGTATAAGAATATATTCAACCCACCTTAGTTTTGCGTTTTCGGCGTATCCGCATTAAACGTAGGCTAGATGCGCACGCGCAATACTTATTAAAATAATTGCCAAACAAAGTGTTTTTAGTATGTTACGTTTCACTCAATTACATGGAAGTGTTTGAAGACGATGCGCATCAGTAAAACAAAATGTACATCTCTGGCATTATGAACACTTTATTCACAATTTTTTAATTAATAAATATGTACGCCAATGATTATAAATTTCATTAATACAGTGTGTGTTCCGAGTTTAGAAACATTCTACCGCATGTGTCAATTTTCATTAGGTATAGGGATTCAATGTTTACGTGCGATTTATACGTATACAAGTAATGCGTGGCAACATGGCACCCCTACTGTCCGTCACCAATCCCGGCAACAATCGACATCATAACGATTTTCTCCGATCTTCCCACTTCTCCCAACCAGATTTTACATTTAATGTTTAGCTGCGAACACGTTGCGATCTAGTCTGCAATAAAAGCCGTCTTATTACTGGAACGGGAAACATCAAATGGCCGCGGCGATCTCCTGATCTAGTAGTTTATTATTATTTTCAGAATCCTTTTTTATTTACCTTATTAGGGTTATTTTTTAATTTTATTAGAATTACGCTTTTGTTTGTGTCATGCAGCGTGAACGCAGTTAATAATTCTCTGCATTTACTGAAAGGAAAAAGAGAAACAAATCCTTGCAACTCGTAAATATTATTTCTGAACACATTACAAACACCCAAGGCAGTGGTCCAATAGTTACTGCTAAGTGAACTTATATTTTCGAGCATATATCGGTCGCGCTGACATTGGAGAGGAAAGTAGGGGTGCCACGTTGTCACGTATTGCATGAATTGGTCTCCTATGGCTAATGAAAATTGACACATGCTGTATATCTATGAGTAATAAAGCCAAATTCTTTATTATAATTTCATTCTATTCCTTGAATACTCTACGGGTAACCGATACATATGCAACTGAAAACCTCGAATAATCCGACAAGCAAATTGAATAAAAATCTGGTCGTTCAAAAATTGGTATTTCCTTAACTTCTTTAAGTTTTCAAGAGAAATAACAATGACACGCGACACTTTACGCGCACAATAATTAGATGGCACCAGCACACTTGAGAGACTTACTTAAGCTAGCACACCGTAGAAAGCAAAAAAATTAAAATGCAATTTATATGGATTTTTTTAACCTTCGGATGACGTAAATATTTGACGGTATCCGTACGACGAAATGAGAACACTTTTGACCCCAAATATTATTGATATTTTTTTAATGTAATTTTTCCGATCAGTGAGTAGAAGTAGTAATTAATGGTGCTTTATTAACCAAAATATCACTAGATGAAAGGTCTAAATACATTAAAATAAACTTTGATAGTTTCTACAAAGTTTGAATCAAGTGATTCGAACAATAGAATTTTCCATAATGGTCATACTTTTCTGACAGTTTCTTATTTTCTGAACGTGGACATTCACTGCATCTTCCTCGTTTTCGTTCGTTAGCTGGAGCAGGGTTGATATTTTGCTTGGGAATATCCACCACTAACCAACAACCACCATAGACAATCCATATTCATTTTCTTATATGCCAACAAATCAAATTTAGTTGCCCTTGACTTAACAAGAAGTCGAATGAGCTCCAAGCCAAGTTCCGTCAAGAATTATCTTCTTTGGTGTGGTTTATATTTTCGTATTCGGAGAATTTCATTTTATACAGAATAAAAGCATTTAGAGCCGCAAAATCCAAACATTCATAAATAGAACAAGTGGCCATCTCTTGGTACTTGATACTTCCGTTACATGCATACTCTTTGACCATCTTATCGACCATTTCCACAGCGCCTTTGCTCTTTTTACAGTCTAGTATTATCTGGTCTACAATCTGTTTCTTTTCCAGAAAACAATAAAACAACACTTTTTTTAGGCACATATAAAACCAGCATAGCATCTTGGGAATACAAAAATTTGCTTGAATGCTCTGCTCTATTTTTACCTGGCAATGTTTCTTTGGGAACTTACCTTCTTGTTTGTCTCATTGTATCTAACCTAATATCGTTTTCTTAGTCTAGTGACTATTTTAACAACTGAAGAGACATAAAAAAGGTATCCATTGTTATCCCATAACCTTGACCAAGTCCAGATACCAAACCCAAAACAACTCTTTTCCTTATGCTTTTTCTGGAGTGTTCATCACCATACTAATGAAAACTTGTAGATCCCAAACATGAAAACTGTTTGTGCCTGCGAATATCCATTTTTATACTATACTTGTCAAGTTTTAACTTCATGCAGACCTTGAAAGGGCATCGACCACGGAATGAAACCAACCGTTCATCGGTGCAAACAATTGGATTGGGGATTTTTTACAATTTTCAAAAACAGGCCAAATACTTCTTGATAAGCTGCCAATGTGTTTTTTCCACATCGTTCTAGGATGTTACGTAATTGTTAAATCTGATGAAGCAAATATTTCCTTGAATCGATCCCAGGATATAGTAGTAGGATATTAGTTGGAATGTAGCATGTTCCACGTTTCTACCATAGCTTCTCCTCTAGCAGAACAGCAGCCGGCAAGTAGTAACATCTCCAAAAACGTTCAAAGCTCAGTCAAAGTTAGTTCTTACCATTGCTTATTTTCAGGATTCAAAATTAAATGCACTTTACGGTAGGTTTCTCTTATCAAAATGTTAAACATTTTTTCGGAGATAAATAAATCAAAGGCTTCCCTAGGTGTAGGTGCTAATATTTTACTTGGATTGGTGAGACCTGATGGAGTGGTTACTATATTTACAGAAGAACGCCCCAACTTTATTGGGAAGATCGCTTATACCATTTCGTGCCATCACGTGACAGTACATAATCTTCTTGAGGCGTGTTATCATCACATTTTCATCACCTGAACCGTCAGATGATAAATCAGAACCTTCCACTAACACATTATCATCACGTTCACTGTTGGATTCCTTCTCAAAATCGTCTAAAGTCAGATTATCCGCTTCTTCTTGCAGTTCTAATAGTATCAAGTCTCGACGTGCATTGCCACTGACGGCTCTGACATCTCAACGCCTCCAGATCACTCCCTCCCTTCCACCGTATGAGTTGTGTTCAAGAATCATCGCTAAAGCCAATATAATGCGCAAAGCATGTTGATTCAGGTTTTCACACATAAAACGAAAATGAGTCAATTGTAACATCAAATGGAAAAATAATTTAGTAAAAGAAGAGAAAATTTATCTGTAATAACACACGTTTGCTTAGCTACCCAAAAAAAAGTCGACTAGAAAATTATTCAGACCTACGAGGAAAGAATAGACAGGAGAGATAATAAAGTGTTGGGGAAATAGGTATTATTTAGACGGAAGTTACCACTTTAAGGCAGGTGAGTTATTGGTCAACTTGACTTCTTTAGTGCTTTCATAATGGTGAATTGTGTGTTTTGTACCCGTTCTAAAACGACAAAAAAAGAAGAATCTCACTTTTTCTCTTCATAGGTACAGTTAATTTCAAATTGGCATTCAACATAGGCAATACTAATTTATAAAATGGGTATTTTGAATAACTTGTCATATATCTGACATGTTTGATTATCTGTTCAGTGGCGTAACATACATATCCTAGGCATGTTTTTTTAATGTTTTCTTTAATACAGTTAGAATAAATGTTACTATATTAAAAAGAATAGAAGTATTGAAAAAATGATGCACTCATGATATTTCTTTACTTATTATTGGACTAAGAACCTATTTTGAATGATTATCGAGAACATACGAAGTGTACATATTGTTACCCTCGGCTCTCGCCTTCGGATCGTCCTGGCAGAGAGGAGGCACAAATGGCGCTGACGATAACTACATTAATATCATCCGTTCGAGAATTAAGGATCTGCCCGTTTGTCGGAATTACAAACCCTGCAGCTTCGCTCAACAAAGTTTAAGGACGTTTCGGAAATTTATTGTGTGTCACCTTCAACCTGCCTTACCTTACTTCCCTAGTGTGCGTTGGAAAAGATGGGGTGGAGCTTCGCCTCTAACTATCGGTTTTTTAGGGCATGGGTCACTCAGAATACTGAAGATGGATGACTTTTAGGCGCCAGCTGTCATTCGGTTCAAGCCCACACCAATATGTTACTTATTCCGACAGCGAAAATAATTTAAGTACACTAGGTATTGTAAGACAGATATACACGACATAAACAACAATAACAAATTTATTATATGCCCAGTAATCAAGAAATGAATGAATTGAAAACCCTACAGAGGAATCAGTACATTTATATTTACAGACATCCAAAAATAAAATAATTAAGATGAAACGGAGTTATAAAATTACACCAAAACAGTGATACAAAAATAATACTAATATAATTAAACGTATGGGTGGATCACCATGTATATATCATCAATAAATTAATTTAAAGGAAAACAATTAGCTACTTAAAATGATATTAGAATTGCCAAATGTGCTTAAATGCACCAATATATAAATTAAGGCACGTAATTAGCAAAAAAAAAGGTATGTATATACACTAAACTAGTTTAAATTTTCCAGAAGCAATCAAAATGTTTAAATGTACAAGAGTTAAAATGGAGCTAACAAGATCTTGTCTTACATATGTTCACAAAAAAAATTGTAAAACTGTAGGTGTATATCATCGGAAAATCTAACTATAAAATGCATCACACAAATTTACAATCGTAAGTTATTACAAATAATTCACGTTAACCCCAACCCTAGCAATCGGCTGGTATATGCTCAAATCAATTATTAACTACAAAATTTAAAATTTGCACGTTCCAAATAGCACAACCAAAGTAGAATAACACTCTAAACGTTTAATTAAAACACAAGAAAACTTAATAAAAGCCTGGTTATAGCTTTAACCTCCGATGTCTGGCAATTATCGGGGTCAAGTTAATATAAACTGAGCAATGTGCTTAAATTAAATTTATAAATTGAACTTGTATAATCACTAGACGATATTTAAATGTACTGTTCAACTTCAACTCTTACGAGGATCCAAAATTATAGTAAACACAAAAGAAAACCTGATTGTGAAGTTTCCTCTGTATGGAGATTCTAGAGGGGTGGTTTTCCCTCGAAGCGACCACAACAGCAGCAGGTATGGTCAGCTTAACCTTCCATCACATTATGGATGCGGAAATTGTTCTTAAAACCAGATTTCCATCCAAAATACAACATTTGTCAAAATGGCGGCATACGTTCAAATAAAAAAGGAAGCAAGTGTCGATCAGACGTTCACAGTTATGCGGTACAAAGAAAATTGTGCCATCCAAGGATAAAAGCAGTGAATTAACTGTCCAAAAGAAATCTCCAACAATGTTGAGAATAAAACGAAATGAATAGCACTTCTGCTTGATTATCCGCTTTAATCAGCGAGATTCCACATTAAACGGCATATAATTATATCATGAATTAGTGCAGAAAGTACTCGGACAACTAATACTGCTTGTAGTTTGACTGACAAAATGAAGGTGCCTTAACGCTTCTACGGGAAAATGTCGTTTTTGTCTCCCTGCTCGAATCAACCAATCAAATCGATCCACGCTTACGCATAATCACAGCGCGAAAATCGCTACTCGATCGATGAAACAGACACAACTTATCCGTTAGACGAGAAATAATTAAAAGGATGAAGGGAAAGAAACAAGTAGAGGATGATTAATAAACAAAAAAGGAAATATTTAACCCCAAAAATTAGAAAATTATAAAACTTAATCGATATTATTTCCGACAGCATCACATAGATCTCTAACAATATGGACTAATTCGTTCACCAACAGATGGCCGTACCAGAGGGAAAACTATAGTAAAAGGGGTTTCAAAATAAAATAAGATGTAGAATTAAACCAAGATATTCTAAAACAAAAGGAAACCAACCCAATTAATATTGCGTAGAAAAATAAAATTAAATTGCGAAATAATATACAACTCGCTCCAAAATTAAATGAACTAAATATTCTAAAATATTACTAAGTTCAAACAAAAGAAAAGGACATAGATCGTGGCAAAAAAACAAGGTGTAACAATATACCCTATACAAAATGTTTATGCACGCCTATGCATTGCGGAGGCCATATTGAGTTACCACTTTGGACAAATATTATTTTTAACAAGACTCTCTCCTGTTCTATTCTTTCCTTGTAGATTCAGACCCATTTTGACCCAAATTTTGAAAAGAGTTTAGAAAATAATGGATGTTGGGATTTAAATTTGACACCATTTTCGTCATCCCAAGGTTAAACACTTTCTTGTAATCAAATGTGATTCCGCACGCTGTTACTTCATCATCACTTCTGAGAATGTCAAGTTCAACATTCGATAATAGATATCCCGGATAAAAAAAAGCCGTCCGTACATACCATCGATATTATGCTAATTACTTCGTTTAGAATCGACCGGTTTCCTTTACAGAAAGCTTCCTGTAAGTATCCGCGAGCAATTGGTATTCATGAGACTCTCGACACTCACAAGTCGAGATTAAAAAATAACAAAACAATAATGATAATGACCAGATCTGCGTCGTGATCGATTCGTGGCGTTCAGTTCGCGCGAATTTATATTGTATGTGCCTGTGTGCCCTTGGTACGGTAGTAGCGAAGAAATATCACGATACCATGAAGAATAAATAAATGTTCCGTTGTCGCGAGCTGTCGCTGTTCTATGATTAGAAAGTAGGTAAGAAACGCGCACAAATGTTTATATAAACGGACATGTTTGTCAACACACATAAATTAACCATTTTCTAGTTCAACAAAAATCTTCAACTGGTTATTTCTGGGTTATGCGTTTTGCAGAAGCATCGAACCATGAATAAATATGATGTTACGCCGTTCAAAACGAAGGGGCTCTATGATTTATATTTGTCAGATTAATTATGCTTGAAAAATAACTAAATTATTTCTAATAAAAATGAATAATCAGTTTTACCATCGGCTAGCTCATTTAAATCTCTTGATAAAATATAATTTATAATAAAACTATCAGAACTTAAGACTTTAAATGAATTGTATGAAAAATGCATTAAATAAGTTTCTTTTACTTATGGGCAGGGTTGATAAAAATCACGATTTTTTTGAAAAAATCACAGATTTTTTTGATTATTTTAAATTTCAAATAGGGGAAGGAGGGGGGGTAGAACCGGGTAGCGAGGCAGAAACGGGTACCCCTATTATTATGACTACTATGCGCATGAGCCAGACGCAGTGAGCTCATGTTTGTTCACGTAATTACTACCAGTGTCGACCATAAGTTTGAATGTGCTCGTCGTTATAGCAACGACAAAAAGTGAAAAAAGGTGTTCTGATAGATAAGTGATGTTATTTTGCGTTATTTTCAATGATCCTACAATTAACCTATAAAATGATTAATAATATTCTGAGTTACATCAATAGATAGGGTGCGTTCTTGTGAACACACTTGCAGTAGTGAAGTGTTTTGAAGTTAATGTGTAACCGACATAATATTTTTTTGGAAATTTGCAGCACGTGGGCAGAACCGCAGGGGCAAAATCGGGCAGTGCCCGGTTGAGCCCCATATGCAATGAACATGTTTTCAGTATTCGACAGAACAGTTTTTTTAGACATGATAGAATGGTACGCAATTACAAACGAAAGTCTACACGATGATATGAAGAAACTAGTAGTTAAGTTCTATCTGGGGCAATAGGATACGGAAAAGCTGTTAAAACGTACAACGTTCCGCAATCTACTTTGGAAGATAGGAGAAAGAAGATGAAGAAGAACGGATCTTCGTCGGTAAAAGCTTCTTATAATGGTAGATACCGTTAAATAAATTATTTGTAATGTAATACAATAAGTTTCTTTTTAGGAATGGGAAAGTATAAATGTGTTTTTTCTCAAAAGGACAAGAAATTGAGTTTCAGGGCTATGTCCAGCACATGGAAAGCCACATTGGGCACATGAGACAACGATTTGGATGACTATGTCTGTAGAAATTGTGAATTCAAGATTTAATATACCATACCATGCGTCCCCACACCAATACACACCCACTGTTCTTGACAGTTCTCATACTAATGGCGGCACTTGAATTGTTTATCACTGAAAGTCTTTCACAAACTTGCTATACTTCGTCTTTAGTAGGTATATTTCTCTTTCTTCTTAATATAATCCCTCATTGTACTTGTGTATAAACACATTGTCCTTTTCACTGTTTTCTACATATTTTCTTTTTCCATTTATTAATTTTATCCTTATTTTCTTTTTAGAAACATCTTGATTAGGTAATACTGGGAACACGTTATAGACAACTGGAATTTTTCTCTCCAACCCCGCACCACAAAGACCAGTCGTCCCGTCACATTGTCTCCAGATTCTATCCAGGCTTTCTCTTCTGGCAGTATGTTTACTTGCAGAAAGCTGTAAACAACATTAACACTGTTTTTTCTCGTTCGTAGGTTTTAAAACCATACATGGGTATTTCCACAGTCTTTGAAGTCTTTATTTTATACATATAAAAACTAATAAAAGTATATTCTAATTCATACCAATACTGTTTACATGGAATATTGCCATCGAATATATCGTATTATAAATGTCTTGATTTATATATCCTTTTTTCTGTTCATAGTTATAAGTACAGATATTTACTATATCTTAAGCAATATCATTAATTATTTCTCATGAATTGGTACCATTATGCATATCTAAATTTACATTTATTTATTCAAAATCGTATTCTCATCTCGAGCATACCGAATATGATCTTGCTCATATAACTTAATGGCATTTAAATGATTTACTCTTTTGACTGTTCCATCCTTTAACATAATTCTTTCTCTACTGTTTGCTTTCAATATAATTTTGTTTTTAAATAATGGTCCATTTCTTAAAATGTTTAAAGCTGTTCTAACTCCTTGTGAGAAATTTGGTTCTGTCTCTTTATATACAAACCATATTTCGTGTTTCTCTTCTCTACAAAATATAGAATGCATAGATTTATTTTGTGTTTGTTTTTATACCTATTTTTTTTAGTATTTATTCAACTTAATTTCTATATATATTTATTCTTAATACAAGATTTTTCCCTTTTTTAAATATAGGCAACACGTTGTGCTTTCTAATATACATTTTTATTTAATGCTTACATCTTAAAAACAATCGTTTTTAAAGTAAAATTAATGTTCTCTTTCACCAATTAAGCTAATTCTTAACCTTTTTATTTTTATATAATTTGAAGGTCACAGCAATATGTATATGAAAGTCGTATGGCGGCCACATCTCATTATTTAGTATACGAACCAATTCTCTTAATTTTATATTCATGTTTAGGTTTTTCTAATATAATTTCATATAAATTATAATTAAATCTTTAAATAGTGACTTTATCAAACTTATATACTCAATATAGAGGAGATCTTTAAAATTTGAACATATTATTTACTAGTAATTTAATTTCATTTAATTGTTTATATCTACTGAAAAATTATTTCACGTCTCACACTGTTACATTGAACCGATTTTTTATTTTTTTTTTAAATAAATCTTGTTATTTTTGTGACTTGTAATGGAACACCCTTGAAATCGTCTTACCTTTCTCGTCAATTAAGTGAATGAGAGATGACACGATTTTCAATCGTTGTACTAAGGAATATTTCTAACCACTTCTTCTCCGCAACGAGCATAGCGGCGGCAAATTATCCTGTATTTTGAATCGATAAGAGTGTTTCCACCAAGATAAGATTTGAGTACTTTACACAAGGAAGTTACACCATCTCACAAAAGCTTCAGTAATATAAGATCGTTTTGCGTAGCGCCGTACTTGCGCTTGCTTATGATAGGGGTGTAGCAACCATTTGACGATAAAGCATAATATTAGTATAATACTCCATAATTCTGTTTCCTTCAGTCAGTGGAATTTCGAAATGTAATTTGATTTAAATCTCAAGCATAATTCGAATACATTTCTCCAAACAATAGAAAAACAGAACTCGCTTTGTATAAAGCACGCAGATAAATATTCCGTGTCATTCAAAAACGTCTAATTTAAAATTAAACAGGCAACCTAATTCAAAATCCAGGAAATACAACCCTAGTAATACCTCATATTACATAAAGGAGATAAAAATTTATTCAATAATTAGACGCTGGACTAAAAAATTCTATACAATTTTATGACTGCGTGTATTTGAACCATTACAAAACGTGGGTAATTTCACTAGGTACTTAGACGTGATTAATACTAAGATATGAACATATAAAAATACGTACAATATATAGATTTAAAGTTGAAGTCAAGCTAACAGTACGACATGAATTTCATTACAATAAACTTTTTCGTCATAACTTCTGCGAATAACATCGTTCTACAACAACGTAAGGAAAATGTATTGGAATGTTTAACGGAAATTTTTAACATAAATCATAAGGAAGAAAGGCATAAACAATACGGAAGCTTGAATATGCCGATAGTAATAATGAATAACAAAGAAAATTACTCAGTTCTAGAAAAAAGTGAATTTTATTTGCTAAATATTTCGAAAGTACAGGAACTGGAAGCATTCATAAAGGTATTTAAACGAATATATGACGACAAAAGCAAGCTTTTTGTAATATGCGAAAAATGCGAGAAATTGGAAATGATTTTTAAAACGTTATGGGATTCCTACATAAGAAATGCAATGGTTATCAATGAAAATATATCATTGACATATGATCCTTTAACTAAAACTTGTGCAAGAAATATTTCGAATAATCTAAAGAGTACTAATTGCAAAATATGGATAAATCGCACTACTGATGTCATTCGACAATATCATGGATGTTATGTAAGAACTGCTGCTGTATCCATTCCACCATACGTTGTTGATTCGCATGATTATAAAAATCCTGGATATGAGATCATAATGCTTAGAGAACTGAGCAAACTCTTAAACTTTTCCATAAAATACGTTAAGCATGAGGAAAATAATTGGGGTATGAAATTATCCAATGGTAGTTACATAAAATTATACCAAAAGCTGTACTTAAAAGAAGCAGATTTAATAATAGGAATGGTGATGGCTAACGAATCATATTTTGAAGATTTTTCACCAACTCTTTGTCATACCTATGGCTATATAAATTTTTACGCGCCCAAGGCAAAAGTTATAAGTGGTTGGCAAACATTGGTCTTGATCTTTGACTACAAAACTTGGTTCCTCTTCCTCACATCTGCTGTCTGGTGTACTTTCCTTTGGAAATGGGTTGCCACCTCGAGAAATGAGGGCAAAAAATATGACACCATCATGAAATGTGCCATAAAAATATGGTGTGTAATTTTCTCTAATTTTAGTGCACAACCGAAATCATTACTTTTAAAACAGCTGTTCATATTATGGTCTGTGTATTGCTTCATTATCAGCAGCACATTTCAAAGCTGCCTAATTTCTTTCCTGACCAAACCAACGTACGAGAAGCAAATATCGACCATTCACGAATTGGTGGGGTCAGATTTAAGTTACGGTGGTTTCATTTCTTTGCGGGATGTTTTCACTCACACCCAAAACGAAGATACCGCAAAGATATACAAGAATTGGGTCATCTGTCCACTGACAGTGGAATGCATAAACAGAACGGCGGAACAGAGAGATTTTGCCGTTTATAAGAACTCCAGACAAATTAATTATCTAACCACAAAGTATTATATAGATTCCGCCGGCAGACCTAAGCTGTACAAATTCAAAGAATACCAAATTTACTTCATCTGGATGGTATTCGCTAAGAATTTCCCACTCCATCAGAGATTCAATGAAGTCATACTGAGAATGCAAGAAACTGGATTAATAGAGAAGTGGGATAAAGACCTGCAACAAGTCAACCTGCAACCTGAATCGCCAGGTGCTATTAGGTTAAAGACAGACGATTTAAAGTTAGCTTTTATAATGCTACTGTTTGGTTATGGTTTGTCTCTTGTAACTTTCTTATATGAAGTTTTTAAGTATAGAAGAGTTATAACATGACTTTACAATAGAGTATAGAATAAAAATTAGATAATATTAAGTATTTATTATGTTATTTCTTTGACCCAGAAGCAAGGCATTAATTCCAAAAACGTTAAGGTGTCAAATATATAACAAAAATAATAAACCTAAAGCGAATTCCAGTAAAAAAAAACTGCTTAATTAACCTTGTAATATTAAAATACATTAAGACAATGTCTAAACTATTTCGATAGTTACGCAAGAAATAAAGAAAAAATAAATCAAATAAACAGACGTATTTCAGGAAAGAAAACATGACAATCCATGGGTCTTTCTAAAGAGTACTGAGATCTCTGCGGAATTAATCGATTTGTCATGGTCTTTTGACAGCATCTGTTATAAGAGAAAATACTTATAGCTTAAATCGGTGCCTTATATGAATGCTACAGCAGTAAAGCTTAAAGAATAAAATTCAAGCTAACGGATGATGAAAATATGGAACTGCTCTTCTGTGCAAAACGTTTTAAACAGGATAAAAATATTAGTATGTAGCAAAAGCTCCATCAACTATCGGATAAGATCCCTCGAATCATAAACTAATTTACTTTAAGCAAGAGTGGATACAGGTATTTTCTTATCACGACAACAGAATTCAGAATAAATTTGACTGCTGTTATCTCAAGATAAAATTTGAATGGGAAACTTTTATTGTATATTTGAGGAAAGAAATTATATTACAATGCATATGATATACATTAACGACTTTATCGAGAGCCGATCTTTCTAAACAGTTTTGAAATTTCTGCCGAATTAATCGATTTGTCAAAAAGCTTTTGACAGCATTTGCCATAAGAGAAAATACTCTCCATTCATTCAACTCATACCTAGCCGACAAACAATAAATATGCTATTGGAACAGATCATCCAAGGAGTTTTGAACAAACTGGGGCGCCACAAGTTTCCATATTAAGAGACCTATCTTATTCCTCACATACGTTATAACTACGCTAAAAATCTACATCTCTGTCAAAGAGTAATGTATGAATCTGTTGCCTTCTTATTTTTATAAAAGAGATCGCACAAAATCCATCATAAGATGACTTCAAAAAGAACACAGTTGTTGAGAATCTAAATACAGCACTTAGAAGACAAAACATCGAAGAAATGCTCGACAAAAAATGGGATGTCATACGATTCTATATTGGGACCTATGTTATTCCTAACTTACTTAATGACTTGTCCAAAAATCTAGGTTTCTACAAAAGAGAGACGTATGCAGATAAGACCAAGAAAAATGCAGAACCCCAAGAAATACAACATTAGTTCAATGCTAATAAATCAAAATTTGAAAATCATGCATTTAAATATACACCTTCTCTCAGAATAAGGAGTGATTCAAATAGTGTGGCAAAATGATGCATATTTTTGTGAGATTTCAATAGTTGTTGTGTAAGCAAATTCAATATGTACAAGCAAGTACAAAATATGGAGGATATATTTTATAACATAACCAAGCCATAACCAGTGAACGTTCTCTTATATTTTTGCTTTGGTTTATTATATTTCACTGTATATACTGAATGATCAGTCAGGTTCGAGCAATCTATTAGCTTCACTATAGAAATATATACACACTAATAAACTTGATTCGTTTTATTTGCAAATATGTATGACTTATTTCTAATTACGACTACCTTTTCTGTTTACTTCTCAAATAATACTTATCTCAGGTAATCTTATTATTATCCCAGGACACTAGACTCTTCGCACATTATTATATTAATGAGAACTTTATTTTAAAATATACTAAACATCATTTGCACAATAAACTTAAGTATAACATTTAATATTATCAAATTTATAATAGATAGCGAGTATTGAATTATATTTTAGATACACAAATGAAAAACACAAGAGCAAGCAAGTATAAGTATCTTTCACTCAAGAATATTTTCCTAGGGAAACTGATAAATTCAAAGAAAATGGCGGATTCAATATGACGGAAAGGTTCTTCGAAACTGGATTAAATGTTTCTAAATTTAGTTTTTGGGGACTTTTGTGGTCGCTGATCACAAATCCGAAGTTGGAATTCCAAAAAAAAATGGCGGAACGGTTTTTCGAGAATTTGTGTATGTTTGTGAAATTTTGTTTCTGGGGGTTTTTGGAGTCGCTGATCACGAATCCAAAATAGAGATTTTTAAAAACAGAATGTCGGATACAATATGGTGGAAAGGTTCTTCCAAACTCAATTGAATGTTTCTAAATTTCGTGTTTGGGGGTTTAGTCTAAATATCAAAAAATGACGGATCCAATTTGGCGATTCTTCGAAACGTGATTGAATATGGCTTAAATTCAATACTTGGGCTTTTTTGGATCTTTGATCAAATTGAATTTTAACTTCATTTTTATTATTATTGTGTGCTTTTACCTTAACGATAGTACACTTCGATAAGGTTGACAAGCTTTTCCACTGTCACATCAGAATAGTATCGTACACTGTCTCAATGAAAATGTTGCGCTCTTTGAGCTCATTGTTTCTTTGGATACTTTAACATGACTTATGTTACACATTAAATTACCTTTCTCGCTCTTGAGTGTGTACCGGTTTGTGTAATAAACAGATGGAGAAAAATTTTAAATAAAATATACGATTGGCTTCACAAAATATATGTATATACAGGGGTGCTTCAAAAGTTTATAAAATCGGACAATCTAAAAAGCGTCATGACAGTGATTCCATTTTACAGGAAACCGTAAAAAGGCTGTAAGCGGACGCGAAAAAGGCGTTTCAAGCTCGAAAAAATTGACAACTACAACTAGTAACATCTAATATTATCAAATTTGTAATAATGAGTATTATATTTTAGATACACAGTTAAAAGACTCAAGAGCATGTATGCATGTATGAATATCTCACTCAAGAATATTTTCCTATATAAACTGATAAATTATTTTATTTTACTATGAAGTTAAATTTATAAGAATTTATAACTGATTTAATGAGGAGTTACTACGATTTGCTATTATATATTGAGTATAATCTTAGCATGTGATGTACATAGAAAACGATTACACCGGTGACATATATAAATGCTACATCAGTAAAGCTCAAAGAATAAAATTCAGGCTACTTATCTGATGATAATAATATGGAACTACTCTTAGTGGCAAAGGGGTCAAACACAATTCAAATATTAGGCTGTAGCAAAGACTCGAACAAATATAGGATTTGTCGGATCATACTATACTTTGTTTTAGTCAAGACTGAAACAGGTTTGAACAATCTTTATTTTAATAATTCTGATGGCTTAAGGAAATTATACAGGGTGTCCGGGCAATAAAAATACTGACTAGTAGGAATGCAAAGTGCTACCAGAAACCAACGTATATGTTATCGTAATAATTAGGAAATCAAAAATTTTTAGACAAGAAATTTACATTAAGATCCTGGCACATACCATTCGTATGTTCGATGTTCGTAAAGAGACATAAAGATACAATAAAAATACAAAAAACGTTCAGTCAGACTAGAATAATTCTACTGTGTTTATTCTAAGTACAATAGGACTGTTGACTATTTATACCCAGCGCTTAACGATAACACTGTTACGTGTATTTTTTGTAAAATAAAAACTCTAGGGGTTATTAAACTGGGTCAACAGCTGATACGGAAAATCCTGTGTAATTTTTATTAAGCTATTGAAAGTGTAACTACTTTAGTAACTTTGTGATATTCACTCTTTCTCTTTTAGATTAAGTAAAATGGAAAAGGATATGTGAAACAGGTGGATTATTACTATTTCCTTCCTCATGTATGCGTCTTACCGCTGTAAAAATACGTTGGTGAAGATCTGTCTCAATTTCATCACCATCATACACCAGTGTTTTCATGTTGTAACCCCAAGGAAAACAATCTTATGGATTTTAATCCGGTCGTCCAGGTTCGGCAAATGGGTTTTTTATTATTTTTTTTTGCCGTATGCGTACGAATAAAGACTTTATTACAGCTATCTTTTCATTGCACGGATATGTTGTCTTGATTTATTGTTAACTTCTTCTTATTTAATTTATTCAAATATTATACTTTTAACACATGCATGAATTAATTCGTCAAACTGTACGGTTATGTTTTTCAAAATATGTCAAATTCTTTTAATCTATGAGACACAAATTTCGACATCTTTGTGAAACGCTACTGCAATTCTCCTATTGATGCTGATTATTCCCGTGAAGCATTACTTTTTAGCTCCAATGATAGTCCAGCACTTACGATAAATTTTTAATCTCGAACCCTTAAAATTGTTCAATGTTATATTTAATTGTTAAATCTAAATTAGGTAATAATTTCTATAAATATAATAATTTTTTGGAATTATTTGAAAAATCCTATATTTAGTATAAAGACATCTTTCACTTTTAAGATTCAAAATAATATCCGTTTCTCTTAACATTTCTCACTTAAGATTCAACTACTTTTTATATTTATCTATTTATTTACATAATAGTTTTCTAAATATAACAAAATTTCGAACATATGGTTACACTAGTAACAGATAAATCATAATTTCTATTGGTGTAACATTTTAAAGGAATATATACATATATACAAACTACATTCTCTTTTAAAATTGCACAAAGAATGTTTCACAACGTTATCTTTTTTTTAAATAATAATCGTTGCAATTATTTCTTAAGCAAAATATTAATTAAGCGATCGATAATATGTCAAACAAATAAATCAAGTACATAAAAGTACCTGTTGCTACCAGAAAAGTAATTATTAATTACAAATCAAACAACAAGAATATTAAGTAACATTAACGGAGTCTTGAATTCATATTTCAACCAATCATCGGTGCCGCAGAACAAGTGTCACGAAATTCTTTTTTTCTTATTATTTCAAGCGCCTACCTATCCATTTAGTCGGTCTTTCGTAATAGTTTGGGCAATTTTTAAATTATTTCCTAGATACGTTCACTCTATTTCACTATTATTACACTTATTGGTTCGGTGATTGTTGTTACGGTTCTTAATTGTGTTGCGGCCGAGGCAGTAGCATTTTACAAGGAATGTCGTCACACTGAATATTTTTTCCTTCTTATTGTTGGACCAAATGTAAATATAAATAAATAATGTTCAGTGAACTGCAAATACAATGGTGATAGTAATTTATGTTTTGAATCGTTCCGAGAAATTATTTATAGATTTTGATTTATGTATATTTTATAATTGTGCTGCAGGATTGAAAACAATAAGTTCAAAAAAATATAATCTAACATTAACAATACAGTGTGTTCACATTTCGATGCTCACCATTGGTATATCGGTTATTAGAAGAGATTGAGCAACTGTTAAATGGGGAATGGTTTGCAAAATTTAATGCACGCAATAAACCTCATTTCAAATTCATTCGGACTTTTTAGAATTTTGAGATATTTTGAAAAAACCAATATTTGACGATTTCAATTTTCCTCAATAACTCAATAACGCCTTTTAACCCTTAAGCGCCGTAGTCGAATAGTACTGACAGCGCTACGGTAGTGAGGTCATGATGACCACAAATAATTCAGGGCCCATTTCCGTAATTAATAAAAAATTACTACTTTTAGCATTCAGATCTATTGATTGATTGATTAATTAATGAAAGCAGAGGAAAAATACAAAAGATTATTTTATTATCCTTCCAGTCACTACAAAATTCACAAAATGTAATATTTAGCGATTTTCTACATACAGCACCCAACATTTTTTTTTGAGAAAAGTAAACAAACCTCGTCTTAACAAATTGACATATTTCTAAGAATATAGATATCAAACCAAATATTTTACATGAAAATAATTGTCCAAAGATTTAGTACCATAAAAACTAAAATGTGCAAAGTAACTATAAATTTTGCTTGCAGTCTTGACATAGTTTTGAAGAGCACTCGATGCAGATTGGTTTTTTACAACTGCATCATAAGTGAAAAAAAATTTTTTTTTGAGTCTAACTTGGACAAGAATAACAGGTCTTGCCCTTTTCAGGTTTCACAACTAATACTTCAGGTACGTGCTCATCAGAAATGTTCAAGACACTGCAAATGGTAGATCGTAGTTGAAGTTTTAAGTGTACATTGGTTGCTCTTTTTTGTAGTTGTGGTTTAACTAATTGGTTGGCCAACTCCTTAAGAAAATCTGTTTTGTCAGTTAATTCTAGATTACGTTCATATGCTTGATGAAGAATATAAGCATTTACACCACCGATATCCAATAACCGAAAAAAAATTGCCATTGGCCATCTTTGGTACTGTGTTTAGCACATTTTTCGTCTAGTGCAGGGGTCTCCAAACTTTCCAGCCTTAGGGCCATACTGATTACTCCAGTAAGTTCCGAGGGCCAAAACCATATTATCATTGTTGCCGGTGGTAAAAAGTGAAATAGTCCACTGATGAAAAAAGTCCGAAAAAGTACGCAACGTTTAAAAAAGGCTGCAAAACGGCAACACTGCATATTATTAATTTTCCTGTCATTATCTGTAATTTCTAGATTAGTCGAAGAGTACGAGCCATGAGGAGTAACGTGACACGACATCTGGTGGACACAAGCGGAAATAGGTAGTACCTTCTATCGCTAACAGATGGCGCTAATAGCACGTACAGAATAATCTCGTTGGTTCGAGAAAGTTCTGGTGTCTTCCACTCACTTCTAGATGGCACTAATTGGAATATATAAGAAGGCTAGTGGCGCAACCACAAGTCAGTTCCTATGACACTGTTGTGAAATAAAATAGTGCGTACCTCCTTAAAACGTGTTTGTGCGTGTTTAAGTTTAAGACATCTTTGTAACAGTATTTTGATTTGAATTGTTGCTTTTGTGTGTGTTTGAATTGTTGCTTTTGTGTGTGATTTAGTAGTATGGAAAAGAAGCGAAAAATTGATAATGAATGCAGAAAATTCAAAGAATTGAGTCCAGTAAGAAGGCGCTATGGTTGATTTGCAATGAAAGCATAGCCGTTCTCAAAGAATATAACATTAAACGTCATTTTGAAACAAAACATTTTCAAAATTACTCAAAATATACAGGAAGTTTGCGGACAGAAAAATTCGAAGCTATGAAGCGCGGATTGAAATCGCAGCAATCTTCATTTACAAAACTCAAAACTGAACAAGAGGCTGCAACGCGTGCCAACTTTCGTGTGGCTCTTGAAATTGCAAAACGTGGAAAACCATTCACCGATGGAGAAATGATCAAAGAATGCATAATTGCAGTAGCCGAAGAAATGTGCCCTGAAAAGGTAAATTTATTAAAAAGTGTCAGTATGTCAGCAAACACTGTGGCTCGAAGGGTAGAAAACATCGCTGAAAATATATCCTCTCAACTGTTCGACAAAAATGGACATGTTGAGTGGTTTTCTTTGGCCTTGGATGAGTCAACGGATGTGTCAGATACTGCTCAGGTGTTGATTTATATTCGAGGAGTAGATAAAAGCTATGAAGTGCATGAAGAACTTCTTGATATGAATAGTATTCATGGCACAACTACTGGTACAGATATTTTGAAAGGAGTTGAAATGGCCATTAATCAAAAGAACCTTCGATAGAAAAACTTGAAATGTATTACAACTGATGGAGGCAAAAACATGAGTGGGAAAGATAAAGGAGTGGTCGCTCTTGTGTCAAAGGCTGTAGAAAATGACGGTGGTTTAAAACCATTAGTCTTACATTGTATCATTCATCAACAGTCTTTGTGCGGAAAATGTTTGGATATGTCTGAAGTTCTGAAACCAGTCATATCAACTGTTAATTTTATCAGATCTTTTGGGCTGAATCACCGACAATTCCGACAATTTATTGAAGAGATTGGAGAAAATGACTTACCTTATCATACTGCCGTACGTTGGCTTAGTTGTGGGATAGTCCTTCAGCGCTTTTTTGAACTTCGAGCAGTGATCGAAATTTTTTTGAATGAAAAGCATCGCCCTCTTACTGAATTACAAAACAACGCATGGCTGTGGAAGTTAGCATTCTATATTGATTTGACAAAACATGTGAACGAACTGAATTTGAGATTGCAAGGAGAAAACCAGCATCTTCCTGATTTATACACTAATATCAAATCATTCCGGAAGAAATTGATACTGTTTCAATCACAACTACGAAGTAAATGTTTTTCACATTTTAAAACATGTGAAATATTCAGCCACACTACTGAGACTGAGTTTCCTATCGATTTTGCAATCGAAACTTTGAGTGCTTTGAAAATAAATTTTGATACTCGCTTCTTGGACTTTGATGCCATTGCGAATCAAATTAAGATTTTTCATAATCCTTTTGATACTGACATTGAAACCCTATCCCCGGAACTTCAAATGGAAATAATTGATCTACAGTGCAGTGATATAATTAAGAACAAATATCAAAACTCATCTTTGTTGGAATTTTATAAGAGTCTTCCACTGACACAATTTGATAATTTGCATAAATTTGCTCGTGGGCTGTTTTCTGTTTTTGGTGCTACTTATTTGTGTGAGAAGACCTTCTCCAAAATGAAGTACACAAAAAATGTTTACAGATCTAAATTAACTGATGAGCATCTTAAATCTCTTTTAATAATTGGTACAAGTAAAATTAGTCCACAACTACAAACTATTGTCAGTGGAAAATCTCAATTACACAAATCTCATTAGTATTTCACATGTCATTATGCTTGTTATAAGTTATGTTTTTATTTAAAATGTATAAAATGTTAGTTGGATTCATTTCAATAATTTGTTAGTTATTATATACTGAAGTAAAATTTTCTGCATATTATACATGTCTTTACTCAGTACAATTCTGTGTTTCTTTATCCAACTTATCACAAAAACAATAACAATAAGCCTACAACAATGTTATGAGTAGTTAGCCCATGACCATATCAATGTAGATGTCATATTAATAATTATTCAACATAAAATTAGAATACTTCAGTAAACTAAATTTAATTTGCTATAAAAAATATGTTCTCTAAAAGGAGTTTTCAAGTATGCTAGCTCTCCGCGGGCCGGACAAAATCTGTCCGCGGGCCGGATGTGGCCCTCGGGCCGTAGTTTGGAGACCCCTGGTCTAGTGCATCAACGCCCCCTTTATTTGTATTATAATATGATATAATCTCAGGTTTCCCTGAGTCATCATATGATTTTGTGTATTGCATAGAAGAGAGTAGCACAACTGCTTTTCGGATTTTCGGTACATACGAAACCAGTGTAACAGTTTTGGTGAAACCAAATAGAGCCGGTCCAATACTACGATTTTTGTTGGCTAAGAACTGTTGCGGAATTTCCCTCTTGTTTTTCTTGACAGTTCCTACGTATGTTAATTTTTTTTTCTCGAAGCTTTTGTACCAGCTCCATTGACGAAAACCAGTTATCGGCTGTTATATTTCTATTTTTATTTTGAAGTGGCTGAATTAATCGTAGTGCTGCTTGTGTTGATTTCAGTAATTTCTTTTCGTTTTCTTCAAGACCAATTCCATCGGAATTTTTACCGGAGTAAACATAACCATTATAGAAATACTGCGTGCGAGCATCCAGCATGCTCGTCATTTTCATGCCATATTTACACGGCTTTTTTTGGCATGTACATTTTGTGTCTACATTTACCTCTGAAGGAAACAAGCATCTCATCAATGCACATGTTGACGCCGCGCCGGGAGTATATACTGACTGACATTGTGACACGAATTTATTAAATATTTCGTAAATAGGTGCCAATGAGTCGGTTTGTTGTCTCTGTAGTCTATCTAGTGGATTATTGAAACGCAAACATACAAGTAAAAAGGCAAGTCAATTTCTACTCATTACACACCTAAATATTTCTCGTCCCGTGCCATCTGTGGCAAAAATTCTCTCTATATTTTCATGGTTTGAAGTGAATAAGGCTGTATAATATAATAAGCCAATAAACGCTTTTAACTCGCCCATGTCTATATCCGCAAGTTCAGACCTTGATGTATTTCTGTACTTTGCTCTCATCGATTGAATTTTCGTGTTTGTCCATAGTAGTACTATTTGCAAAATATCTTCTGAGAACAGTAAACTCCATACAGAAATCGCATCTGCAGTTGGTCCTAATTTTGCGGAAGGGTTAAGTCCTGGTAGTTGCATCACAATATTATATTTCTGTGTTCTACTGCGTGTGATAAAACTTTCTGATGACCAATTTATACGGTTTCTTCCATAGTAATTTTTAGTTACACTCGAGATATTTTCACTTACACCTTCTTCTTCCTGCATTTCGATTTCTTCAGGGTCTTCATCTTGTATGATTTCATCAAGTTCGACTTCATTGGTCTCTTCGTCTGAATTAGAGTCGTGTTCACTCATTTCCCAATAGCTTTCATCGATTTTCTCTTCATCGCTGTATTCGTCATCATATTCTTTAGACCATTTAAGAAATGTCCTTTCAAAATCTGGGTCAGCGTAACGAACTCTTTTTGACGATCCAGCATTATCACTCATCTTCTCACAGTCCCTATACGCGGCGCAAAAAGTACCTAAACACCGTAGTGCGGTGACCGTGACCGCTTCAAAACTTCAATGAGTGTTTGATTGAAAACAAGTACATGTGTAACGACACTATTCTAGATATATACTAAATATGATGTCATTTGAAGTGAAGGAATTCTGGGAGATAACAGAAAAGAGTGAGAGAAGTATTCTTAGAATTAAATATTGCTGGCGGTCATCATGACCGCACGACGGCTCGTTAAGGGTTAAACTCTAACATTGTTGAGATACTTTTCTAAGACAAATTTGATGGTGCCAACAGTAACCCCGATTTTCATTTGTTTTCAAGTTCTTAGCGCTATCCTTTGGTTTTTCTTATGGCGGCCATATTGGATTCGTAATTAGCTTGGAAAAGTGCAATTGGTGAGTGAAAGATTTAGAACTTTGTGTACTAGTTATTGATAAGCAATTATCACAATGATAATATAATAATTCAAATAAATAAAAGGTTGACATGTTGAACGTATATCTCAAAGCAAATAGAAACTATGAAAATGCACGTACAAATTACGCTCAGCCTTTTCCGCCAAGATCACAACCACATCGGACAATTTTTAACAGAATAATCAGAAATTTAATGAACTATGGAAACTTCTAACAAAAAGAGATAACTACCAAGTTAACAATGCTGATATACGTCAAAATTATATTTTCGAAAATGTTATGAACAATCGAAGTACATCAGTACATCAAACTGGAATTCTAAAATCTAGCGTTTATAAAACGTTGAATGAAAAAATATCACCCTTACAAACCAATTATTGTACCTACAAGGTTTAAGCGATAATGATTATATTTATCAGCGAAGATTACAATTTAGCAAGTGGTATCTACAAAAATCTGAAGATGCGAATTCTTCTAGGAAAACACTTTGGACAGATGAAACACAGTTTACCAATTGTGGAGTGTTCAATTGGCATAAGTATCATCATTGGTCTACTGAAAATCCACATTTGGTAAATCAAAAAAGATTGCAAGTTCGATTTGGTTTTAATCTCTGGTGTGGTTTGATTGGTACGAACCTTTATTGGCATCTTTTTTGTTTATTTTAGATAATCACTTAATAGGTCCTTTCATCTTTGACTACAATTTAACTGGTAATAGATGTTTGGAGATACATACTAACGAACGAGATAATGCCGGCCCTAAGACAAATTATTAACTCTAAATCCATGGCCATATTAAACAGTTTGTTTAAGTAAATTTGAACATTAAATTTCCTATTAGAGTAAAATTTATTTTACGTGTTCGTATTTCTGGTATAAACAAAGACTTAACAGGCATATTGTACATTATTGAAAAGCCATTTTAAGGACTATTTAACTAATTAAGAATCCAATATGGCCGCCATAAGAAGAACAAAACATAGAGCTAAGAACTTGGAAACAAATGAAAATCGGGGATTACTGTTAACACCAAAAAATTTCTCTTAAAGAAGTGTCTAAACAATGTTAGAGTTTAAAAGCAATCGCATTTGGTGTTATCGAGTTATTGTGGAAAATTGAAATCGTCAAATATTCTTTTTTTTTTCAAAATTGTAAAAAGTCGGAATGAATTTGAACGGAGATTTGTTGTTAGCATTGAATTTTGCAAAGCAGTCCTCGTTTAACCGCTGCTCTATCTCTTTTAATAACCGATATACCAATGGTGAGCATCGGAATGTAGTCACACTGTATACATATTGTTCGCTAGATTCATTAATTTTTAAACAAGTCAATGCGAATTAGCAATTAGTTTTATTCTAAAACATACATATTGTAATAGAAGTATCTTAAATGTAATATGTGTATATAAGAGTTCTTTCAACATGCGTTCGGATGGATCCGTGTTTTACATCTGAACTTTGAACGAAAATCAGTGAGAATTGAATTTTGCTTCGTGAAAATGTCACACGAGTAATAAATATTAACTAATCATTATTTATTATCAGTTAAAGTTTCAAATATAAGAGTTTCTCGGCATGCAAATTCTCTTTTAAATAATTTAATATAATGAGAATAATTAAAATACCTACTTTAAGGAGTAATTTCAAACCATTCGTATACCCCATTCTGAAGTTGTGCTAAGACTGTAAACGAACTAGCCTGCCCTATAAAAGAAAAGTTCATAGAAACTCGTATCGCGAACTATACGACTCCGTACAAATGCAATTTTCTTTCAGACCATTTATCTTCATAAACTTATAATTACTATAATGGACTCCTTGCGTGAGTTCTTCTACATATTTTTATTATAATTATATGCCGCTAACGTAGCACAGTGGTATATGAAGGATATTTACATATCTCTGCTTATTATTCCCCCCTTTAACTTTCCACGATAACTTACCGAAATATATTTAGAATTAAAGACATGCGAGTGACGTTTTTATTTCCTCTAACATGCAGATATTGTATACATACAGCTATATATATGTATATGTATTTCTTTCTTTACCACTATTTTATACTTATTTTCTTTCTGGGGTTTGTGGTATTCCTTTTAATTAAAACTAATATATTTTACTAACGTTTCGATGTATTTAACATCTTTTTCAAAGTTTATAAAACATATAACTGTAAAAAACATTACAAAATACACTGCCCAACAATGAAAATGTTTCGGACACAAAAATAGCTGAATCTTATGTATTTCTACCCGCTGAATTCAAAAATAACAATAAAAATCACCGATTAGCTCTTGTTTTGAAGATACAGTGACATGTCATTGATCTAGGGTAAGAATTATTAGTTTGAGGAAAATTTACGTTTTGGTATTTGTCACAAGTGTCAACCGACAGAACACATGCTTTTTAACTATTTGGAGGTTATGTACACTTTTACTGGTGCTGTTAATGTGCATTTCGTATTGTTTCTGTTATAATTCATATATATTTCTCGTTTGTAAGTGCTTTTGAAGTGTAAAATTGTAAAAATGCCACGAGAATGTGTAAATCAAGTGAATCAATTCTGTTACATTTGTGGAGAAATAACATTTTCGTCACAAAAACGCAATCTGACGCCTATTGTGAAGACTGCTTACCAGCATTATTTTGGTGTGAAGGTAGGAGACCAGGATAAGTCATGGGCTCCACATATGTGTTGTAACTCTTGTTCAGTCACACTGCGAGAATGGTTGAAAAATAAAAAACGGTCTATGCCTTTTGCTGTGCCTATGGTTTGGCGGGAGCCTAAAAACCATATAGATGATTGCTATTTCTGCTTGACCCCACCTATAAAGGCAGGAATGTCTATGAAGAAAAGAAGAAAAGTTCAATACCCAAATCTTCAATCTGCTATTCGACCTATTCCTCATTCAGATAGCTTACCTGTTCCTAATCCACCCGAAAACTTTTCATTTGAAATAGACATTCAAGACTCTGTGGATGAAGAGGAACCCAGTAAGCCTTCCACATCCCATGACCCTGATTTTGAAATAAAAGATGACAAACCGCACAAACTGTGTCAAGCGGAACTGAGTGATCTCATTATGGACCTCGACCTGTCAAAGGAGAAGGCAGAGCTCCTAGCTTCTAGACTACAGCAATGGAATCTTCTCCAATGTGATGTTAGGGTCTCACAGTACAGACAACGTCATAAGAATCTGATTTTCTTTTTTGAGAAGAAAAACAATCTTGTTGTTTGCCGCGACATTAATGGCTTGATGAAGGATTTGAATTTGAACCATGATCCGACTGAATGGAGACTATTCATGGACTCCTCCAAGCTTAGTTTAAAAGCTGTATTACTACACAATGGAAACCATCTTCCTTCTATTCCTGTTGGTCATGCTGTTCACATGAAGGAGACTTATGGAAATATGTCAACACTCCTCGACTCGATAAAATATAATGAACACAAGTGGAAAATCTGTGGCGATTTCAAAGTAATCGCTATACTCTTGGGAATGCAACTGGGTTACACAAAATACTGCTGTTTTTTATGTATGTGGGACAGTAGGGATAGAAAATCACATTATATCCAAGTAGACTGGCCTGCAAGAAATCTTAAGCCAAGCGAGAAAAATGTTGTTGCTAAGCCACTTGTGGATCCAAAAGATGTTCTTCTTCCACCCCTACATATAAAGCTGGGATTGATGAAAAACTTTGTTAAAGGTATGAACCAAGAAGGACAGGCCTTTAAGTACGTAAGGGAAAAATTTCCGAAATTAAGTGATGGCAAAGTTAAGGAAGGTATTTTCGTCGGGCCACAAATTCGAGAACTTGTAAAGGATCCTGCATTTGATCGAGTTCTGGAGGGAAAAGAAAAGGAAGCTTGGGAAGCCTTCAAGGGAGTTGTTCATAGATTTTTAGGCAACAAACGGGATAAGAACTACACTCAGTTAGTGACAGTGCTCCTACAAAAATATCATGAACTCGGATGCAACATGTCTCTTAAAATACATTTTCTACACTCCCATCTCGACTTTTTTCCTCCTAATTGTGGAGCTGTCAGTGATGAACACGGTGAGTGATTCCATCAGGATATTTCTGTTATGGAACAAAGATATCAGGGCTGTTGGAATGAAGCAATGCTTGCGGATTACTGTTGGTCATTGTGTAGGGATGCTCCAGAAGTCGTTTACAAGAGGCAAGCCAAAAGACCACGATCCCATGAAGCCAATACATAGTTATCTTTACGATCATACATCTTCCAGGTATTCTTCAATTATTTTAGGACTCTTTGAATGTATCTGCTACAAAAAAAAATTTAATGGACTTTCAATGTAGATGGAAAATGTAATTAAACTGTATAGTCTTCTATTAATCAAATTCACACTAAGCTAATTCCATGTATTGTGTATCACAGAAACTAGAGCTAATAAAAATATTTCATTGTTAAATTCGTTTTTCTCAACCAAAAATTAGTAACATTTAACAAATTATGTGCAGGAAACATTAAAAAATTATTTTTTTGTTGGGCAGTGGTATCAGTCTACGGTACAATATGATTTATACCGCGCGATCATTTAAATTCTAAATTAGAGCAGGTTGTGAAATTTAAATTAAGTTGGTATATAAGTACTAATTTACAATTTGAATTGTCAAAGTGACGTTTCAAAATGTTAATTAATCAATAATTGACATTCTGGACAACCTAATAAAAAAAATCCCGCCTACTATAATTTAGAATTTAAATGATCGCGTGGTACTAACAATAATTATAATTCTTTTTATTCTTATGTAAAATATATTAGTTTTAATTAAAAGGAATACCACAAACCCAAGAAAGAAAATAAGTTTACATACAGCTATATATGTATATACGTAATAATATACAATAGCGTGCATAAGTAGGTGATCACTGACTTGTGAAAAAATCTATAGCGTACATGCGTTTATAAAAATTATCACTTGCAACACATTATTTCACGCAGTTTGCGCGGCCTATGCTAAGACATCGGGGACCAACAAAAAAACAAGTATTATAAAACATTGTTATTTTAGCTGTCAAACGCAATATAGTATCAACAATACAAACATTACACGTTTAAATATTTATTGAAATTAATTATATTTACAAGAGATTAAAAATTTTAAAGGCATAAGTGGTCAACTGTAGTAGAAATAGAGATTGAATTTATTCACTTTTTTTGTTCATATTTGCTGGGATGGTTGTGTATGAACATATTTATATAGAATTCTATACAGACGACAGCGCAGACAACCACCTTCGCCTGGCCCACCGAAGAAACAGGCACACGATTTTAATGTCACTGTCGCAGCTCTAGTTTGGCTAACTAACAATATCACCGTCGATTGTGAAGAACATAAGACTAAAACAGACTTTTATTGAGAAGAACTAGCTATCTATTCATTGTATCTACATTCAGCATATTGAAGGCGATAATAACAATTTTCCTTGCATAAAATTTGTAAAAGTCCGAAGGTATGATCTTATTGATTGAATGGCATTATTGACTTGTACTTTAACGAATAAAGAATTTATACATGGACGAATGTTTATTTCAATCTAATACCAACCTTGTCCGTGTGCTCAACGGTCGAACGGTCTATACAGTAAAGCAATAAATTTATTGTATCGATTACGTGCCCCTATAAAAATCGGCATTCAATGCATTGAACGAGAAATTTATTTATCCACGCAAACACTAAAACAATCACGCTGAACACGACAGAAATCCTTCATCTTGATGTGTTCGATTGCCGACGGAGTGATGAAAGTAAATATTGACGATTGCTTAAAACAAATGATGATTTTTAAATAATAAATTGCCTTCGATTTTAAAATAGACATGTTGTACATACATGGCATGTACAGTCGGGCACAAAATTCGATATAAATTGGGTTGGGTATAATTCACTGCTTGAATTCAAATACCCATTTCCAAGTTTCTAGCACTATACTCAATTAACACATCCCAAAACTATTTCATTTACCCTAGCTGCGAATACATTAAATTATAATTTAATTTAAAAAATGCCCCACGTTGGGCGCCAAAATTGATGAATGAAATGGATTCTTCGGGTAGACACGGGTAATGTCATCGGATCGCGTATCAAGTTCTGCAGCTTCACGCTATTGTAGATTAAATACCAATTCTGCTAAATTATATTTTCAAATTCTTCAAACTACATGGATTTTCTTTTTACAACTGGCTTCTTATTGAGTAGGTATTTTTTTTACTCATAAATTTAATATGACACTGATACTAGTTTTTGCATTCTTCACAGATTTCTTTTCTTTGGATATACCAGACGGATCTGTCTCAAAATGACTTACTTCTAGTCGCGTGGAAATAAATAACAATATTTTTATTACACACGTGTGGTAATTTTCCATTTAATTATTTATTATCTTAAGGACGCTACTAAAAATACAATCCACGTTTCAATGGCGACAAAACGTCTCATTAAAAATGCTATCGAATGTGTTACATTACATGGGCAACTTTCAAAATTTAGAAAAAGCTACAACAATACTTCCCAAAGCGGCAGGAATAGAAGATATTACAGAAGAACTGGTAAAATATACAAAAGACTTTGCAAAATACGCACTAAGGAGTCGCTTTAACAAATTTTACTTTGTTGTATCTTGTTCTAAATCATTTTTTATGATCCGCATATTTTTTGGTATTGTCAACTATAACTCTTATAGTATATATACATATATGCTTCAATTGTATGTGGAACAATCAGTTAGGATACTGGTATTTTATTGACATATTGTGTGTAACCTGTGTGCGAGAATAAAAAAAAACAGCCGCACCAAGAATATTATCCCCGAGTGTTTGCGCGGCCTTGTTTTGAGTACACAGGTGTGTATTATCAGGAAAGGAAAATTAGAAATTACAGCAGAGCTCGTCGTATACAAATATGGTGATGAAAAACAAAAGACGTCCCACATACCTACTAGTTAATTTGGAAAAGGCAAAGAGAAGATAAGATGTCTAGAGTACTCAATAATTTTAGAACAGCGATAATATTCGAATTAAAGAAAGAGTGGGACGACACAAGAGTAGAAGAGCGCCATCATTCGCGACCAGACTTGACAGAGTGCACTCCATTGCAGAGTGTACTGCATTGTTATATTGTATTTAATTAATTTATTATATTTTATATTATCATTTTATTAAAGTCATTTACAAAACATGTGTAGGAATATTTATTAATATCAAGGCGTAGTATAAACAAATCTATAAATAAGTACATGTTTAAGTCGTTGCAAATTTTTAATAAAATGAATAATGCTGTTTTTTATGCTTTTGATCTCCTCTCTGCAAATTAATATTTCAGTTTAGTTAATATTCTAGTTATTTAATTTATTTAACTTTTATGGAGAAATTTTTACTTTTAAACTTCCAAAAGAGAAAATAGCTACAGGTCTACCATTCATAGACCTGTAACATTGAAACATTGTCAGATCATGAAAAAAAATGCAACTCAATAAAAAATGAATTTATATTGCTGAGGTAACTATAACGCCGAGGCCATGGATGCAAGATACTCCAGTGGTAGAGAATCTCGAGGCGTTGGAGGGACAGGTGAGAGTGCTACAGACTAGGACACAAAAGTACGTGCAAAGTGAGAAGGATAATGTGCGACATCACAAGACTTATCGCGTAGGTGATCTTGGTGTAGTGAAAAGCTATAGACTTGGAAGAAGGGAGCAGAACAAGTTACAACAAGAAAGTGTGCGAAATTAGACTTACCATTTGTTGGACTCTATAGAATTAGTTAAGTATTAAGTGATGTAATTTATGAATTAAGAGACATCCATGATGATGCTTTAAAAGGAAAATATCATGTCTCGATGTTGTTTGATTTTTATGAAAACATGTTTTGAGTTTGTAAGATTGTTGCTTACCTTAAATGTCATATACAAGAAAGAACACCATTACATTATAGCTATGCGCTATTGTTTTTCTGTATATGGACATTTGGGAAATGCTGTGGTTCGCAACATTATAAAATTTATGTTTTGTGTATTTAGTATAATTTAAAAAATCAAGATATTTTTCATATCTTAACTTTATGATTATTATGTAAAATAATTGTTAATGTTTGCTAGTGTGTTGTCAAAAAGAACACTCAGTATATTTTAAAAAAATATCGATGATACGTCGAGTTATATATATATATATATATGAGAATGCAATTACGGGTTATATTGGTCAATAAAAGGCTATTATGTGCTCTTTTGTTTAATCCTCAATATTTCGTTATAAATCTAATAACATCTTCAGGAGGAAACTGTAATAAAGGCTACTTAACATTTGAAACTATTATAAAAATTCATAACACTTACAGACTAGAGACAGCACATTGGCAAAAAGTACATATAAGAAAATTGTATAATTTAAAATGACATTGACCAAAGTGTCAATATTAATTAATATGTCAGGTATAAGCAAGAAAGTGTTGATAGATTTAAAAATTAAGATACCTGTGTGCATTATATTTAATTTTAAATTTTAATTAACATAAACAGCTATAACAACGATAAAATGTAAGAGTAAATAGTACTGAGGTGGTTAGTATCTGATTTAAAATTTATTGTATCATTACAATGTATGTGGACCATCTCCATGAAAAGTCTGCTCTTATAGTTACTTTCACTGGCTAAAATTCCAATATTTTCGAAATCGAAATTATGGTTGGTTTGTTCTGTGTGTAATGATACTTCACATGATCTTTTACCAATACGCACATCACTTTTATGTTGTATAATTCTATTCTTTAACCATTGTGAAGTCTGACCTACGTATTTTTTATTACAATCAGAACAAGGTATAGAATAAATAATATTTGATTTCAAAAGCAAAGGAGTTGGTGTTTTTATTTTGGTAAACAGACTTTTTAAGGACAGTGCATCATAACGGACCATTCGAGTGTCCGGTATACTTCCAAAACAGCCAACTATTGATGGCGCTAAATGGTTTATGTTAAGAATCTTACTATATCTTGTTATGACTGGAGTAACATCGTCAGAAGCAGGGGGAGCTACGGGGTTACTAAAAACTAGCTTTCGTAGAAGTTGTCTCGGATATCCATTATTTAGAAAAATATCAAAAAGTAAATTTAGATTTTTGTTCAATAAAGTCGGGTGACTAATACTTTTTGCCAATGTGCTGTCTCTAGTCTGTAAGTGTTATGAATTTTTATAATAGTTTCAAATGTTAAGTAGCCTTTATTACAGTTTCCTCCTGAAGATGTTATTAGATTTATAACGAAATATTGAGGATTAAACAAAAGAGCACATAATAGCCTTTTATTGACCAATATAACCCGTAATTGCATTCTCATACAATATTCAGTGGTCGTTATTTCCTTTTAAATACACATAGATGGGTTTCTACGAAGATATTACCACAAGATTTGGATATGGTATAACTTTGAAACTAAAGAAATATTATTCCCTTCACAACAAGTAGGCAAACAAGTACAATCGAAAAATTTTCTTATTGGAGTGCAGAAGAAATGGTGTACTCCCAAATCACATAAAACAGAATTTTGGTAACATCATGAACCTTCTCAGCAGTCAGGATCTCACCACTACATCTTTAGCAATAAAACTCAATACCAGGTTAAGCAAGAAAGTTTTAAATTTCGAAATTAAAACGGTTCATAAAAATGTTAGGTACTTAACACAGTCCATAGAGTCAATAAAAGAAACACTTTCTCGAGTTTTACCACCTTACATATTTAATAATTTTCTTGACAGATTACAGTTATCCTATAACAAACATTTCAATAACATAAAAAATAAAAACATAAGAAAACTTAATTTATTAATTAATAGTAAAATCAAATCTAAATTATTCTTAGATAATAGCGGATGGCTGAAGAATATTTCAAATATAAATATTCCTTCAGATATTTCAGATTTTTTGTCGTTAGGCCCTAAATTCAATATTTCGGAGATTCTCACGACTCGGAATGTGTGTCGCCTTCTGGCAGATGTAGAGAACATCATTGACAGAATAGACAATGATAAACATAACATAATCAGAGCTAAAGTCACTAATACTGTTACGAACTATTTACATCGTAATAATGATAAATCAAAATATTTTGATATTTTCCATAAAACAAAAACTTTTCTTAAAAATAATCCAGAACTATATATTTTGAATGCTGACAAAGGAAACGTAACAGTAGCTATGCATCGTGATGATTATATCAATAAAACTAACCAGCTTCTTGAGGATCGTGACACGTACACCGTTGTTGTGAGAGATCCTACGTTTAGTTTGCAACTTAACCATAATAAACTAATAAAAAAACTCAAGAGCAAAAAATTTATTGATGATGTCACCTACAAGCATTTGTCTATTACAAACTCAGTCTGCCCTAAACTATACTGCTTACCAAAAATACACAAACCTAATGTCCCCTTAAGGCCCATTGTTTCTTGCATTGGTTCGTCAACTTACAACCTTGCTAAATATTTATCGAATATTTTGAGTGATGCTTTTGCAGAGCGGACACACTACAACGTAAGGGACACTTTCACATTTGTTGATTTGGTACACGAAATTGTTCTACCAAAAAACTTTGTTTTAGTCTCCTTTGACGTATTATCTCTGTTCACTAATATACCCTATCAATTTGTGATTGACGTGGTTATCAATTCATGGGACTTGGTACGGCCTCACTGTAATTTGGATTTAGATTGTTTTGTTGAGTCACTCAGTTTCATTTGTCACAATTGCTTTTTTACGTTTCAAGATAAATTTTATAGACAAGAACAGGGTGTTCCAATGGGTAGTCCTATTAGTCCTGTATTGGCTCTGATTGTCATGGATTCATTATTGGATGCTGTTATACACAAACTTAAATTTAAACTACCATTCATTTTTAAATATGTAGATGACATTATCTGTGCAGTGCCTTCTGATGCCATACAATATACTCTAGACATATTCAATAGTTTTCATAATCAACTTCAATTTACTGTTGAAACAGTATACCATTTTTAGACACAAGAATAATAAGAAGTGATGATGGTAGTGTTTTGTTGGATTGGTATCAGAAGCCCACAGCATCCGGACGTTTTATTAATTTTTATTCAAATCATACAATCAACCATAAAATTAATACAGTTTTAGCAATAAGAAATAGAATTACACGCATTAGTCACCCGACTTTATTGAACAAAAATCTAAATTTACTTTTTGATATTTTTCTAAATAATGGATATCCGAGACAACTTCTACGAAAGCTAGTTTTTAGTAACCCTGTAGCTCCCCCTGCTTCTGACGATGTTACTCCAGTCATAACAAGATATAGTAAGATTCTTAACATAAACCATTTAACGCCATCAATAGTTGGCTGTTTTGGAAGTATACCGGACACTCGAATGGCCCGTTATGATGCACTGTCCTTAAAAAGTCTGTTTACCAAAATAAAAACACCAACTCCTTTGCTTTTGAAATCAAATATTATTTATTCTATACCTTGTTCTGATTGTAATAAAAAATACGTAGGTCAGACTTCACAATGGTTAAAGAATAGAATTATACAACATAAAAGTGATGTGCGTATTGGTAAAAGATCATGTGCAGTATCATTACACACAGAACAAACCAACCATAATTTCGATTTCGAAAATATTGGAATTTTAGCCAGTGAAAGTAACTATAAGAGCAGACTTTTCATGGAGATGGTCCACATACATTGTAATGATACAATAAATTTTAAATCAGATACTAACCACCTCAGTACTATTTACTCTTACATTTTATCGTTGTTATTGCTGTTTATGTTAATTAAAATTTAAAATTAAATATAATGCACACAGATATCTTAATTTTTAAATCTATCAACACTTTCTTGCTTATACCTGACATATTAATTAATATTGACACTTTGGTCAATGTCATTTTAAATTATACAATTTTCTTATATGTACTTTTTGCCAATGTGCTGTCTCTAGTCTGTAAGTGTTATGAATTTTTATAATAGTTTCAAATGTTAAGTAGCCTTTATTACAGTTTCCTCCTGAAGATGTTATTAGATTTATAACGAAATATTGAGGATTAAACAAAAGAGCACATAATAGCCTTTTATTGACCAATATAACCCGTAATTGCATTCTCATACAATATTCAGTGGTCGTTATTTCCTTTTAAATATATATATATATATATATATATATATATATATAGACGTATAGGCGATATTTTTTTTAAATATACTGAGTGTTCTTTTTGACAACACACTAGCAAACATTAACAATTATTTTACATAATAATCATAAAGTTAAGATATGAAAAATATCTTAGTGTTCTCGCTATGGTGTTGGTTAGGTAGCGGACGCTCTATGGTCGTTTTATGAACGGACGCTCTAAAGATAGTGAGATGTATATATATACAGGGTGGGGCACCTCATTTCCGTCGGTTTATATACAAAAAGCGGTAATATGTTTTATTTTTATTTTTATTAAAGGTTGTGTAGGTTCATTAGGGGCACGTTTTAAAATTATTTTGAAATATACAGAGTGATCCAAAAAAATTTGGCACACCAAAGTTATGAAAATTTAAATGGAACACCCTGTATATTATGGGATATTTTGATGCTATAGGCTAAATTAAGGCCACTTACTGTTATATTCCCTATACCTAACTCAATCTCTTTTCGAGATATTTCACTATTTTTGAAAATGTAGATCAAAATTTCAGAGACATTGCTGTCTTCCATATTTGGGCGAATTATTTTAAATTGTATTTAATATACACTCAAAGCATTAGACTCTAAGATAAGCTAAAGTTGATATCTAAAAATTATACAGGGTGTTTAAAAACTACATTTGTGTTTTGACTAACATTAAAGGAAAATAACTGTCTTATTTTAAATGGAACACCCTGTATTTATTGCCATATTTAGATTCTAATTTTAATTGTTTTTAAAACTGTATTAGGGTTTCCTATACCTATCTCTTATAGTTTTTTGGTAATTTAGAATTTTCAATTTCAAACACTAATTTCTTGCAAACTATTTTTCAAAATGCTAATATTGATTAACCTATCGGGATGATTGGTTTTGTTTCACATTAATTAAAATGCCTCATAACTAGGTAAATAAAAAATACATACTTTATTAAACAAACAAAAAACTTAAATTGTAAAAGAAAACTAATGTTTTAACAAGTGCTCGAAATGATGTCCATCTGTTTCAATGCATAATCGAATTCTCTTTTGAAAGGACTGTTTAACTCTTGTTAAAATATTTGGTGTTATAGAACGAAACGCTATTCTTATTCGTTTTCTCATATCGTCGGGTGCGGTTGGTGGTGTATCATAAATGATATTTTTGACATATCCCCATAAGAAAAAATCGGGACTCGTTAAGTCTGGGGATCTTGCTGGCCAATTCTGTGGACCGCCGCGTCCTATCCACCTATTGGGATATTGCCTATCCAATTCATTTCTTACATTTACTTGAAAATGCGCTGGCGCACCGTCTAGTTGTAACCACATCCTTTGACGAATTTTAAGTGGTATATTTTCCAAAAGTACAGGCAAATTGTCTCTTAAAAATCGAAGAAACATGGCGCCGTTTAAGTAACCATCAAAAAAGAACGGACCTACCACTTGAGTTCCAATTATTCCACCCCATACATTGACACACCACCTGTGTTGCCTGTCAATAGTTCTAAAAAAATGGGGATTTTCGTCACTGTAGTAATGAAAATTATGTTTATTAACTAATCCGTTATTGTGGAATGATGACTCATCCGAAAAAAGTACAAAATCGAAGAAATTTTCATCTTCACTAAACTTTTCTAAAACCCATAAACAAAAAACGAGTCGTCTATCGTAATCTAATTCCAAAAGTGCTTGGTGTAATTGAATACGATACGGGAAGAAGTTGTGCCTTTTTATAATTCTTCCGACGCTCCGCCTGCTTATTTCAGTGGTTTCACATATTTTTCGTTGACTTGTATGCGGATTTTCTGCCAGAGATCCGATAACAACAAAATCATTTTCTTCATTTCCCGTAATTGGTCTTTGCCGTTCTGGTTTCTGATAACGCACACTTCCTGTTCTTCGGAAAACTTGCAATAAATTTTCTAATGACCGCCTGTCAGGATGACGCCTGTTAGGATATTTTTGAGCATAAACTCTTGATGCTAGCAAGCAATTTTCGCCACACTCTCCTATTACTTAAATCATATCCACCTTTTCGTTTTCAGAGTAGGTTCTCATTTTAAATATTTAAAATTATTTAAACGACGTCGAATAGCGTTGATGTCTTAACTAATATGTACTGTCACTGTCAAATAATTTATCTGTTTGAAGTATTAATAACAGCGGCAAAGCCTACTTTTGCAAAAAATTGCAAGAAATTAGTGTTTGAAATTGAAAATCCTAAATTACCAAAAAACTATAAGAGATAGGTATAGGAAACCCTAATACAGTTTTAAAGACAATTAAAATTAGAATCTAAAAATGGCAATAAATACAGGTTGTTCCATTTAAAATAAGAAAGTTATTTGCCTTTAATGTTAGCCAAAACAGAAATGTAGTTTTTGAACACCCTGTATAATTTTTAGATATCAGCTTTAGCTAATCTTAGAGTCTAATGCTTTGAGTATACATTAAATACAATTTAAAATAATTCGCTCAAATATGGAAGACAGCAATGTCTCTGAAATTTTGATCTATATTTTCAAAAATAGTGAAATATCTCGAAAAGAGGTTGAGTTAGGTATAGGGAATATAACATGAAGTGGCCTTAATTTAGCTTATAGCATCAAAATATCCCATAATATACAGGGTGTTCCATTTAAATTTTCATAACTTTGGTGTGCCAAATTTTTTTGGATCACTCTGTATATTTCAAAATAATTTTAAAACGTGCCCCTAATGAACCTACACAACCTTTAATAAAAATAAAAATAAAACATATTACCGTTTTTCGTATATAAACCGACGGAAATGAGGTGCCCCACCCTGTATATATATATATATAAAGTATAGAATTTCATGGGGTAACTCCGCTCAAAATGCAACTGCGGACACGTGTTTCGAACTACTTGGTTCTCGTCAGCGCAGTGTAGCCAAGGAATAGGATGGGATAACCTTGGAGCTGAAAAACATCAATCAGAGACATACACAAGGGACAGCCTACCAATTGAGGCTTCAGCTAGAGTGTCCTCGATACTGAGAATGAATCTAACGTCGCCGCGAGGTAGACATTGTCCACCTGCAAGCCATCTGAACCCACAGGATAACAATAAAGAAAAGAAATATTGCGGATTATAGAATAATAAAGTATAGAATTTCATGGGGTAACTCCGCTCAAAATGCAACTGCGGACACGTGTTTCGAACTACTTGGTTCTCGTCAGCGCAGTGTAGCCAAGGAATAGGATGGGATAACCTACTTTATTATTCTATAATCCGCAATATTTCTTTTCTTTATTGTTATCCTGTGGGTTCAGATGGCTTGCAGGTGGACAATGTCTACCTCGCGGCGACGTTAGATTCATTCTCAGTATCGAGGACACTCTAGCTGAAGCCTCAATTGGTAGGCTGTCCCTTGTGTATGTCTCTGATTGATGTTTTTCAGCTCCAAGGTTATCCCATCCTATTCCTTGGCTACACTGCGCTGACGAGAACCAAGTAGTTCGAAACACGTGTCCGCAGTTGCATTTTGAGCGGAGTTACCCCATGAAATTCTATACTTTATTATTCTATAATCCGCAATATTTCTTTTCTTTATTATATATATATATATATATATATATATATAATTTATTTTTTCCTGGAATTACGTGTACATTTATATGTATGAATTAATATTCATAAATAATTTTTAACATGTTGTATTGTGATATATGTAAAATACTGAAGAAGACATTAAAAAAGTGTCAAAACGTTTAAAAAAAATGGTTTTTATTTGTGTTTAAGTAGAAGAATAAAGGTCGCTAATTCCAGGAAAAAATAAATTAATATTGTAAAAGCACGACCAAGAAAAGATATTATATTTTATATATATATATATATATATATATATATATGTGATATTAAATTTTTATTGACCTTTTAATTCATATATGTAAATATATATTAATTTTATTGGACGATTTTTAGGTCGTTATACAAGTTTTAAATAATTTTAAAACTCGCTAATTTGCAGTGTTTGAAAATTATAATTTTCTAATTTTACCACTGACTATTAATTAATTAGGTAATTTTTTAAAAATTACCGACACGGCTGAGATTCGAACTCAGACATACCGATTACTAGCCGGTTGCTCTACCAACTGAGCTACCGTCGGTGTCTGACTTCGAATTTCTAAATCGTACTGATATATGTATATCAAGTAACAGATGGAAATGAGAATGTATATATTAAGCACTGAACGTCCATGTGCTGTATATATGTGATATTAAATTTTTATTGACCTTTTAATTCATATATGTAAATATATATTAATTTTATTGGACGATTTTTAGGTCGTTATACAAGTTTTAAATAATTTTACTTCACACGAGCTTCTTTTTGATCTACTGACAGATTATGTGAGATCATGCAAAATTGTTTCTATTGCAGTCATGCCAATGCCTAAGGATGCACGAATTTCAGGATAAGTCATATGTTGATCCAACTTAATCATTTCACGAACGGCATTGACGTTTGCCGCAACAACAGCGTCTTGAAACCAGCGATATATTGTAGTTTTAGATAGTGCTTCACTACCAAAAGCAGAATTAATTCATTAGACACATTCTTGTTGACTTAAACCACTTCGAAAATCATAATAAATCCTCGCACGAAAGTGTTCTCTTGTTAAATTCATTTTGTTACCCTAAAAAAAACTATCTGACACTTCTTGGTTCTGTCACTTGTTTTCACTCACTTCACATGAATGTGAAGTTAACCGAATTTGCATAAATCATGGGTCAGGTACCAACTGTATTGCTGGTTCCCGAAATTTTCTGTCTTGTGTTCCCCTCCTATTTTACACATTGGATCAATTTTATAATTATGGGAAACTATGATAACTATATTGCAATGTTGACGTGTCTAATATCAATGTTTGATTAACTGGACTAATAAAATTATTATTATTATTTATTTTATTGTAAATATCCTATTTGAAAGTCTTTATACGCAAACATCTCTACTTACATACATATATCGAATAAATTATTACATCTGTTGCTCTCAAACATCTTAAAGTGGAGAATACATGGTACCATCTAATGGTGTTTTTTCAATTTCTACTATACCTGGAGACTCAGACCGCAAAATAATTAGTTCAAATAAGGGGGCAATAACGAATTTCCCAACAAGCCGCGGTCACCGTTACTATTAATCAGTTTACAGCTTCATAAACCGGAGCAGTTTTCTAAACGATACTCAATTATTTCCGTTCAATCGGCCGTAACGTTACGACACTAACACTAATCGCTAGACAGTAATTATTTTAGAGTCTGCAAAATCAATCAAGTTTTACGTCCAATCAAGAAATTTGCATCGAAAAGCTATGTAAATACATATATACCATTATTCTATGTGCATGGCAGATTTAAAACAAAAGGATTTTCATCATTTAGTCTATTGTGTGACAAATAATATCATAAATATAATTGTTATAGAAGGTTAATCTTTGTCTTAGATAGGAAATCTCGTACATGCGCATTTGTGCCATCAACCTTTCTCAATTTAACTTATCATCCTTGAATAATCGCTGGCTTAGTACTATAGAAAAAAAAAGAAGTTAAAAACGTACCCCTGTTTCTTCAGTGGGCGAAGTCGGCGTGGTTATCTGCGGGGTCGTCTGACTAGACGAGATGATTTTCGTAAGAATGAACATTTTTCTTCTCTCAAATACACAAACAGAGACTTTATTTGGATTTTGTCCCCGACTGTATATGCCATGTATGTACAACATGTCTATTTAAAAATATCATCATTTGTTTTAAGCAATCATCAATATTTACGTTCATCACTCTGTCGGCGGTCGAACACATCAAAATGAAGGATTTCTGTCGTCTACAGCATGATTGTTTTATTGTTTGCCTGGATAAATAAATTTCACGTTCAATGCATTGAATGCCGATTTTTATAGGGGCACGTAATCGATAGAATAGATTTATTGCTTTGCTGTATAGACCATTCAGTCTATCAGCACACGGAAATGGTTGGTATTAGATTGAAATAAACATTCATCAATGTAAGAATCCTTTATTCGTATAAATACAAATCAATAATGCCATTCAATCAAGAAGATTAACATTCAGACTTCTTCATATTAAATGTTGGGAAAATTGTCGTTATTGTGTTCAATGTACTGGATGGCTCTAAGATACAATGGTTAGACAAGTCATTCTTTCTCATCTCAATAAAAGGATGTTTTGAATTATTGAAAATTATATTCTTCACAATCGACGGTAATATTGTTAATTAGCCAAATTAGGAAGAGACAAAAACGTTAAAAGCATGTCTCTGTTTCTTCGGTAAGCTATGCGTGCGTGATTGTCTGCGCGGTCGTCTGTCTAGGCGAGATGTTGTTCGTACTAATGACATTCTTTTATTATCTCAAATACACAAAGAGGGAGTTACAATTAAAGACAGGTGGCATGAAGGTTGAAAGCAAACTTAAAATTATTTCTCATATATAAGCTTATTTATATTATACAGAGCGTTCATCATGAAAGGAACAAATTCGTTTACAATTCAAGTAATTTTTTGCAGAAAAACGCTCGGACAGGTCGATTAGTATTTTTAGTTGTGAATTTTTTGACATAAGAAAATTATATACAGAGTGTCTAAAGAAGAACATATGCAGCAATCATTGTTTTTTTTTAATGGAACAACCTGTATATTATGCTATTTTTCAATTGTATGGTAAGTTCTCAACACTTTTTGTGTAGCATACCATATCCCCAAAATCAGCGGTTTTCGGAATAATGACGTTTGAAATGTGATAAATTAAAAAAAATACATGAAAATCGATTAATTTGAAGTAGAGTTTTTTGTTGAAGATAAAATTTGCAATACCAGGTTGAATTTACCCTACAATTCAAAAATGGCATAATATACAGGGTGTTCCATTTAAAAAAACCAATGATTACTGCATATGTTCTTCTTTAGACACCCTGTATATAATTTTCTTATGTCAAAAAATTCTAAACTAAAAATACTAATCGACCTGTCCGAACGTTTTTCTGCAAAATAATTACCTGAATTTTAAACGAATTTGTTCCTTTCATCATGAACGCACTGTAAATGTATGTAAAGAGTTTTTACTGAGATAAGACTTCAATAAATTATAAATTAGATTTTTCAAATTTTACAGCAAAAGCAATAAACTTCGGGTGATTTGTTTTTGCTTGTGTCACAAATTTATAGAATATATGATATTATTGGTATTAAATAAATTGTAATTAACGCACTAATCTACAGAAGAACACCACATGATTTGACAGTTATTAGCTAATATGTTTCATAAACAAACACACATATTTTAATTTGTTTATGATGTTTGTTGCTTTGACAAAAACAATTACTTTTTCGGAAAACTGATACTGATGACCGTTACTTTGTGGTAATGCATTTTATCTAATAGAAGTAAAACACTGTTTACTATGTTTTTTACCACTTTATTTAAATAAATATAAAAACATAAATAAAGTTGTAAAAAACATAGTAACAAGTGTTTTATTTCTATCACTACTTTTCGAGTTTAAAAAACAGTCATAATGTTTCCTCTATCTTTCGCATGTATTAATTAAGTATATACAGAAAAGGTATATTTTCAGTGGAGAAATATAATATATTTTATAATTTTAACTAATTCACAATTTCGCACGTACCTATTAGAGGAGCAACATTAACCATGGTTCTTTCAATGTAAATATAAATACATTTTCTGAGTATACTTGGTGGTTGGTTATTACACAAATATCACGAGACAAAAGTGTGACACGAAACATCAAAGGATCCAACTATACTGTCGCTTCTCGTTGATCGTTATTATTGAAAACAAGGTTCTATGCAGTTTTTAATATTAAATTTTAAAATTAAATTTGTGAAATGGAACTGTTATTATTGTGACTATAACTATATATTCAGATTTCGCGTAAGAAAATCTTCTTATTCGCAAGCCTAAATGATTTGTTTCCTGTCAATAGCAACCAATAATGATAAAATTATTGTTTCTTTCTGTATTCTGTTAATGGTTGAATATGGGTAGCTTTTATCATCGCTAGCTTGAATATGACAATTTATCTGTTTCCGAAACGTCGTTTTTTTTTTCTTCTGATATTTTGACTGGTAAATCAGTGTAGTTATTAATAATTTTATTCTTATATCGGCATGAATGTGTATTAAATATAGATAAATTATATATGAAAGAGAAAGCATCGTAAACAAGTTCCGAAAGAATTGAAGTAGTATTATATGAGCTATTATTAAATAAGCAAGAGTAAGATAAATCTAATTTTATTAAGAAAATAAAATATTAAAACTTATTACCACACCACACGATCAATCCAATATTAACACATTTAGAAGTCTTACCTTGTTTAATGTAAACAATCCATATCAATGCACCAAAAAACACATTAGCACACAATAAATTTCCTCAAAACAAAACATTTATTAACACTTTACACACATTGCTGGGACATCATTCATTAATCGCAACATGGGAACGGAAACCGAAACTGAAAAGAATTAGTAAATAGAAAAATGTCGAACGAACTGCAATCAATAATCACTTTTTCAGTAATGTCATAACATAATTATCACACAACAAACACCACGAGATGCTGCAATAATACAACAGTTGTCGGAAGAATTTAGAAACGCAGGTACACCACGAACTCTTTTCGAATTAATTCGATTGTTTATTTCGAATTCGAAAGCGCAATCCTTTCGTTATAAGGAACTGTCAAATTAACGCGATTTTTCGTAATCGATTTAAGAAGAATCAAGCGCGCTTTGCTAACACTCACTATAAATGTTTACCGGCGACTGACAATCACCTGTTGCTTCAAGCATGGCTATGCCCCACTCTCTCTTTCTCACTAGATACCTTCCGAGTTATATGGTAGATAAATAGAAACTTGATATGTTTGTCTGTTTTGCTTTTTTTTTTGATATAATAGAGACACACAGAGAGAGAGAGAGGGAGAAAGAGGGTTCTCTAAAAATTCTAATTGCAAAAACTATTGTATTACACCAATTATGTCATATAACATTTTATTATGTAATTTGTGCTATCATGATCCAAATGTATACATGCAAATTTGCAACTTTATTTAGAGGTTTGGTTAAAAATTTAAAGATAAGATGTTACTCTATCCCAAAAACTTAAAAAAAAATAAGGTGTGGACACCACACGACTATCTTCTCAATACAGTAAAACAGTAACGAGTGTTCAGATTTGCAGCACAAACAACTGTGTGGTCACAGGCAATAAAGGAATATGTCAAAATGGGTCATTTTTCAATAGACAGGTTTTTATGTCTGCGGTCATAATTTTGAGAATATTATCGCTTTTAAAGGCTCCATTACATTCTAGTATTGTTTTCAAAACCAAATTAGTACAGCATTACTCTGAATTATTGATTATATTTTCACTTATCTCCTTAGTGCACAAAAAATGACAAGATGTTTCATCAATAAGGAGTTAAGTACACTAATACTCTTTTTGCACACTTTGTTAAATACTCTTCTTCAAAAAATCTGTTGAATAATAATTTCAAAATAAGCATCAATAACATATTTGAACCTTTATTTTAATCTAAAAGTAAAATGTTGAACTTGAACAATGTTTGAAAATAATGTTAAAACATGAGTGACAAAAAAAAACATTAATTAAGCAATTTATTTTTTGGCAACAAAATCAGTTTTTCGTTTTTATTCGCCTTCATCACCTAACCTGTCTAGATCTGGGTCAATATCAGTCATATTCTGTGTAGGCAGGTTCGCATAAAAATCTCTATCGTCAGGACCAATTTTATCAAAAAGAGATACCGAATTTTCCTTTTTCTTGACTGAGATAGGCACTGGTTGCTTGTAAGGACGTGGCAGTTCATAATTTACTGGTTACTACCAGGTTACTGGGTAATTCCGCGCATCAAGTGGGCCAATAACACGCAGCAAGCTATATGAGTAATTTTGAGCTGAATTGATCACCTACAATCTTAAGCAGTCAAAGCAAATATTTTCAATGGTTATACATCAGTTTATTAAATAAATGGTTTTAAAAACAAAATACAAATGTTGAAGTTCCTCAAATATGTAGCACAAGAAAACATAAATCACGACTCTAAACAAACTCTGCTAAAAATAATTTGGAACCGGCTGCTTGCAATCCAGAAATACCTTTGTCCTTAGTTGCAACCTTTATATATGCCTTACAAAAAAATTCTGCCAAATCGTAGTGTGTAATTTTTTGATGCTGGTGAGTTTTCATGAACAATTCACATTCACGATTAAACGCATTTTTTAGAGGGCCATAAACGGTAAGATCCAACGGTTGCATCCTATGGGAAGTGTGAGGTGGTAAGGACTGCATAACAATTCCATGTTCTCTGCAATAGTTGTAAACTTCTAACGAAGTGTGGCTTGAATGATTGTCAAGCACTAAAAGTACTGGATCCTCGGGGGTGGGTTTAACATTCTTACAAAAATGACTTATCCATTCCAAGAACAATTCTTCATTTATCCGCCCATTTTTAGAGCAGTGGTATATAGCTCCAGGTGGACCATTTCTTGCTAAACTAGGATTCATTCTCTGGCGGGGGAATATAAACATGGGTGGGACATAGTGTCCGACTGCACTCATGGAGCAAACAACTGTTACTGTTTTCCCACGCTCCCAAGATATTGCCGATCCCACCTGTTTTTGTCCTTTGGGCGCATAAACTTTTACTGGTTTTTGAACCGTCGATATCCCTGTCTCATCGACATTATATATGCGACTTTCTGAAAATTTATTTTTATCCATAACTGTCATCAGATTTTGGAAAAAACGGCTAACTTCTGTTTTATTGAATGCAGTTATTCGATTAAGGCTAGTGCCTTCAGGTTTCCTAAGGCTAATGTTGGGATTACGCCTCATAAAAAGGGTTAACCAGTCTTCCCCAGCTAATTTCTTTTCGTTATCAAAAGGATGCTTTAAATTGTTTGTTACAGCAAAGCTGTATGCTAGTCGTCGCAGTTCTAAGGGGGTAATTCCAAAAAAAAACTTTGCTAATTGTAGGACATGTTGAGTTAACGCTTGTTCCTGTTCATTGCTGAACACTGGATTTCTTCCCAAATGGGCAACATCGAATTTATTGGATTTTAGCCTGTCACGCAGTGTGGACTCAGGAATTTGAAAAGTTCTTCCTACCTCTCGGACAGCTCGCCCACTTTGTATAGCGTCAATTGCAGCCTGCAGCTGTTCAGGGGACCATTTTCCTTTTTCTGTAGTTCGCTTATATTTTCGGGTCCTATTAACGGTTATTAACTGCAACAAAAACTGACGCGCAGTATTCCCCCAAACAATGTGTTGAATTTTAACCTTAAATCAACGAAAAACAAGAAGGCTTTTGATAAACTCTAACTGTGCAAAATAATTGTATTGGTATATACAAGCTTATATACAGCACTATAATGCAAATAACTAATTTCCACGATTTTTCAAACACTTACCTGAATATTGCTAGAAATTAGATCAGAATGTCAACAATCACTCCCGCGGCGGCCATCAAAAGACTGCTGGGGTTATGAAATAAATAGCGGTGGCTCAAAATGCCTTACACTGATGGCAGCACATACACACCGCTCTAAAGGTATGTTCACAGATTAGAAACGGATGTGCGCGGTATTACCCAGTGCGCGGTATTTGACCGGCCTCCCCTAGTCCATGTGGTTTCTGTCCGTTTCACATTGTGCTAAATGAAGGAATGCAAATTAATAGGTTGTACATTAGTTTGAAAAAAATTAATCAAAATATAGTAGCGTACGTACCACTCGAAGTACCACAAGATTTATTAATTGCTACATCAATATTATAGTACTCATATACTAGTGAATTCTCTTGATGTCTGTTATCTATAAACATTAATTTTATATTAATTTTATTTCACTCGATAGTTATAGAAACTTATACTTTCAATAGGCAGCTTAAACTCAGCACGGCATGAAGGTATACTTTCGATTCTATGACTTTGTGCTATAAACATTTTTGAGGTTAGATCTTCAGCTTTTTAGTGTAAATTTTACTCACATTCTTTTTCCTGGCACATTTTCAACATCACTAGTGCTCTCGAATTAGGTAACATGATTGTCTTTCTATTGGTACACAAACTAAATAGAAATTATTTTATTAATAATAATAATGATTATTATAATCAAGACCAACTTCACAAGAAGAATACAAATGCAACGTCAACAATACCGAAATAGCTTGAATTCGCGCTAAACGCTTTTTGCTAAACGGATATAAGAATACTTAATTATAGCATTCTATTTGCCAAAAAGGATATATATACACTTAAATCTTTTCAGCTCATCAACAGATTTAAATTTTAGAAATATTATGAATGCTAAAAGGATCTAAGTATACATATACCTTTTTTGCAGGGGTTATTTGACAGGAATTCAAGAAGAAGTCGACATATTCCTTTACAGCTGATTGAAATCTTACAAATCCACAACATTCTTGGAATTTTTAGGATATAAGTGCACATATTCCTTATCAAGACCCTCTGTTTTTCATTCTTCTAATCGGCACCGACTTATTTCCTTACGTCAGATGATGCATTTCTACTTTAGGAATATAAATTCCAAAAAAAAAACTATTTAGAGATAAGTCGACTTAATCCCTTATTGCCTGTGACCACAGAACTAAGTACCTAATCTAAATTCATTTCGTAAGAAACCAGAGGTATTCGACGCAAAAAATCGCAAAAATTAGGGCATTTGAAAAAATTGCCACTGCATGAAGAAATAACCAATATGTGTTCTAATGACTCTCGATCCAAATTTGCAATAATATTAAAAATAGTTGCAATACAGCATTTTAAATTTTTTCGTGTTTAAGCTTATTGTGCTTATAATAGTAAGTATATTAAAATACAAGTTTCGTAAGACATGATTTTTGCGCACGCGTTCAAGTTTAGAAAACGAGCCGCTAGGTCGCCAAAGGTCCAGCGTCGCCCCCTCTCTTAGCACAGTTTTAGAACATAATCTAAATTCTACAAGTTCCCCTCATTTTTAATATGCAATGGCAATCTTTTAGTATTAAAATTTTTATAGCCATATGAAGTGTTACTTTAAACATTAAAAAGCAATTATTGATACCCGAAATAAAACACCTATTATCATTGACAGGTTTTATTTCACTTCGAATATAATGTGGGCATATATTATTTGCATACGCGTTGGTGTGATAAAGCAATAAAACAACAGCTTTAACGGTTTTCTGAAATAAAGCAAGTGGATAAAATGCAATTTTATGATTTCGCAAAGTCATGGCAAAGGAAAAGAAGGAAATATAACAAATGAATAAACCGTACGACATGCAACATAAGGCGACCCTATTTCTTCACTTCAGTGGCAAGTCACCCGCGTAACTTGACTCCATTATCGTTTGTAATTTTATAAAATGCATGTAATCTTCTACATACATATTTATTGTGTGTGCAGCACATTTAACAAAACATATCCTACTTCGTTGCCTTTGCATGTGTTCGCGTAATTTCAATTTACATTATTCAGCGTTAATTAAACTGTAAGTACACATTATTTATTCATGTACTATACATATATACATATGCACAATAGTGCGTACATGCATGATAAATGCATTAGGTAATAGGCCAAGTCCAATTAATAAACTGCAAGCACATATGTGGGTATACACATACTGTAATGAAACCCCTTAAATTATTATTAATTATTCATAACGGCTGCAAAAATAATGTAATAGCTCTCTTAATAATGCCCTGTATATTTTAATATTTTTTAAATAAAATAAAATAAAATAATTGAATCTTTTCACCGGACTAGCTCATTTTCCCAGGACGATCCATGTTAAGAGATATTAATAATAAATAATCTTAAGACATTAATTGGCATCATTAGATAAAATACAGTTACGTTAATTTAAATAATATTTACATTAGAAACTAAGATTCTTTCATATATTATTAATGCAAAGACAAGAAAAAGCATACACAAAATAACATCAATTTTAATTAGAACAAATACATTAATAAAATAATTTCATATCGCTTTCAATATTGAAATATTCGTTGTGATTTATTAGTATTATCACTTCTACGAAATAATATATGTCATAGATTGTTTGATTTCCACCGCCGCCGCCGTACAGTATTTATATTAATACTAACAACGTGTGCAATAGGAAAACAAACAATGCCAAGATTAATACATATCTACAATGCAAATGAGATTTTAAAACAATATTAGTAAACAATGTACAAATACTGAAATATTATCATATCTAAGACAATTATTAAATAAGTTTTCATTCTCAGTTTATTATATTGATTTATTTACGCCTTTATATTAAAACGAATTTTAACGTTCTACTTTATTTAAGACTCGCGCATAAAACTGGTAAATACATTTAATATTTTCATCTTTCTTCAGATGAAAAGAATCTTCCTGTGGTCGGTGTGCTTAGTGGGAGTCCTCTTTTGACGGTAAAGACACCTGTAGATTATTTAAATACTACTTGCACGAAAATAACTTTCTATTGGTCGATCTTTATGTAAACAAAGAACCTATTTATTTGCTTTTGTGGTTCTGATATCAACAATTTAATACAATATCGACCGCTATGTGTGGGTCGACTTAATTATTAATTAGATGACCTTATTACTTTTGCTTTAACAGTCTACTTAAAATCCGGTAACCGATCTCTTCGAAGGCCCTCAGTCGACTTCCTTACTTAGTCTAGTTGTCCACTTTTTTCGTTCAAGTCTCGGGGTTCCCCTTTTTTCTAGAACGCCCATGCTTTTCTCTTCTTTCACATACATTCCACTATGCACTGGCGACATACACACAAAGTCAGCGATAACAGAACTGCGGCAATAACATAAACACTTTGGTGCCACAAGTCTTATAATTAATATAAACAGTTGCTTATCTAACTAGTGCTTAACTTAGATATACAGTTAGGATAAACAGTTCAAATAATTATATCATTTGGTTTCTAATGCATAACTTTAAAAATACAAATCATATTAGTATTTAAAAGTTATAAAATTATTAAATGAGGATGGACCGTTACAATACATAGTATGTATCTGTATTAAATATATGTATGTATATGTATATGCGAAAAGGAGGCAAGTTCGAACATGTGTTTTCATCATAAATAATTCTTAAAATTTGATCAAATCTATTAGTAATGTTATAAAATTGTCGGGAAGTACTCCATAATGGGACACTTTTCACACTTTCGGTTATGGCATGGACAGTTTTGGATGGCTATGAATTTAAATTAAAAGTGATTTTTTTTTTAAAGAAAACTGCATTATTTATTAAATAATAAGACATTGTTTTTTTGACCTTACTTGAAGTCGGTTTTTCCAACTCCGATTAAAATACTCGGTTAACTAATCATTGTTATCTCTAACCCGCGTTTTTCAATGCAAAGAAATAGGGTGAATTCGCCAGTAGTCGGCCTTTTTTGATGAACGTCAACTTTCAGCTTTAATAACTTTGAGGCGTTCGATATTATATTGAAAATTTCTACTTGAAAGTGAAACAAATGTATGTATGACAGAGAATGTTTAGGATGAAGCACACTTTCTTCTTTTTTGATTCTTTTGGAAAAGAACATATTTGGCAGTAGTCGCCCACTTACCAGTAGGTAGTCGGCCATTGCTAAAACAATTTTTCGGCCTAGTCAATTTTCACCAGGTCTGTATAAACTTTTTGTGCCCTCATATCAATCGTTGCGTTTTGTTTTCCTTTCTGTCTTTTCAACGAAAGTGAGTGAGTAAAAGGGTGATATCAGTAAATGAAAAATAAATGTATATATTCCGCTAAATAAATAAGTGTACAAAACCAAAAACAAATTCTCTATAATTAAGGTAACAAAAAAACACTAAATCCCTAATAGTCATATAAACAGTGACGGTTGCTGCAGGGAGGGCAACGGGGCACTGCCCCCTCCCCCTCGTGATAAATTTCTTTTAACAGATAATTTAATTATAAATACATTGGTACACCCTTTAACAGTAACATAGAGATAAAAAAATAAAATTCTATCAGGAAGCGACAAAAAACAACAATATTAAACTTTAAAAAAATGCAAGTCATAAAAAAATATCAAAAACATCTAAAAATAAACAATAAATCTCTGTTAGAAAATTTAATATGTATATATAAAAAAAAAGAAAAACTGCATTGCTACATCATGAGGCGCAGTTTAAGTCCTATCAGTCTTATATTTCTTAGATACCATATTTAAAATCTTATCTTTTTTGCAATCAATTTTTCTTTTTAATGCTGATATCTCATCAATTGCTTTACTATTGTCCTTCATTTTCTCCTTTCCGGATTCTATAATCGATTGTGCTGTAGATGTGTCAATCATATTCTTTGATTCAATTGCACGTTTTAATTTATTATTTCCTGTTTCAATTAATTTTGTTGCAACGTTTTTGTTTACTAAAAATTGTGATTCGAGATCTGTTAACCTGAAATTATATTCATCTATAAGTTTCAGTTCGCCGTTTACTTTTTTTTTGTAATTCATTTTGAACTTTTATGTCTTCCAGTCTTTTGTTTTCTTCTATTTCATTCAATACTTTCAATTCAGCCTTTTTTTTTTTGAATAGTCGTATTTTTGATATGCATTTTTTGCCATACACAAGAGTTCATCGGTAATTGGTATACGAGGTGTGTCTCAGAATTAATGAGAATGATTAGTTTTCAAGAGTTTTATCGAATGTATCTACAAATTAATATTGTTCCCTTCAAAGAATGTCCCTTGCGAATGCACACAGCGTCTTTAGTGAGTTTTCCATGTTTGGTAACAGTTCTGGAAGTCTTGTTTCGTTAGGCTGTTTAGAACCTGTGTCGTGACTGTTTGGATGTTGTTTATTGTTCCGTAGTGGGAACATTTCAATTACCGCTTAAGCGTTGGAACAAGAAAAAAATCACATGGAGCCATGTTTGGAATGTAGGGCGGGTGTAGGAGTAGATACTAGAATATTTTTCTCTGCCAAAAATTCTCCAACCAACAATGAGCTGTGACTGGGGGCATTATCGTGATGCAGGATCCATGAGCTGGCAATGTCAGGCCGCACACGCAGAACTCTTTGCCGAAAATGTTCAAGGACGTTGCGATAAAGAGTTTGATTCACTGTCTGGCCCGGCGGTACGAATTCTTTGTGGACAATTCCACGCGAATCAAAATTGATGATAAGCATCGACTTGATTCAGGATTTGCTCATGCGAGCTTTCTTCGGCTGCGGTGATGCAGGTGTGTGCCACTCAGCACTTGGTCGCTTTGTTTCTGGATCATATTCAAATACCCATGACTTATCACCTGTTATCACTCTGCGCATGAAGTTGGGTTGGGTTGTTAAGCGATCCCGCAATTGTTGACTAATGGAGAAGCGATTTTCCTTTTGTTCATCAGACAAGTTCTTGGGCACCAGCTTTGCACAAATTTTCCGCATGCCTAGTTCCTTTGTCACAATTCGATAAACAGTGTCCTTACTCATGCCGGCCTCATGTGCCATCAACCTGAGTATCAACCGTCTGCTAACGCAGACCGCACATTCCCCACGCTTTCATCGGTTTTTCACGTGGACGGCAGTCCGGAGCAATGGTAATCTTCGATGGTGTTGCGGCAATCTTTGAAAGCCTTGTACCATCTGAAAACTTCTGCTGACGACAACGTAACATCTCCATATGTTGTTCTTACCATTTGTAGTGTCTCTGAAGCAGTTCCCTATTTTAACGCAAAATTTAATTCCTTATCGCTGCTCGATATTTGCCTGCATTTTACATGTAACGTGGTATTGGAACTTAACGGTAAATACGTGGGGCTCATGCCACTAACACTAGACTTAGTGTGCTGCGCCTGTTATGGTTGCGTTCTTAGACATTCAACTCACATGTAGTCGACTCCAGTCGGCTGCGGTCGTTGTCATATTTAGCGTAAACAATTCAATCTCATTACTTCTGAGACATACCTCGTATTTTCTATAATCCCACCATACATCGTAATTGCACTTTTTACCTGCAAACGTGAAATTAATGTAATTTCCAACATACTAGCTTTATCTGCCGTAACACTCTGGCTGAAGTTGAAAAGCCACGTTCCAAATCGCCAATGCCGTGGGATAATAACAAACAAGCCTTAACAACAGGAGTTATATGTTTGTACTTTAATTCATTATTTGGTAATTTCAGTTGAAAAATTTCGCTCCAAAATGTGTCGGCTCTTGTATCAATGGAGTAACAAATATTTTTAACTGCCGGATCAGATTCTAAAATATCCCATTCATCGCCAATGCTGTCATTATCTATTACTTCAAAAGGTAACTCCTCACTGATATTTAATATACATCTTTTTCTTGTATCAGCATCTTCTCCGTGACCAAGTAAGTTAGCTGGATTAATACAAGCACCAATAAATTTCAACATGTCGTTATTATAAGGGTTTTTGTTTGTAATAAATGTTGTGTAGCTTTTATATTCATTTTACGGGCCGAATTATAAAACACTAATTGGTCCTTTTCAGGTACTTTCTGAAGTTGAGGTAATGTGCATTCGCCAATGGTAATAGATTTTAATGGCTTCCAATTTTTTTACCACTTCAATATCAGCAGGAGTTAAATTACTTATGTCGATATTTTTTATAAAATCTGCGTTGCAAAATTTGTTTAGTAAACGGATTATTAAAACATGTAATTCCTTTTGAAGAATGTGTTCAAGAGGCTCATCTTTTTGAAAGTATACTGTAAATCTAGTGAAAAGCCTCGAAAAATATTTTATCAACTTCAAGTTTAGATTTTGATATCTTTGTAGAAATAATTAATAAGTTTATAGTGCTTATTTTTGTGCGAACTAGAATCTCTTTTAGGGATATATTTTAGAAAATAATCAATTATGGCTTCCGACTGCTCTTAAACTCGTTCAATAGCACCCTCTATTGTCAGCCACCTAGTGGACACATGTTTAATAAAGCTATGCTGGGGTAACCTATGTTTACTTTGAATTTCTTCGAAATCTTCTATCCTGGTAGCATGCCAAGAGAAGAAATAATATATGGCTATAATAAAATAGGGTATGTCAGTTTCGAAGGCCTGAAGTCCTTTCAAAACATGTAGTTTTCTAAAAACTGCTTTGCTTACATTTGAACCATCAGAGCTAATCATCAATAATTTTCTTAAAGATAAATTAGAAGCAGACAATGATTTTAAAATTTCTTCGGTTAATAACTCGCCAGTAGCATGCCCCATGAAATGAGAGTCTAGATATTGAGTTACTACCATATTTGAACTGTTTGACCAGTACCTCAAACATGTTTGTAGTTCTTTGCAACTTTCTACATTAGTTGTTTCATCATACATCACACTGAAATATCCATTTCCCAAATCATCCAGCATTTTCTTTTTAAAATTCGGTCCCAGAGCATAATTGACAAGATATGCCAATTTGTTTCTTGATAACGAAAAACTATCTGCTACTGTTCCTGGGAACATTGCCTTAAATATGTTGCTTATTCCTACGCAAGAATTTTCAGACATGTTTCCCTCAATGTTCTTCATACACCATAGAAGTTCTGCTCATGTAGTTGCGTATTTCTTCCCGATCTTCCCCTACTTTCTCCCTTCCTATTCCTAGAACCAACTTACTATCTTTTTCTCCTGTAACAACTATGTGTCGCACAGCTGAGCTTATTTATGGTGATACTTTTTTTTAATATAATTTACTTGTATTAACGTCTTCTTTTGTATAATTTCTATTTCTAAATGTATGTATACAATTTTTGTTTTTTTCTGTTTGTCCTGTTATTGGATTGATTATCCGTTGGGCAATAAATAAATTATTATTATTATTATTATTATTATTATTATTATTATTATTAGTGACCAATTGCATGCAAGTAGCTCTAGTTGCACCACCATTACATACAATTTGTTGTTGTCCTGAAGCCCGTTTTATCTTGTAATTTTGTAAATGGCTGGATGATTTCGAGTGTTGATTCAAAGCCACAAAGCCTTTTGTAATCTTTATCACTTAATTACAAACTTCACAGTATGCTTCTGAATCATTATGCTTTCGGGCCCATGTTTTCATAAGATTATCATTAGCGTCAGATTTTTCTAACCTCGAATCTTGGAAGTGGCAAACCATTTTAAAATAATAAACAAAAGGCAACAGGTAATATAATGAAGCTAACCGTCTCCGTCTGCAAATACACATGTGAGCAATAATATTTTAAGTGTAAAGTAAAACGAATTATTTACCTTTGTTAATGTTTAATGCAAATGCACAACACAAATCAATACATATGTTCATGTCATTCAAGTGTTAATTGTTGTTGGACACGTTTGTTTTGACGTGACTAAACACCAATAGTGGAAGATCAAACAGCGGCAAGCGAAGCGATAGGTCCCCGCAAATTGCGGCAAATTCAAATTGAAAAAAATAATTGTGCATAATATTTAAGCAGTCAAATTCACATAAATTTTGAATAATGTCTTAAAATTTTATCCAGATGGAAAAAATATGGACAAAAAAGGACTTATTTAGTTTTTATGGACTTTTAGGGATACAAGTGAAAAAAGGGTAATAGTCCCTACAAAAAGGGACCATTTTACAGGCCTGTGTATACCTAAATGAAGTATTTCAAACGTGTTGGATAGGTTGATTTAAGTCCTTTAGACTTTTTCCTTTGGGGGCATTTGGAAGATCGAATTAGGTTAGCTTGACAAGAGATATCACAAGACGTGATTCAGAAGCCATTAGGGTCCTTCGTTGATAGACTAGATTACTGTTAGACTGCTGAAGGTCATCAGTTTGAATATTGATTATGAATTGTCTTGTCTTCAATATTTTCTTGTTGCTAACCTTTTCAAATATGTTATAAGATATAAACTGTATATCATTGTAATAAAATTCATAAAAATGTGTCTATCCAAAAATATTAAAATATACATGGTGATTCATTAAAAAAAAATACCGATGACGCCATATCTCGAAACAAGTGAAGTAGAAAATCAAAATATGTCATAGAGTAGAAGAAAAATACTACAGGAACTTTTATAAAGGTTATTCATTAATAGAACCCATAATTTTACCAGAAATCTGGGAGGCTATTCTGGAGAATAGCGATTCGATACCACCATTAGCGAGAGTAAATAGCGATAGCACGTGATATCGCAAAAGCGTGACGTAAATAGCGAGTGTCGTTCCGACCTATTCTACACAACATACTTAACTTTTTAGTAACATTTTTAAAATTATGTTTGCATTACGAACATGACATTGGTAATAGTCAGGGACGCGCCGTCCATATGGGCAAGGTCGTGCAGCGCACAACGGCGCCAAGGCCTTAAAGGCGCCTACGGCCACTTGTAATAAGTTAAATTTTAAAAATATTAAAAACATTTTTTCAAAGTTTACAACAAATCAACAAATTTACATAAAACAATTATTACAATTATTTTAGCATTGACAGCAATAATTTTATTGTTACTTGAAAGAGTGTACTTGATATTTGCATCTACACTGTTTTTTTGTATAAATTTAACTTAATTAATATTATTTAATACTTAAAAAAGGTGAAAGTGGTATCTTAAGCATTTTAATAGAAGCTAATAATCATACCGTAATAATTTTATTAAATGAATACCTACAGACTTTTTTCGGCTTCATTCAAGAACCATTGCTTATACCGTATGTGTCTATTTTCATTAGCTATAGGGATTCAATGTTTACATGCGATTTATACGTATACAAATAATACTTGGCAACGTGTGTCTCCCGGCAACAATCGACATCACAGCGACTTTCCCCGATCTTGCCACTTCTACATTAAATGTTGAGCAGCGAACACGTTCCGAGATATAGTCTGCAATAAAATCCGTCATCATCAAATGGCCGGCGCGATCTAGTTGTTTATTATTATTTTCAGAATCCTTTTTTATTTACCTTATTTTTAATTTTATTAGAATTACGCTTTTGTTTGTGTCATGCTTAATAATTCCCTGCATTTACTGAAAGGAAAAAGAAAAATCCTTGCAAGGCGTAAATATTATTTCTAAGCGCAGTACATACATCCAAGTCAATAGTCCAACAGCTACTGCTAACTTGAGATTGTATCTGTATCTTGTATCATCGGTCGCGCTCGCATTGAAGAGAAAAGTAGGGGGTGTCATGTTGTCACATATTGCATGAATTAATCGCCTATGGCTAATGAAAATTGACACGTGCTGTATAACAAGTGCCCCGTGTATTAGTAGGTATTATGTATATGGTCGAATATGGTCGATATCGAGCTTACAGAATCTGGCTGCAGGTTTAAACTTGCAAAATTTTGGGTGTATTTAAACGCTTTCGCAGTCGGTGCAGGTTTATTAACTTATCGTTGTCGTAGGCGCGTGAGCCGTATGAGCGTACCAAATATATGTATGTAGTAAGTCCTGATTTGATAATATAGTGATTGTGAAAAATAATTAAAAAATAAGGTTAAGTGATTAAGTGAATTCAGCTTTATATAGTAATAATAATTATAATAATGCTTTATTCAACTTTAAAAAACCTACACAGTTTTAAATATACATTCAGTTTACCTAATTTCTATATCTACATATTTAACTTAATGAAGTTTGGCATTATAGTAATTACAAAATTTAAAATTTCGAATTTTTTTGAACAATTTTTTATATAAAATAAATAAAACTTTGTGTTTCCAAATTCTTAGTGATTTTATTTAGATGGCCAGAGAAGAAAAAAAGAAATTATCTGGTTATCAAAACTTGCTTAACAAGCGAAAACGGGAGGAAGACTTGGAGAAGAGCAATTTAAAAGTTACCAACTTTTTTCGGAACCTCACACATTTTCAAGACAGTACTTCTACTGATAACAGTGGTTTTCCATTTCCATCAATATCAAAGTTGCCATCAGAATTAGAGAAGCAAGCCAATGAGGATGAGGATCCGATAGATTCAGGTTCTGATACGTTTCAGTCGGTACCATCATGTTCGAGTAAGCAAGACGAATCATCCGAAGACGCGTATTCGCCCCTCTCTAACGATCCAGGTCTTTGGCCGAGTATATTATCTCCAACCCAGGTGCAAGAACTAGTCGAAAAAGGTCCTATGTATTATCAAAATAAAACTATGTATCCTAAAGACAAAAATGGACGTAAGTTTTCTGATATGTATTTCACTCGAATTTTGTCAAATGGTAAAAAGGTTCAGCGAGATTGGTTACTGTATTCTATTAAGAAAAATGTAGTTCTCTGTTTTTGTTGTAAAATATTCAGTGACACCAATAATCCATTGACTAAAAATACTAAATTAAGATTAAGTAACCAAGACGGTTTCAATGATTGGCATCACTTAAGCGAACATTTGAAAATTCACGAAAAAAGTAAATCTCACTTTCAAAATTTATGTTCTTGGTCAGATTTATTAGAAAGATTAAAAACTAATCGAACCGTAGATTCCGAAATGCAAAATTTATTAAAATGTGAAACTAAACACTGGCGCAGTGTCATTGAAAGAATAATTTATACAATTCAATTTTTGGCTAAACAAAACTTGGCTTTTCGTGGTCCTAATAATAAATTATTTGAAAGAAATAATGGAAATTTTTTGAAATGTATAGAAATGATAGCAAAATTTGACCCAGTGATGTCTGTATATATTAATAGATCTCAAAGAAATATGCCATTTTATCTTGGAGATAAAATTCAAAACGAAACGATTAAATTAATAGGTGATAATATAAGGAACAAAATTTTAAATGAAGTTAAAAAAGCCAAGTATTTTTCTATATCACTTGATTGTACTCCCGATGTGAGCCACCAGGAGCAAATTTCTGTTTGCATAAGATACGTTAATTTAAAAAACAATGAATTTAGTGTTGAAGAACGTTTTTTAACATTCCGTCCTGTAAATGATACAGCAGGTGAAGGTTTAACCAACTTTTTACTGAAAACTTTAGAAAATTATGGCTTAGATATTTATAACATACGCGGACAAGGATACGACAATGGTGCGAATATGAAGGGTAAACATCAAGGTGTACAAAAAAGAATTTTAGACATTAATTCACGAGCAATATTTGTACCTTGCTGTAATCACAGTTAAAACCTTGTCATAAACGACGCAGTGAAATCCAATATGTTTAGTATACATTTTTTCTCAACTGTTTAAGAGGTACCTATATAAATTTTTTTCGGCTTCAACCAATTGGTGGTCTGTTTTGAAAAGTAACATTTCAAACTTAACGTTAAAACCTTTTTTCAGAAACCAGATGGTCTAGCAGAATTGATGCAGTAAACATCTGGCAATTTCTATAGTTAAAAAAATTAAAAATGATGAGTTTGTATGTATGTTAGTGTTGTGGTACAAGATGCTAAGTAAAGTTAATGTTGTTACCAAGATCCTGCAAACTAAAAAATTCCATATTTCACAGGCTTGCGAAAGTTTGAACAACCTAAATACCTTTTTAAAGGAATATCGCTCAGATAAAGGCTTCAGTGACTTGCTCGTAGATGCCAAAGAATTAGCATCTTGCTTGGAAGTAGATGCGATATTCAAATGTTCAGAAATTTTAAGGCCACGAAATATAAAAAAACAATATTCCTACGAAAGTGAAGATCAGCCAATTGAAAACCAAGAATTAAAATTCAAAGTCAATTGTTTTTTTGGAATGCTAGATATTACTCTTTCATCTGTAAATGAAAGATTTGAACTGCTATCCTCTCATTCTGATGTTTTCAAATTTTTGTGGAATATTGAGGATTTTGGCAAGTATTCTGACCAAGAACAATTTAATTTTTGTAAAAAACTTGAAGAAGCTTTAACTGACAAATATCGAAACGAAAAAGATATAGACGGAACAGAACTTTTACATGAATTGCAATTTCTGCAAAATTGCGACAAAAATGTGACGTCTGTAGTAGAAACACTCAATTACATTACAATAAATAACTTAACCCACTCATTCCCAAACATTACAATTGCATTACGTATATTGTTAACTATACCAATTTCTGTAGCTACAGCCCTAAGATCATTTTCTAAATTAAAGTTAATTAAGGATTACTTACGATTTAGAATGGGCCAGGAGCGGCTAGAAAATCTTGCTATCATTTCTATAGAGTCTGACTTTTTAAAGCAGCTGAATATTGAAAATCCTATTAATGAATTTGCCAAAAGTAAAGCTAGAAAAGTCCAATTTCTATAAGACATTTCCATTGTTTTCCTTCACGTTTATCTATTTAAAAACACGGGCACTCTAAAAATATTTTATTTGACCTTTTGTTATTTATATAAAGTGTATTATTATTCAAACATGTCACGAAATCGAGAACAGAGATAGCGCAGGCCCAAAAGGAGTATTTAATACTGTTCATGTCAATACATCTACCAACAGATGCTTGGCCAAGAGCTGTTAATAAACTATTGTCAACATGTTTGTGGTAATTACCATGACCAAGAAAAGATAGTGTACATTAAATTCTAATAAAAATCTTACAGCTAAATATGTTGGAATGGATGTACAATTCTCGACAAATAAAATGGGACATATTTTTTAATTATTGTAAGTCAAGATTACAGATATTGTTGAAAATATTTGACATTTATAATATATGCAAGGCATTTCATAACAATAATTGTTTTAGTAAAAGACTTACTCACACAAATAAAATTAAGCTAAAATCGTAATAAGATGTGTCCCATTTTATTTGTCGAGAACTGTAGCAACATGCCTTTGATTAAATATGATATCGATATTATTAATCAGATCTCTTGCTACTTTTTTTGTCAAACGGAAATTTCTAGTGAACTCCTCGTCTGTTATTGAAAATGGGTTCAAAGTGTCCCTTAATACTTCTCTTTTTCTTTCTTCTCTTTCCAACAAGTGGATGGCTAGATAGTGCCCATAGAAAGCTGCCATTGTCGGACAAATAAGAAACAGAAAATCTGAAATTACTTTTATAATAATAACTTTATTTAGCATTTTTTACATTGCTATATAACTACAATCCTTTCTATATCCTATTAATTATAACTTATAACACAACATATGTATTCATTCATTCTTCTTAAGCTCATAACATTCAACACCAAATCTAATCTAATAATGACAACTTATCCCTGAAATACCAAAACCATTTTCATACTATTGTACTTCATTATTTCGATATAGTTCTATTAACTTATGCTTAAATTTATCTATCTCTAAAATATCTTTAATTGATTTTGGTAATTTGTTATAAACCACAGTTCCCTTAAAAACTACATTGTTTTGTCCCTCTCTAGATTCCTTCTGTTCTAAAATAATATCGTTTTTATTTCTTGTGTCATATTCATGTACCTATGTCTTTAAATTGCACTACATATTTCTTAAAATAGTCTGGTATTAATCCTAATATAATCCTATGTATGAAAATTAACACAGAAATTTCTACCATAGCTTTTACTCCCAACCACTGCAACCTACTTAGCATCCACTGTATGCTTGTATATCTATCCACCTGTAATATTACTCATTGCCCGGTTTTGCAATAATTGCAATCTATTCATATCTTTTCAGCTAACTAAAAAGAGTATTGTTCCAGCAAAATAAAAATGAGGAAGCACTATCGTATTATAAACCATTTTCCTTGTATATTCACTTAAGAACTTGCTGCATCGGTTTAACACTCCTATTTTCTTACTTATATACTCTACATGGTCGCTAAATTTTAATTTCTTGTCAATAATCACTCCCAAATATTTTACTCTCTCCACCCATCCAAGCTCTGCGTTTCCCAGTTTCAAATTACCGTTTTTATTTTCAATCTTGCCTTCATTTTAGACCATAGCCTTGGTTTTTTCTAAATTTAGTTTTAGTTTGTTAGTTTCTGACCAATTTTGTAAATTTTGAAGATCAATATTTATTTTTTTAACTATTTCAATGTAGTTTTTTCCAGCTAAATAAATTATTGTGTCATCAGCAAATAAGTGGTAATTCTATATCAAATGTCAACTAAAAAGAAGCAAGTCGGTAAAACATAACAGTAATGAACTTATAAGCATATCATAGCGATATCGATAAATTATAGCGACCCCATTTTTAGTCTCGCTAAATATAGCGAGATATCGCAAGTTATGATGTCAAAAAGAATCATGGCGACATCGCTATGTCTGCAGAATACCTCGTAGCGATATCGCTATTGACGTCATAAACTGGCCTGGATAGCGATAGCGCTATCCTCATGAGAATAACCCCCCTGGTGTTCCCACACATTTACCTAACCTAACCTAACCCTGTAAATGTTCTTCGGAATGTTGTATACCAAAAAACATGTGTCCGTTACCATGATAGAAAAACAATGAAAATAAATATACAGTGCTACCAAAATATACTAAACGATATTTCTGCGTCATCGCCGACACACTTAGAAAGGGCTTTCTCTAAAGCCGGTAACATTGTAACGGCGAAACGTTCTTGCTTGAAGCCGGAAATGTGTTTTCTTAGCGCATAATTTTGTAATGTAATAAATACATATTCGAATATTTATCAAAATGAATATTTGAATACTGAAATTTGGAAAATTCCCGGACTTTGTTTTTATTCTATTGCCAGTTTTTCCAATACAAATAAATTCATATAGAAACATATTTGCTAGTGTATTTGATCTAAATTAGTATATTTCCTTCTAATAATATCTACTGGAACCATTTTCGACATTTGAATTTGTACTTTGTGCTGTTTGCCCTTATTTATTTCTTTAAAAATTATATTCTGTTTAATTAGAAAATTCATTCCAGTAAATAATCCGTAGGCATTTATTTTGTGTATCATCGGAGAATTTCTGAGTACATAGCAGATATTTAAAATTTTTATTATGAAATAAATAGCAAAGTGCAAGAAACTTGAATGAAACCGAAGCAAATTTATTGATTACTTACTGCTATTGAGTAATACAAGAGTATTGTGAAAAATGAAAAAACTATAATTTTGCCATAAAAACTTATACAGAAGCAGTATATTTGGAAATGGATTAACTTATAAAATATGAAGTCATTATAAAAAATTAAATAGAATCACGTACTTACCTAATTTTAAATAATTCCTGTCGTAAAAGTTAACAGAATAGGCAACACATTATACAATTGTGTGTGCAGAATCGTATAAGTCCTCCGATTTACTTATCACATGTCCAAAATAATAAAAGCTGTTTTTCAGAACTTCAAAATAAATAATATATAAAGTAAGAATGTTCGCTTTGAAACACATATTTTCAAATATTCTAATACATATGGTTTAAAACTGATGCTAATTCAAAGTTTCACCTACTACAGTTTTATCATAAATCACATATTTAGAAGAAATGCTGTTCAACAAATATAGACCTGTTATTAATTTAGATAGTAATACTGGGACGTCGTCTTTATATATTTAATTTAATAATCATCACTTTATAATGATATGATAATGCTTACTTGCAAAACTGTAACATTGCCAATATGAGAAGTAGCACTAATAATTTGTAATTCCAAATTCATATTATTTCTATTAAAGTTGATTAGTTTACGTCGAAAATTTTCAAAACCACTTCTGTCAAATTTGACAATTAATTTGAATTCACGAAGGGGTGGAAATTGTAAAATGTAGTATACTCTCAAAACATATTTTTTGGAGGCACGTGCGGCAGTGGAGACGTCACCGTATAGTGTTAGGCTAAAGTAATGTACAACAAGTTGCATATACAACCATAGATTAATAAGTTGCCTATCTGTTTTGTTTCTCGTATTTTTAATATTCCTATTAATAAAAAATAACATTCAAGTAATAACAATAACATTTTAATACAATCAAAAACGTACAATAAGCATTTTAGTAACTACACATAAAGACTACTAACTTCGCTGCATTCAATATTTTTAACACACTGCAAGATGTTTCTGAATGTTCATTTTCGTTTTCAGGCATATTTAAAGGGATTGTATTGTTTTATATCAAGATGTTCAACAGTTTAATTTTGTTCGACATTTTTGAAAAAGTAGACTATACTCTTCTGGGTGCTTATAAAGATATTGTCAACAAAATATTCCTTATAGGCTATCTTGTTTTTAACTCTTCGGATTTTGAGAATTTAAAAAGTGTTGACTTTCTATCGTCAAGTCCATAGAACAATACGCATTTATGAATGTTGTCCATTTTCAAAAAATTAAAAGGGAAGTCACAATTTGAAAATACAATTTCGTTCTATTAATTATGTATATAAACATTACATACAGGGTGTCATTTTGAAAACGTACCACCCTCTATATTTCGGCCCCTATAATTCCAAAAATATGCAAAAACACGTCAAACTTATTTTTAAGGGGGACATTTTGTAGGCTGGTTTTCAATTAAATTACATCAACCCTCTAGCGGGGGTGGACATAACTTCTAAAAATTTAAATGGAAATGGGGGTTGAGTGATACCTCATTTTAAAGGTCGTTTAACCCGCTTTTCAAAAATGCTAATTTCTTGTCCTTTATTTTTAATACTTTTGAAGAAATCAAGTCAAACCATGAACATACAAGTATCAAGTGTTTTGCAATAAAACATAAAAAAACTAATAAAAAGTAACTTATTTTATAAAATTTTAAATGCTAAATTCTTGCCTTTTCTTTTTAGCAGTTCGCGAGATATTTGGTGAAAACTGTAAAGAAGTTTAGATATCAAAAACACTTTGTGATATTGCTTTAATGAATTAAAATAAATGAAATTGAGGTATTACATAACGGTAAATTTCGAAATGTTAGAGAGGAGTTTGAGAGTAGACTTTATCACTGTTTATAAAATAATGGACAACATTTCGAAAATTTTATAAAATAAGTTACTTTTTATTAGTTTTTTAATGTTTTATTGCAAAACACTTGATACTTGTATGTTCATGGTTTGACTTGATTTCTTCAAAAGTATTAAAAATAAAGGACAAGAAATTAGCATTTTTGAAAAGCGGGTTAAACGACCTTTAAAATGAGGTATCACTCAACCCCCATTTCCATTTAAATTTTTAGAGGTTATGTCCACCCCCGCTAGAGGGTTGATGTAATTTAATTGAAAACCAGCCTACAAAATGTCCCCCTTAAAAATAAGTTTGACGTGTTTTTGCATATTTTTGGAATTTCTATAGGGGCCGAAATATAGAGGGTGGTACGTTTTCAAAATGACACCCTGTATAACAACCATGGCTGAAATTTTTTTAATGAGAATTAGGTATTTGAAGAAATTATATAAACTCATGGACAAAATTAACGCATATATTTTGTGTTATTCCAAAATAATGTTGATTTTTAGTTTTCTAGAAATTAATAAGAGAAATCATGACTTATTTGACGAAGTGTTAGAAGAATACATAAACAGAAACCAGAACCAATCGACCAACGAAGAAACGAATATGGTAACCCGTGATTTGACTAAAAACAGTGAAAATGTCATTCAACCAGAATCAAATCAAAACGAATTACAGAATTATAAGCGTAATCGTAAACCACCAACCTATTTGAAAGATTGTGTGTTAATTGTAAGTAACATTAAAATTGGTAAGGAAGGGAGGTGTATATGCGTTTAGAGCAACATATAATGTATTAGTTGTATTGCGCCTGCGCGACATCTACCATCCCCACTTATAACATTACACAAATCAGTAGTAGTTAAGACACCAGCTCTATAAACATTGTGCATCAACATTAAAGTATCATAAAACACATATGGCATTTTGAATTACCCAACATAAGACTGTGGACCTACTGGAACAGTTCAAGAAAATGCTATCAACAAGGCTGTTCTTTTAAAAGTACAATTGCAAATAAAAGCATTTTTGGCAAAACTTGATCCAAAACCTGATCGGAAATTTTTGCTTATTAAGACGAGTTGTCTTTAGCTACCAAGTTTTTTCGCAGAACAAATTTGTCAGTGGAGGAAGTTAAGTAGTAAGAGCATCAACTTTGCAGGACGAGGGAAATTCGATTCGTCATGTTGGTAATGTGATAGGAAGAGACCATACCAGGTTAAGCCGCATTGTTAGACGATTTAACGAGACAGGTTCTCACTTTCGAAGGCCGGGACAAAAGCGAAAGAATAGATGAGCGTTTTCGTAGACAATCCGCTCGCAAAAAGAGAACTAGTACCATCCTAAAAGATGAGCTCGTAGCTGCTCGCAGCTTCTGGTATCTCCCGAACGATTAGATGAAGCTGAATTGGACAGCAGAAAAGCGGCCAAGAAACCCCTGCTCACCATAGAGCACAAAATTCAATGATTTTGCGAAAAATCATCAATATTGGACTCTTAATGACTGGAAGATGGTTTTATTTTCAGAAGAAACGAGGATTAGACTTAAATCTCCTGATGGACGTGAGCATGTCTGGCGAAGGCCAGGAGAGAGATATGCTAGTTGCAATATCTCTCCAAGAGTCCCGTTTGGTGGTGGTTCTGTAATGTTTTGGGAAGGCATGTTTCGATAGCCGCACATAGTTGGTCTCTACACGTGTTGGGTCAATGAATTCAGATTATTATCTTGAACACATCGTTGTTGCCCATGTAATGCCATTTGCTCCTTTTGTGGGGCCAAATTTCTTGTTTATGCAGGATAATGCTCGTCCTCATGTGATTGGGTAAGTTATTCACCACTTAAATGCTGTTGCTATTCCGTTCATGGATTGGCATCAATAGAGTATTTATGGGACGATATTTAAAAAAGGGTTCGACGTCGAACACCTCCACCTGCCAACCACAATCAACTGATAGACGCAGCAATTCAAGAATGCGAAAATACATCTCAAGAAGTCATTCAAAATTTGATCTCCAGTATGCCAAGACGCTTGGAAGCAGTAATTAGAAGGAGAGGACATACACGATATTAGATTAGCTCTAAGTCCATAAATTCCATTGTTTTCGTTTGTTTTTTGTTTACGTGTTTGCATTGTTTTCAAGAAAAAAGTTTTTTAACAAAAAATGATTAAGATATAACGTCATGATTCGCTGATTTCATTTACAAGCTACTAGATAGTACCTTACAATGAGCTTTCGTGATTTTTTTTTTGCAATATTAAATTCAGTATTGTAATTATACAAGTTTAATTGAGTGGGCGTTAATTTTGTCCATGAGTTTATATTGTTTGTTCTGTACTTTTATCGTAATTAAGGTTCTCTCAAAGTAAAAATAGTAGTTTTACCAAAAATAAAAAAAAACCGGATACTTACTTTTTTCTGACCCTCTAGTCTAAAGAATTTAGCTTATTCTGCAAATAGTTACTTAAACGCTGAAAACTTGTGCAAGAAAATAAAACGAACTTCATTACTTATAAAATCTATTGGCGAACAATAAAACGCTAATTATAATTTTGGATGAATCAAATCGAAAAACTAACACAAACTATATATTTTATCATATATATACATAACTTTTTACAAGAATCAGATGCAACAGTCATACATGAGCGACATTCAGAGATGCCCTCTTTCTCTGGTTTTGTTATTTCTTTATTTTATTATTCGTGTGTCTTCTTGGGGCCCATCTCAATGCACTACTATCAACGCACAATCGGGGCCTCTTGTACTGACTCGATCGAATGTGTTCTTCCACCAACTTGGGTGTTACGCATATCACGTGTTGACCTTTCCAGTACTTCACCATGTTCATACTTTGAAGGGTCGAAATTATATCGGTCTGGGTGATGCTGGTCATCTGACTGAAAAAGTTAAAATGATCAGCTCACTTGCAAATTGGTTATTATCCCCCCCACCTTAGATCTTTTATGGATAATGTGCCGCGAAAATCCCTTAATATTTCCAATAAGACCCAACTCCAGTAACTTCGGTAACTCAATTTCCCCAAGTCGCTCAGAGGCTGTTCCGGACTTCCTACAGTGCCCTCTAGCCGAGATAGTTCATAACTGAACGCTATTAGCAGTTTTCCGTAGCCTTGTCTTTGGTATGGTGGTAAAGTAAGTATGCAGGCTACATTATTACCATCGGGAGATTCTTTTTCCTAAAATTAGAATAATGAGCTCTTTCTATTGCGGTGCTATAAAGTTCACTTTACGACACCCGTTTTGGTTGCATAAAGTATTACTTTATCGCACGCTAACTTTATTTTTTTGACGTTGGTAACAAAATAAAATGGAACCAAATCATATTTAAATGTCAAAATATAAGCTTTTAATGTAACAAACATGTGCAATAGAAGTTGTACAAAGAATAAAAACACACATGGTAACATTTTATTTACTAATTAACAATATAAATTTTTAAGCAGACTTGGATGATAAGATAATTTAAAATAATGTATTGCATAAATCAGTATACTCAATGATCGAACTTTCTTAAGACTAATACTAACACTAAGTTAGGACTAATTCACGCTGAATAAACCCACCATAATACTAAGAGCCGTCGAGTTTGGTAAATTTCTGCAGAACTATTTCACACACGAGATGACGTTATTAATGGGGAATTCCAGTTGCTTTTTACGATTAACTCTTATAAACACATAGGTACAAGACTTGTCTTAACATACGAGGTGTGATCAATATATAACCGTTATTTTCAAATTTCGTGAGTTACGTATGTTCAATTTTCGCATTTTTGTTTCTGTTATGTTGGTACACATGTCTGTTATATATGTTGGCAATATCAGCCATTTTGGATTGTCAGTTTGTTTTTGACAGATAAAAAGGTTAGTCGTGTTTTGGTGTGCTCTTCGATTTTTTACTATTCGAAAAAATGGATCAAAGAAATTGTATTAAGTTTTGTGTAAAAAATGAAATTAAATGCGCAAGGACATTTGAAATGTTGACTGTGGCGTTTGGCGAGTCTACTATGAGCAGAACACAAGTTCAATTGTGGTATAACCGGTTTAAGGAAGGCCGAGAAGATGTCAATGACGATGCTCGTCCGGGTCGCCCGAGCACGTCAACAACCGATGAAAACATTGAAGCAGTGAAGAAAATGATTTTGGATAATCGTCGAATCACTATCAGAGAGGTTGCTGATGATGTTGGCATATCGTTCGGCTCATGTCAAGCAATTTTTACGGATGTTTTAGGCATGAAACGTGCGGCAGCGAAGATTGTTCCAAAATTGCTAAATTTTGAGCAAAAACAACGTCGCATGGACATCGCTCAGGAGCTGTTGAACATCGTCAACGACGATCCAGATTTCCTCAAAAAGGTCATAACTGGTGACGAATCATGGGTGTATGTCTATGACATTGAAACCAAAGCCCAATCATCCCAATGGAAGCGTCCAGAAGAGCCAAGACCGAAAAAAGCACGTCAAGTTCGGTCAAATGTTAAGGTTTTGCTCACTGTTTTCTTCGACTGCAATGGCGTGGTGCATCATGAATTCTTGCCACAAGGTCGTACGGTCAATAAGGAATACTACCTTGAAGTTATGCGCCGTTTGCGAGACGCAATTCGTCAGAAACGCACAGAATTGTGGAAAAAACTATCATGGATTTTGCACCATGATAACGCACCAGCTCACACATCGATGCTTGTGCGTGAGTTTTTAGCCAAAAACAAAACAGTTATCATGCCTCAACCACCGTATTCACCGGACTTGGCCCCCGCTGAGTTTTTCCTCTTCCCAAAACTGAAGACACCGATGAAAGGAAAGCGTTTTGCTACGATTGAAGAGATAAAAGAAAAATCGAAAAAGGAGCTGTTGGCGATACCAAAAAGCGCGTTTCAGAAGTGTTTCGAGGATTTGAAAAAACGCTGGCATAAGTGTATTATATCTGAGAGGGATTACTTTGAAGGGGACAAGATTGTTATTGATGAATAAATAAATACTTTTTGAAAAAATTGAAAATAACGGTTATATATTGATCACACCTCGTACTTGTTTGCATACTATGCAATACTTATTATCCCGTATTAGTACGTATGAACAAACCCATTGTGTCTAAAATAAAAAAAACTCCGGAGGCTTCTACCTAAGCCGATGAAGAAAGGAATTTAATAGTAAATCGACTTTTTTGCTGTGCGTTATCTCGACGAAAACAGATGTGCAGTTCTCCATATGAATAGTGCTATTCAGTATCTTCGTGATGTTATACACTATTTCTTAGTCAGTCGTATTTTCGGGCTGATACGTCCGGACCTTGCGATGTGTCAACATTATAAAGAAAAAAAATTTTTTTGTACTCGCTTATCAAAACCTATCATTTCACGATTCGATTTGCGTGCGTAAAAAGTCACTTTAAACACGAGTGCGTAAAAGTAAAGTTGGTACTTCCTAGAACTTGATTAATTTAGTGACATTTTAAAATCATAAATCCCTAACCTTAATAATATGCTACCCAGTTCGTTGTTTTTCTATGAAAATAAAAGGAAATGAAATAGAAATTGTTATATTTGGAAGGTATGTAATTCAATGTCAGAACAGCAACAAATATTATATGAATTACCATTATTCATTCTTTTCAGAAATTGAAACGGAACAATTATTAAAAATTTTGATTGGGCAATTTTGACAACCAGAGATTGATACCCCAGGGATTAACTGGTTTGTTTGAATTGATCTTGATTGCGAAGGTAGAGTAACGTTGATTGTATTATTACATATATCTTGTATTTCAGATGTCGAACAAGTTGCAGGCGGAGTCGATATCTCTAACGGGGTCATTGTTTTAGCCAATTGAATTCTACTATGCAGGGAATTTTCGATATATCCTTCTGCAACCGTAGATGATTTCCATCCACCATGATTTTTAATTGAAAGCAAGTCACCTCCTTGGTTTGCCAACAATGTCGCTGAACTCCTTCGGAAACAGTGACCTGTGAAGTTACTTGCGCTATCAAGCTGAAGGTACTCACTATTCGCATTGGAATTTTGCCAATTGTATTAAGACCAACAGGTGAACAAACACACTTGCCATTGCGATATGTTAAAAAGAATCGCTGCTGGCTGTCCGGTATTAAATTTGCATATTGCCGAATTAATGGAATCCATTCCGGCTTAATGATTGCAAATGTACGGCTGTTACCTGTTTTAGTTTCTGGAATTGTTACGATAATTAAATTCGATTTAAATTCTGTCTCGCAATGACATTTTGCAAAGTTCTTCACGTCGACACGCTCCAGAAATACCCAATATTAATACAGCCTATAAATACATATAGTGTTGTATGGCATTTAAATATACGGAAATGACTTTACCTTCATTAGTATGAACAAAGAATTTGGTGCTTCAACAATAAATTTAGTAATTTGTTTTTCGGTTAATACTGCTGATTTTTTAGGCTGATGTTGCTTCGTTATCTGTTTTAAATACGCTGAGTTTTGCATACTTAGATATATCCGTATTATCATATATTATTAAGCATGATTTTAACATAGAATAAGTGGACCATAATGATTTATTTGATTGTAAATTTTGAAAATAAACTAATAAACAATTTTCGGAGTATTTTTGTATATTTTTAGATCTAGCCCAAGTTACGAATTTAGTATAAGTGTTTTTGTATACGTTTTTTGATTTTATGGGTAATAAATTATCCACTGCAATATTGGCAGCTTCGCGAATTTCAGGCGGCGTACATTGCATTTCATTATCAGAATTCATGTTGTTGGTGAGGTTTTTATTTTGTATGGAATTTTTTGAATTTGATAATTTTAAATTAAATGTCACTTCAAATAATCAATACTGCCAACTCAATTTTTTTAAATTAATATCAAGAGATTAGTAGTGTGTCATAAACGATAACGTAGTTAACAATATCTATTATAAATTATTATTATAGTTCTCGTACAAAAAATATTGTACAAACTTCGTGCGTGAAACATTTCGCGAATTCGTGTCCATAAAGCGCTTGCCTATCGGCTCGCGCTTTAAACTTGTCACTCATTCGCGAAATATGATTTCACGCACTTGGTTCGTAAATAACTATTTGCTGTTCCACAAGTATTTCTTGCTGTCGCAATACATAAGGGCGCATTATTAAGATTTTATGGAATTTGTAATTATTTATCAATAAAGCGTTTTTATTCTAAAATATATTATTTTCTTTAATAAGGAATGCATGGAATTATTGAAAATTATATTCTGCCCAATCGGCACTGATACTGTTACTCAACGAAATTATAAAAAGTTCGCCGCAAGTAAGATTCGAACATTTGTTACTTTCTTATACATAGTATAAGGAAGTATTGTGATGATGAAAATTTCCGACCTCGAGATTTTTGCAGATGTCCACGTTTTGAGGTCCCCTGATACCGAAAAAGTGGTTTTTAAAAAATGTCTCTGTGTCTGTCTGTCTGTCTGTCTGTGACCACGATAGCGACCAAACCGCTGGAGATATCAATTCCAAATTTTGTATTTACGTGTATAATCTCCGTCTTGGGAACTGATTAGATTTTCAGCAAATTCGGTCGACCGGAAGTAGTAGTTTGCTTCAGTGAAAAACTCGAATTTTGCCAATATTTCGTCAACTACTAAGTTTAGACAAATTTATAAAGAATTCATATGTACTTAAAATTAATTTTGAGAAGAATTTTATTAAAAAAAAATTTCGAAATCCCTACCGGAAGTACGCTTTTTACTCTTATCATCGAAAATCGTTTTTTTGCAAATATATCGTAAATTATGCATTCGATATATATTTATGAAGAGTACAAAAGTACTTAAAGTTGGATTTGGAATATTTTTTATATAAATAAAATTTCAAAATTCGGACCGGAAGTAACACTTTCATACGTATAAGAAAGTCGTGTGGTGGCCACACCTCACTTTTTTTAATACAATTTTAGACGTTAAAAATGATTATAGTCCAACCAGTCCGATGTGACCGCTCGAGCAGCACAATCGTTTTGAAAGGTACAATCCGAGTAAAAATTCTAGAGTTGTTGAAGTTTGACGTTTGTCATGTAACCAATGTCAATGTATTATTTTAACAAGTTTTACTAACCTTAAACTCGGACATCTTTTCTAAATGTGACAAACTCAAACAAACTTGTCAATTTATCTGACTGTACTAGCAGAGCATATGGGACAGGGAGGTGAGGAGCAAGGTGTTTTTGGTAGTAGTTCACATTTTTTCCGCCGGCCAAATTGGTTTGGTCGTACTATAGTAGTTGCTGTTTCACAGCCGAGACATAAATAATTAATAATATCAGTGTCGATTGTGAATAATAGAATTTTTAATAATTCTTTAGCACTTTCAGAATGTTTAGAATGATTGTGAATGTGTTTTAACATTATCAGAATAAGACAAATAAAGGAATAAAATGATTAAAAATTAAGGGTTTTTCATGATAATTTAATTCAAAATTCTTAATTATATTACTATATGTGCACTCTAAAACTTTTTTATCTCGGGCATAGTATTTGCCTAGTATTTACCTTAGTATTTACAGCGCAATTGCTACGGGTGTTTAAATTTTGGAATATTATTTAAATCAAGAATCACAATTATAAATACTACACAAGTAAACTAAGCTAAATGTATAAATTCAAATTATTTTTTTATACATACAACTTAGAAGGAAACAAGTACATATTTTATAGGAACGAATCAAACTTAAATATTTTAATTTTACTTGCTGTTGGATTGTTTATGAGCATATCAAAATCATGATAAGATAGTTCTCAAGAAATAAGCAATAAAATATTCTGAGTAACACCCTGTATATATTTAAGCTAGTATAGCAATTCAGAATAAATTAAAATATGGTATATTGGTAAGCGTTATAGCCAATGTTTAATTATGAATTAGCTATGTGTATGTAAAGATAAGAAGTAAAATATTTCCAGTATCATGGGCGAGATAGGGGAAGTGGACCTGATTTCGCTCAGACCAGACCGACTCGTGTTTTGTCGGCTCTCGGGTACCGTATTAACTACCGGTTTCCCCGAGAGCCGTCAAAACACGAGTCGGTCTAGTCTGAGTGAAATCGGATCCACTTCCCCTATCTCGCCAATGTATAATTTCTAGGGTATTTAGTTTACCTTATGTCCTATAGACAATTCAATAATATTAATTTCCGTATATGAAAACCTTTAAGAGAACGCTTTATATGTGAGATTTTATAGCCTTAATGTTTTATGGAAACAAAAAAATTGCCAGAAATAATGTTTATGTTTATATAATGTGTATAAACATAGGCAGACGGGAATTCCCCGAAGATGTATACCTTCGTAATGTGTATATGTCTTCTTTTTCTATGAATACACGTTTACTTCATTCACTCACTCTACATACATACATTATCTTATTTTTATTCTGCCGATTAAAAATGATGTATGGTGGAAACGCGTTAGATTCCGTTGCACGTCATACTAGATCCACGACGACTCGCCTTGTATATGTTGCCGAATCTATTTTTATTTCTGTCAGTGACATTTGATATAACCAAAGAAAAAAATTATTCACAATACAATAACTATAACGTAATATATTTAGTAATTGAAATGCTCTAAGACTTCAGTCTTTCTCAACTTATTTATTATATTGATTTAGATTGTCGAAAAACCTTAAATGTTTCATATCGTGTCCATAAAAAAAATTAAAATAAACATTACTTACGCTATTCTCGTTAATCAGATGATTATAGAAAAGTTTGTAAAAACCTTCGACTGTTTACAGAAACCTTTCGGCATTATATTCAATGGACGCAAATAAATAATAAATACACTTCTAAGAAGCACTGTTTTTAAACAATTTATAACAACGTAAAAATAAACATGAAAAATTTGACAGGAAGAATATACACAACGCAGGTTTTTTTGACAGATATGATTTATCTGTCAACACCGAATTGAACTATTAGTCTATTAAAAATATGTAATAAAGAAATTTAATATTGAAAAGGAAATTATGTGTTTATTTGCCAAGAATGCGTATATTACGATCAATTTATAAATCTTCTATTTAAGCTAATGAAATAAATGCCTTCAAGTACAATTTAACAAAGTAACTTGTTTAGTTTCTCTTACAACTACTATATAAAGCATAGCTGACTCGTCCGCCATTTTGGAGATAATTGCGTCAAAATGTAGCCTATATGAGAACTGTCAATCTGTCCCAATGACGTCATTGACAGCTAAAGTGAGCATACCGGTATAAGTGTATCGTGATATGAACTGACATTTATCTCCAAAATGGCCGACGAGTCAGCTGTCCTAAATATAGTAGCTATAGTTTCTCTAATACAGTTATGACAACATGTAAACGTCATCGATGACGTGCAACGGAACTTAACGCGCCTCCAGTATATATTTATGTACTTGATTAAATATTATTTAAATATTTATACTGGGTAATATTCAAAAGTGTCTAAAATAAAATATTTGAATTTATATTTTATAAAACTCTGAAATTTAAATATTATTTTTTTAATCTTAAACAAAATGACGTCTATCGGTTAAGTAATAAGTCAGCATATCCTCTTTGGTGGTGCCATCTAAAATTCGCTTTTGGAAATTAAAAAATATAGTGGCGACGTCTAACGTTTGCATTCTTTTTACCGCTGCCTAATAATGCATAAGGACCGTTTGTCTGTATAGTATTGTCTGTGATAATACTCAGGTGAATTTGAAAGAGAATATTTATTAATTTCTTTCAAACTAGGAAAAATATTGCTGGATATTCAGTATAGAAGAAAAAAATTAGAATAATGAAGTCCCATGTTTAAACAAAATATAAACAAATACATGAAATAATTGAAGAACTATTTACGGAAGTTGAAGTATGAAACAATGAAAAGACAATTTTTTGCTTATTGGCGCCCAACGTGGTAGTAAACTTTTATATTGAAAAAAAGAAATATGTGAAAATGTATTATGCCAAAAAATTACACAAACAATTTAAAAAGTTATTACTACCTCTGTTAGTACATAAAGTCAGTCTTGTATACTGTGACACCCAAACACAAATATGTAAAATAATCAAAGAAAACCCTTTACTCCAAAATTTCAAGTATATTATTATAATAAAATGTTATTTTTTGTGTTCAGTGGTGTTGTACGTGGAGTAACAAAATACAAAGAGTACATGAAATAAATAAAAATTGTATTTATATGGAAAATGCAGAGCGATATCGCACACAAATGCAGCAAGAATTCATGCTGTTTGTTGTATAGAAAATATTTACAGCTGTTGAAGCACCATCTAATAACATCACATTTTTTAGCTATTTCGATTATTTTAAACTAACAATATTTCTCGAAAAAGAAATTCTTTAAAAAAATTGCTAACAGCTATTGTAAATAACAGAAATAGTCTTGGTGAACAAAAACTTAAATGTAGTACAAATATCAAGAGGAGACTCACTTTATGCTTGAATATTTTCAAAATTTCTTATAAAGTAACAGTGATTTCTCTTATAATTAAGTCAGTATTTATTTACTCTATAATTATTTCTTTGTATTTTTTGATTTAGTATTCAATAAAATAAATCTTTTTCGATTTTATTTCTTACATAGTTAGCAGTTATTTATATTTAAATTTCCATTTCAAATAAAAGTAATTGTTGGTAAAGAACTATTCTGTATATCACTCTATTGGAATTATCTAATGCTGAATAAGTAATAAAATTAGTTAATAATAATGTGAAAAATACTTTTTTTTTTGATTTAGTAATGCTTCAGCTAATATAAGGCGCCACTGACGTAAAATACTGTAAAAAGCTCGGTAAAAAGTTACTAATCCCTGGACAGTGAAAATTTTCAGTGGCGGTAAATTCAAACGTACGTCAGGTATTAAAAATCAAACTGTAAATGTTTTTTTACTTAGTAATTTACTTGTCAATATAAATATCCACTGTCGCAAAATAATGTAACATTAAGTGTTGCCAATCCCTGAAAAAATTACTGTGGCGGTAAATTCAAATATAAAAAATCGATTATCACTTTTTGATTTTTTTTGTGTACTTTGGTGTCTTAAAAATCACGTAACTTAAACCGGAAGGCGTAAGATGCAAAAATCAATTGAATACTGGACAACATCACTTGGGCGCACCATAAATAATGGGATAATACACTGAAAGTTCGAGTCGAGTCGAAAATAATTATCAAAAACACAGCAAACATAATCTGACCGAATGATTTAGGGTAATACGTGTTTCAAATAGCAAATAAGTTTAGATGAAGTATCGAGTAAAATTAATAAAAAGATTTTCTAAATTACCTTCGAGAAATATCCAACAATATGGGCACCTTGCTTGTCAACCTCACACAAAATATAAAATAGAAACGGCTCCACATCAAAGTACAGTGTTTTATGATCAAGAAACAGTTTAGCTAATAAACACAAATTCTGACAATAAATCTGAAATACAAAAACCGTATTATTTTAATAACATAAACACTCCATACCAAAATACTTTATGATCTTTCCCATCAACTTCATAAACAGATAATGTGCCTTTTCGATAAATTTCCTTGCCTACAGGTTGCCTCCAAGTACATTCACTCTATAATATGTCACACTAATTATTTCAAGACCAAAATTGATTCTAATCACCTACCATGTGATATCGATAACTCTTTTCTAATCTCATATATTTCAAGCAGTATTCACAAATCCACAATTTACTCTGTCGACCGTATTCTTCAGGGTAAGGACTAAAATACCATGTGTCAATTTCGAATCGTCCAATTTGAATTTTATCGATGTATTTGACTTTTGTGATTTGTTCGTGTTCCTTTTCTAAAGCTGCTGTTGTAGGATCCATATCATCATATCTAAAAATGTTATTAAAGCTAATAAAACGAACTTGAAAAACTGCGTTTCACTTACGTTTTCTGAATATGATTGATCTCATCATGTCTGCGCTTTTGATTTCTGGTAATTTTTCTGTCAGTATTATCAGCCAACAAATCCGTGACTATAGCTCTAGTCTTCCACGTCTTGTCACCCGGCGGTTTTTGACCCTCCGTTAATTGAAATCGTGATAGCATGATCCTCGAACGTAATACCTGTGATATTGCAATTAATGACGATTTTAACAAAAATCGACAGTAACAATATTACCCATTCATCTAGTCGTCTGTTGTAGCCTTCGTAATGCACATAATATTCGAACTGTTGTAAATTGTCATTGAAACGTGTTTGTATAATCTCGGCAGGGTCTGAAACAAAATACATAATGTTTATGTTATGATTGATGGAAGAATGAGGTTATAATAACAACTTACGCCAAGTTTCATCAGATCTTTTCACTAAATAATGTTCGCCGATATCTAACGGTTGCTCCTCGCCACTCTCGGTATCATCATCATGTGGAATGTTATTTTTGGGGGTGTTTTCGTGTTTTTTATCCAAATTTTCCGATGGCGCGTTCTCATGTTTTTCTTCGTCCGCCATTTTATATAAACATTTCAAATTCCACAAATTCTATCCCCGCGAGTACCGAATGTGACTGCCGACTGACGCTTTGCGCGATTCCAGAGACATCTGTTGACTCCTTCATGCACATCAACCATAAATTCGAAATTTTCAATTAATTTATAATAAGTTATGTTTTGCCTGAGTTTATAAACTATAAATGGATACTTAAGGTATCTGTAAATAGAAAACTTGTTTGTAGTTAAGTAATAATACAAATTTACATTGACAGGACCAATTACAGAACAAAGGAAATTAAAATAATTAATTAACATTTAAGGGATATAGTAGCTAGCTTCGCCTACTAAAAGACCCAACATGAAAGCCAGTTAAAATTGAGTACTTACCTATTTAACGAAAGTTATTAGACATTAATTTTGTGTACTTATATTTTATTAAATGCTTTGCTATTTAGTGTAATAGGGAAATATTGTTGAAGCTTTTGTATTATTGGGATGTTACAGGTAAAATGTTCAAATATCTAAAATTTAACACCATTTTAATTTATTGACGCTTGTCGGTTGCTAAAGCGATCTCCTAAGCTGTCAAAAGAGTACTTCAAATTTGTCAATTACAATATGATATCTGCTATAAACATTTTACTCATGTGTTGTATATCTTTTTATTACTTAAGCGCCAAGCTATCTTATGCTGAGTCTGGGCCTAGAATTGTAAAAGGTTTTGAATGTTCACCAATAGACTACCCATACTTGGTAGGTATTGCATACCTGAAAACATCTAGTTTCCTGAAGGTCCATATCAATTATTATATAGAAAAGCAATAAGTATTCACTCGAAAAATGACGCACCAATAATTTTAGCAGTGCCAAGCACATTTAAAAGCACAAACTTGTTTAGTACAAACTTTTAATAATACAAATTTTCTATTTTTCAGGTATCTATAAAAACGAAAAAAAGGCATATTTGCGGGGGATCTTTGATAAGCAAAAACTTAGTGTTAACAGCTGCACATTGTTGTGAATTCAAAGGAAATGTTGAAATTACGGCGGGATTGACAAGACTGAGATCGCTTGTTCAGAGTACCTATGTGTCCAAAATTCATATGCATCCGAACTACAGTGCAAATCCCCTCAGCAGTGATATATGCGTGATACAAGTTAGTAATATAGAGTGGTTTAATTTAGTATATAAATTTGAAAATTAGCCCCCACACGGCCCCACCGTAAACCGATAAATTAATAAAAATATGAGCATGTTGATGAGAGTATTAGTATTAGTCCTAAGAATTAGTCTTAACCTTAAAAATACACCTTGGCTAACGAGGTCTTAACTTAGTCCTAAGAGTTAAAAATTACGAACTTTCAAGGTCGTGTCCTAACGCGGTTCTAAGAAGCTTACAACCATAAGATGAGCTGACTGAACGCTAACACGTATACTCAATGATCGAACTTTCTTAAGACTAATACTATTAATAAGTTAGGACTAATTCACGCTGCATAAACCCACCATCAATCTTGCTAAATCCATTTCGGTTCGAAACCAAGATTTTCGTTTATCTTAAGGCAGGTTTCTCACTAGTGCAACTGATTGCATACGATTAATGAAACTGACTCATTGTTTTGTTAACATCCTTTCATATTAATGCAACGTCTGTCAAAAGTTGCGTCGAGATAAGAAACTCAGTCGTATGCAACTGGCTTTCCCGGTCGCACGGTTTCATAGATACAAACACTATTATTTTTGTAGTTTATAATGTTAAAAATGCCTTCAAATGAGGAAGTAATTAATAGTAAACTTGTCGAAAAAGTTGAAAAGTTTCCAATATTATATAATTACAAATTAGATGGGTATTCCAAACGAGATAGTGTGGAAGCAGCGTGGGAAAATATAGCTAATGCAATGAACGACACAGGTAAATAATTTTACTTACAATTTTATGGTTTCACTAAAATTATAACAAAATTTAATTGAAAAAAATAATTATTTTATAAAAAAATTCAAAATTCCAAACTTTATTTGAATTTTAAAGTACAACAACAGTCTATAACCTAGTAACTATTTTATTGTCTATCTATTTTGATTTATACAATACTTCCACTGCCAAGGTAGTGCAGTTTCAGGTTTAATAAAATAATTAGCAATATAATTCCTTAGATTACTGGCAGTACGTCTGTTCTCAGCCACAACAATATTTTGTAGGTAGTTCGGCCGCGATATATCTGTATTACCTTCATCTACATCTGTTAGCGGTTCATAACCCTTTCCTTCTCTTTTTCTTATAAAGTTATGGAGTATACAGACAGCACGGATAATGGAGTTTATTGTTTTCTCGTTTTCACACATAATTGGTTTCATTAATACTTACTTGAAATTTTTTGGAAGCCATGCCAAATGTACATTCCACAATTTTCCGCGCCCTGGAAATTCGACAATTGTAAATTCTTTTTATATCATCCAACGCTTTTCTCGGGAAAGGTCGCAATAAGTATGTTTGTAGAGGAAAAGCTTCGTCACCCACGAAATAAAATGGGAATGTTATTCCATTATTATCATGAGGAAGTATTCTACCGTCTGGTATGTGAAGCCCCTCCTTGTTAGTTTTTAACCATCTACCAATCCTTGAAGCATGAAGTATTCCGCCATCACTATTCCTTCCAGCATGACCAACTTCGATCATAGTAAAGCAACCATCGGCATCACAACACGCTAATAAGACAATGGAGTGATATCCTTTATAATTGAAATAAGACGATCCCGATTTAGGAGGTTTCTGAATTCTCACGTGTTTGCCGTCTATGGCGCCTATACAGTTAGGTAGATTCCATAGTTCATAAAAACGATCAGCTACGCGAATCCATTCTTCTTCAGTAGGTAATTTCATGTAGTCTGCATTTAAACAGATCCAAATTTGTTCTGTTGTGCTCGACACAACATTACTTATTGTACTGATGCCTCTCATAAAATATAATGACAGATCCGTGAAGCTGTTTCCTGTTGCTAAATATCTGAGAACAAAAAAGAAGTACGTAGATGTGGTAGGTACGGCATTGTATGTTATACAAGTACTATTAAGTTGTTGATTGTATGTACATTCTTAATAATGTATACATGCTGGCTACATTGTTTGTTCTAGCTGCTAATTGCAAGGAAAGATGGAGAAATCTACGAACAGTGTTTGTCCGTAAACTGAAACTTCCTCCTAGCAGATCAGCTCGAAAAAACCGAAAGCCCTATTATTTGATGGAGTCAATGCAGTTCATACTTCCTTTTGTTAAAACTCAGAACAACGATGAAATGCCGAGTAATGTACCAAGGCCACCAGAATCAGATGTGGGCGAAGCATTGAAATTCACTGATGAGGAACGTGAGGAAGATGATCAAGAACAATCAACCCAGTCGCAAGAAATAATAAGTCAAACACGCTTGGAACCTACTACGGTACAGATTCCTGATCCACCTGCAAAAAAAAAATAAAACTGCTTTGACTGATGTTGATAGGACTTTTATAGATTTTGTGGATCGAAAAACAAATAAGCCCGCTCGCGAAGATAATCCTAGAAAGCTCTTCTTACTTAGTTTGCTGCCAGACGTTGAAGAACTGTCTGATAATCAGATGAGGATATTCAGAAGAAAAGTCATCGATGCATTGGACGATGTTTTAATGGATACGCCAGCTTCGGACTCTGCACGTTCTACGCCCAGTGCAACAAGTGCATCAGGAACTTACTATGCACCTTCTCCTAGCTCGGCCATATGCAATACACCTGATCCGCTAACACGGGTGCATGACACTTTAAATACTACCCAATATTATCATACTTTTATACCAGAACAATGTAACCAAGATGATTACAATTTATCATAATTACTTATATATACATATAATAAAATATAATATTCGTATACGTACCTAAGCGTAATTAATAACCTTTCTTCAACTTCTATACTATCTCTGAATTTCGTATCCATTTTCTTGATAGATGGACCCACTATACGAACTAATACTATAAAGCTTTTAGCACTCATTCTATACAGCTTTTGAAATTTGACTGGATCTTCTACCTCTTGTGCTGCCTTGTACAATCGCATATTAAAGTTGTTATATAGATATGGGTGAATCCAAAATCGTCTTTTATGTTTCCTTCTTCTGTTGTACCACCATAAAACGGCAACATCATCCTCCTCAGAAGAAGAAGTCATCGTAACAACTGACTCAAAGTAGTTGTTATAATGTGGAAACAGGGATGAAATCGGTTGCGTAAGATTAGTTGTATGCAATCAGTTGTACGCAATCAGTTGCACTAGTGAGAAACCTGCCTAAGTACTACTAGTAATAATTGGATGGAGTCGCGATATGAATTCTAACCTAATTATGAAGAAAATGACTGATTGATTTTATACGTATGAATCTAATCGATACTTACTTGTCTACATTCATGTTGAAGAGAGAAAGACGGGCGAACTTTAAGCATTCATTTGAATTTCTTTGTAAAAAATTAAATTAAATTACTTTTATACATTTACAATAAGTTACATTTATTTTATTTATAAATTTAGTTATTCTTAAACATATTTTTAAATGCTAAAGGCAAGTGATACTCATCCAATCGACTTTCTTATTTCATACAAAACTATGCAATAAATAAACAGCAGTGTGTTTGTGTTATGCAAAATAAAACATTTTCTGTTACTTTATACGTTTCGTACAGGCTACTACATCTATGCGACATCATATATTTGTTGATAATGTCTAATAATAAGAATAATAATATGCAAAACAGAAATATAGTCATATTATTGTCTTCATAACGTACCCATTAGTTCAACATTCTAATAAAAATATTTTACCCGCTAAAAATACCCTTGAATTGATTTATATATTTTGAATTTAGAGTTTTTGTTTTATTTCTATTTTGTATTTTGGCTCCTGGGCAGTTTTTAGAATGGATTTTTTTTGTAAGCTTGAATAAGAGAAATTCTACATATTTTAAGACATTATTTATTTTATTTTGTTATTTAATCATACTCTCACTTCATATTATACGTTTTCAATTCAAATATCGCGCCAAAACGGTACTATTTTTAACTGTATTGGTTTCTGCGTAAGCAAATTTAACAAGGAAATATAAGTATGCGATATCTGCTATATTTTATAACATAACCAAGCCATCACCTTTAAAGCTAACATTCTCTTGCATTTTTGTTTGCGTTTATTATAGTTTACTGTGTTATTAAACACTATCTGTACGTTTAAGTACGTCACGAACATTAGATAAGGCACTTCCAACCAAAACGTTAAATTCACCACCAAAACAGCGTCACGTATTGGTACAATAAAGACGATAAAAACAGTTTTAAATATGTACAAAATGTTAACTCTACAAACACCAAAAATGAAAGAACAGTAATTGTAATAAAAATCTTCATAACTAAGTAAGGTAAACTTTAATGTTAATATATTATAAAAAAATACGGCTATTATGAGATTATTGTTATTATTAAAAACTAAAAAATGGGCGAACTGACCTCCGGAAGAAAGAGTGGGCAGGCATATCTGATTTGAACTATAGAATTTGATAAATATGTCAAAAATAATATGGGACATGGTGTGCAATTTCTATTTAAAAAATTAACGATTTCAAAGTTTTGATATCTGCTAACAAATAAAATATACCTATATTTACATTTTAAGTAATTAGCAACTGTTTCAAACTCTGTGAGGGTGATATTTATGGGTAATCACTACTAATTACACTCGGAGGTTTATTAATATTTATTCACTAGATACAATTCATTATTACATTTACATCTTAACATGATCTTAACATCTTAACAAGTGTAGTGTGTCATTGCTTAACTAGATGTCACCAAACACCTTCCCCTTTAAAGGTTAAGCCTCTGAATTGGTTTTATACTACGTCCAAATCGTGACCTATTACTATTGTTACAACTAACATGAGACGTACTTGGATGGAGATTCAATTTGCTAGATGCTGGTGGTCTATCTTCGCTTACCAACTCATACATAGAGTTAAACCACCGAAGACCTCATTCTCTTGTATGCCCCCAGGTACATCTCTCATATCCTGTGAATGAACACCCTGTTCTTCCTGAAGAGGATACAGCTCAGGATCCAGTATGATATCGCTATACCCAGATCCCGTAAAAGATGGTTTCATTTGAGCTGAGTTCCGCCTGACTATTCTGTTATTATCGTCCTTCTGTATCCAATACGATCTCGGTTCCTCAGCTTTTCCTAAAACTACAGCCTTATTCCAATATTTGTCTTTAGAACTCTTTAGAACTACTTTATCCCCTTTTTTATATTCTATCAACGTTTTTTTCTGGTTTTATCGTAATGCTTTTTTATTTGAAGTTTTTGCTCACACAAACGCTTATATATGTGTTTTTGTATTGTCGGTTCTAATGTATTATGTGTCATTGGTAATTGTGTCCTAAGAATTCTACTCTGTAGAATTTGAGCTGGAGATGCGTTCAAGTTGATAATGGGAGTATTATTATATTCCAACAGTAAGTTTCTGAAATCGGTCTTAGCAGCTATACTCTTACGCAAAATTTGCTTGCCTATGCTAATGGCCTTTTCTGCTAAACCATTGCTTTGGTGATGGTATGGTGTACATGTTTGTATTGTAATGTCTTTTTCTTTATAATAATCTTTGCATTTTGCAGATATAAATGGTAAATTATCAGCAATTAAATACTGTGGATAACCAAATCTTGTAAAAACGCTCTGCATAGCATCGATAACACTTTCAGACGTTTTACTAGGCAACAAACAAATCTCTATCCAGTGCGAGAAATGATCTACTAATACTAAATAAGATTTCGCACCAAATTCTAAAATATCTGCACCTATTTTATTATATCTAAGCTTTGGTGCAGAGTGAGGTAACAGTGGCTCTCTAGAATTACTAGGCAAATACTTCTCACAAATTCTGCACTGTTTATGATAGGCCACAAGATCTGCTGTTAAATTTGGCCAAAAAAACAATTGACGTGCTTTATGCAAAGTTTTATTAATTCCTATATGACCTTTATGTAATAGTTTCATAACAAAGGGTCTAAGACTGTGTGGTACTACAATTTTATCTTTCAAAAAAATAAATCCAGCTTCAACATATAACTCATTCTTTAAATTAAAATAGGGTGCACACTTCAATGGAATATTATTTTGTTGCGGCCACCCATTATAATAATAATCAGAGACTTTTTTCAAGACTTCATCGTTCGAAGTTTCCCTCCTGAATTCAGATTTTCTTATATCACTCATTGGTAAATGTTTAGAAACAGTGTGTACCATATCAAACATGTCAGGATCAAGTGTGTCAGTCTTTAAACTAGCTCTAGAAAGCATGTCAGCAAAGTGAATGTCTTTGCCAGGCACATAGTAAACATTAAGGTTGTATTTCAATAATTTTAACCGTAAACGTTGCAGTCTTACTGATCCAATCTTACAGATAGGTTTGGACATAATTGAAATTATTGGTTTGTGATCAGTCTGCACGTCCACATTAGAACGGTAAATGAACTCATGGAACTTCTGGGTGCTATAGTATATTGCCAGCATTTCCTTTTCTGTCTGGCTATAATTTATTTCATGATCATTCATCGTCCGAGACGAGCAGGCTACCAACTTCAACTTATCATCGTGTTTCTGAAACATACAACTACCTAGCCCATTTTTTGATGCGTCACATTGAATAGTTATTTTTTTAGTTGGGTCAAATGGCATTAGCGCAGGCGCTTTACTAATTGTTTCTTTTATATTTTCAAATGTCTTTTGATGCTTAGGGAGCCACTGCCATTCTATATTAGACTTTAATAATTCACACAAAGGACTCATAAACTCAGCCATATTTGGGACATAACGCCTAACATAATTCAAAGATCCTATTACCCTCTGCAATTCTACTTTATTTTTAGGACTTTCTAGTCTGCTGAGTGCTTCCACTCGATCTGGATCCACCTGCATACCCTTTTCTGAAAAAATTTGCCCCATAAATTTTACTTGTTTTTGACAAAACTGAAATTTTTCTTTATTAAATCTAGCATTTACTAACCTAGCACGTTCTATAATTTGTGTCAACGCTATATCATGTTCTTGTTTTGACGCTCCGGCAATTATCATATCGTCATGACAAATTATAACATTATCAATATTACCAAAATTCTTTTCGACCTCTTCTTCAAAGAGATCTTGTGAGTCTGATAATCCATATGGTAATACTATATACCTATATATTCCAAATGGTGTACCAAAACAACATTTCCAAGATGAACATTCATCTAGTTTTAAATGGTGATACCCTTCAGATAAGTCAAATACTGAAAATACACTTTTACCACGTAATTTAGAGCAAACTTCCTCAATATTTAAATTTACTCTTGGTTTCCTTATAACATATTTGTTTAGATCAGATGGATCTAAACATAATCGGATTTTACCATTAGATTTTTCTACTAGAACAATTCTATTAATACTTGCACGAGCATCTATTTCATTTACTTTAACAATAGCTTTTCTATTAATCAATCTTTCTAGTTCATCTTTAAATGCACTACGTATAGTAAGAGGTACTCTAGTTGGTGCATGGCTGACTGGCTCAAATTTTTCAGATGTAGTAATTCGACATCTACCTGGAAAAACACCTGAACCAGAAAAAATATCCATATTTTGTTTTATAAATGTTTCTTTGTCACTGTTTGATTCACATTTATCAACAGTGTACATTCTTTTAATTAAATTTAAATGTATACATGCCTGACCACCTAAAAGAACCTGACTTGCCTTTTCTACAATAACAAAATCTTCATATACATGTGCTTTCTTAAACTTACAATATAAATTTACAATTCCTATAGGTTTAATTACTGAACCCTCAAAAGCCTTTAACATACAATTTGCTGGCCTGACTCTAAATTGCTTATTAACTTGTTTGAATAAGTCTAGTGGAATTATATTTACATCAGCTCCAGTATCTAGTTTTGTTTTAACTTTCTTACCTTCAATTTCAATGACCTCCACCCAGGTACCCTCATTATGCTTACAATCTAATTTACATTTGCTAATATTTTTAGTCGATTTAACATTTCCTATAAAAATTTCACTAGTATCGTCACTATCTTGTTCCTGATTAATCTCTTTAACATATTTTACTTTACAAGATTTCGCAAAATGATTTAAAATACCACATTTTTTACACTTTTTACCATAAGCAGGACACTCACGAGGACCATGCCTTGTTTGGCACCTTTTACATTGAAATTTGTTGTCCTCATTATCACATTTATAATTTGTTTTCCTACCTGCTTGTATCTGTGAGCTAGATACAAATTTACCTCGATGTTTTTTCTTTTCCTTGATGCTGTTTACGTTATATTCATTCCCTCCATCTCGTTGGATTTGTTGATTTTGGGTCTTGCTTTGTTCAGTGGTCCTACAATGTTGGATCGCCTTTTCTAGTGTAAGTTTGTCAACCCTAAGTAATGCTTCCCTCGTAATTGGATCTCGTATCCCCATAATAATCTTATCTCTGAGAGCTTTGTCTTCTGAAGATTCATTCCGGTCAACATCATTGTAATTGCATGACTTGACTTAATGTTGCAGTCTGTCAGAAAATGTTCGAATGATTCACCCTCTTTCTGGACCCTTTTTAAAAAATTATACCTTTCAAAACTTTCATTTATTCTTGGATTAACGTATTCAGCAATTAATTTCATAACATATTCATAATTGTTAGTTTCTTCTTCAGGAACTTTGAATGTTGACATAATTCTAGCTGATTCAGTGCCAATAATATTTCTCAAGATTGATAATTTAACTTTATCTGCAGCTTCGTGATGACCAGTTACTGTTAAGTAATCCTCAAACGTGGTTTTCCAAAATTTCCATTCTGTAGCGGCATTTTGCCCTTGCAGGTCAAAATCTGGCGGCAGTTTTACCGGTCCAACGCCTAAACTTGCCATTGTCCTTAACCTAACATTTATATTTTTACAGGAAATTTTGTGCTTTTCTTCCTCTTTTTAAACTTTTCGCAGCGCCATGTTTCAAACTCTGTGAGGGTGATATTTATGGGTAATCACTACTAATTACACTCGGAGGTTTATTAATATTTATTCACTAGATACAATTCATTATTACATTTACATCTTAACATGATCTTAAGGCTGCGTTTGATAACGTTTTGGCGGGAGAGAAATGTACCGGAAAAATACCATTTTTATTTCCATTTTTTCAGGCGTATGATATCAAAACATGTAAATTTTATGCATTAAGCATGAAGATAAAGGTTATACGAAGTGAACGGTCGTATTTTTTTTTAAATTAAGTTAATATATAAGCCGTAAATAAAATGGGAAATTAGTGGTTTTGCAAGTACTAGAAAAAATGGCTACATTTAAAAATTACACAGTAAATTTATATGTAATATAGGAAGTACACTCGGTATTTATATTTGGAAGGTAAAAATAGTAACAGTAGCTAAATATATGTGTAATTTTTTAAGTGATCCATGAAATAAAATTTGTTTACATTTTTGGTGGGTCTTTACATACATTACAGATATCTGTTACATTTACGTCGCCTAACAGTGTAGCACATATAATATAGATGGCGCTATTATCTTGCAATTATTTAGAGGTTAGTTGTGTGTTATGCGATACTTTAAATATTCATTATAATTTAAAATTATAATTAACAACAATTTTTGCGGTTACTAATTATAAAATTTAGTATGTTACGAGTTATTTGAAAGTACGTAATAGACAATCAACAGTTGGCATCACTGGTTGGCACCACAAAACCAAAAAGTAACTACATAGTTTATTTTGCGAGTTTAATGAAATTGCAATATTTTAAAATATGGAGTTTTCTGTTATCCTTAATTGAAAGATGCCTATGCTTTTACTAATGAGATGAATTATGTAAATCAATTAAACTGGGACTGTTTACGCCGACAAAAGCCTAATAGCTGTTTTATATTTACGAAGTTCGCAAAGAAATTGTCGGCTAAGAACGTTTTACATTTTTCTTCAAAATTTGTTAAGGTTGTTGCTAATTACTTAAAATGTAAATATAGGTACATTTTATTTGTTAGCAGTTTTCAGAACTTTGAAATCGTTTATTTTTTAAATAGAAACTGCACACCATGTCTATAGTATTTTTGACATATTCATCAAATTTTATAGTTCAAACTATATAGCAAATTAGTAAATAAAAAAATTCCAATGCGCAACGTTTCAAAAATATCGATATTAGAATCGAATAATGTATCAAAAATTCAAAATCGATTTTAAACAAATATTGAATGAAGAATATCGATATACCTTGATATCGACATTTTTATCATGTTTATATTAAAAGTTCTTTGCTGTGGCTTTTCAAGCCATTTAGTAACAAATAATAAAATCTTTAACTCAAAATATATATTTACTCAAAAAATAAAAAAAATCCAATAAAAAGACAAACAAAATATAAATTTGTATCTATAACGTATAAGATAATCCAAAACTCAAATATATAATTCTAGTGGTATAAAACACATACATAAATACAAATAAAAAATAAACATCTTAAAACATATCTTCTTTACAATTTTGAGGAAATAGTAATTGTGATAAAGATAACACCCCATGAAGGCGATTCGGCGAACTATACGAGATGTCAAGTCTATGAAATGCAATATTCGGCTGCCGCTTCCCGATTATAATTTCTACGAAACAGCAAACATCCCAGTAGGCATTTTTCAAATTTCCAACTTCTTTCTTAAAAATATATTCTATTGTATTCTGTATAATATGAACAGTTTCTTTTGTATATTAATGTGAAATAAATGTGTGAAATTTCAAAGATTAAAATGGCATTTTTGATTAAACGATATTATCGAATAAAAAAATCGATAACAGTCAATATTATTAAATAAAAAAATATCGATTTCAATCACGATTATCGAAAAGAAAACATCGATACTTTTTTACAAAACAATATATCGTGCGCATCCCTAGTTCAAATCACATATGCCTGCCCACTCTTTCTTCCGGAGGTCAGTTCCCCGGTTTTCTAGTTTCGATTAATAACAATAATCTTTATAATAGCCTCATTATTTATAATATATTAACATTAAAATAATACCTTTACCTTACTTAGTTTTGAAGATTTTTATTACAATTACTATTCTTTTCATTTTTGGTGTTTGTAGAGTTAAATCTTTGTACATATTTAAAACTGTTTTTATCATCTTTATTGTAAAAATACTTGAAGCTGTTTGGGTGGCGATTTTTGACGGTTTGGTTAGAAAGTGCCTTATCTAATATATTCGTGACGTACTTAAACGTACAGATAGTGTATAATAACACAGTAAAATATAATAAGAGAATGTTCACAGCTTCACAAATTATGGCTAGGTTATGTTATAAAATATAAAGATATCGCATACTTATAATTCCTTGTTAAATTAACTTACATAGGAACCAATACATTCTGTTAAAAATGGTACCGTTTTGGCGCGATATTTGAATTGAAAAGTTATAATATAAAGTAACAACGTACCTATGACCAAATTTGCCTTAAAATATGTATATAGAATTTCTCTTATTCGAACTTAGTAATCTCACAAAAAAAATCCATTCTGAAAACTGTCCAGGAGCCAAATTACAAAATAGAAATAAAATAAAAACATGATAAAAACTGATCAACTGTCAAACTGGCAGGCACTTGGGATTTGCAAATACTAACTTTACATGTATTTTTAGCAGGTGAAACATATTTATTAGAAATGTTGAACTAATAGGTACGTTATGAAGACAATAATATTACTATATTTCAGTTTTGCATATTATTATTATTAGACATGATCAACAAAGATGCAGGCTACGTACTAAATGTATCAAGTTACAGAAAATATTTTATTTTCATAACACAAATTATTTATTGTGTAGTTTTATATAATAATAATATTAGTTTATTTCCAAAATAAGAGAACAACATTGTATTAATATAAATTACAAAATATAAATATATATGAAATAAGAAAATAAGAAAGTCGAATGGATGAGTATCACCTACCTTTAACGAATATGTTTAAGAATAACTTAATTTATAAATAAAAGAAACGTAATTTAAAATTTTTACAAATAAATTCAAATGAATGCTTAAAGTTCGCGCGTCTTTCTCCCTTCAGCATGAAAGTTGACAAGTATCGATTAGATTCATACGTATAAAATCAAATTGCAAAGAAAGTCTGCCAGACCAAAACTACGTTTGTAGGTAGAAAATCAATAAGCAGGTAAAATGACCTTGAAATGCTTTAGATCTTTTCTTCAGAATTAGTTTTGTTTGTGGTTTAGAATTAACATCGTGGCGCCCTCAAATTATTACTAGTAGTACTTAAGAAACGCTAAAATCTTAGATACGAACCGAAATGGATTTGCTAAGATTGAAACGCACCCTTAACATCTTAACAAGTGTAGTGTGTCATTGCTTAACTAGATGTCACCAAACAGCAACAACCTTAAAAGAATGTTCAAGGAAATTATAAAACGTTCTTAGCCAACAATTTCTTCGCCAACTTCGTAAATATAAAACAGCTATTAGGCACAAAATATCCAAGTTTAATTGATTTGCATAATTCATCTCACTAGTAAAAGGATAGACGTCTTTCAATCAATGATAACAGAAAACAACATATTTTAAAATATTACAATTTGATTAAAATCACAAATTAAACTATGTAGTTACTTTTTATGGTTTATGGTGCCAACCTTTGATACCAACTGCTCATTGTCTATTACGAACTCTTCCAAATATAAATACCGAGTGTACTAGCTATATTACATATAAATTTAGCGTGTAATTTTTAAATATAGACATTTTTTGTAGTACTTGCAAAACCACTGACTTCCCATTTTATTTACGACTTACATATAAACTTAATTTGAAAAAAAAAACCGTTCACTACATTTAACCTTTATCTTCATGCTTAATGCACATGTTTTGATTTTTAGCGCCCGTAAAACTGGAAGTAAAAATGGTATTTTTTGGGTACATTTCTTTCCCGCCAAAACCTTATCAAACGCAGCCTTAAGTGATTATATGGTATTAAAATTTATTAAAAGATATAAATTCGTATATTATTTGTTTTAATTGTTTTTAAATTAAAGTTACTTCTCTAATAATTATACTTTATAAAAACATATTATAGATTTTGCTAAAAATAAATATTTAATAAATGTATTGATATTATTTACGATATAATAATATACAAAAGTTATTTATCAAGGTCATACAGATCTCTTGATGAAAGATTTGATTTCCTCTCTGGTACATATATTTAATAAACAATTCCACTGCAACCAAAGAACATTCACCAAAGTAACTATAATATATTTATAATGGCAATCCCCCCCACCCAATGCATAGACCAAAATCTACTACAGCTTACCACATATAAGTTGAACGGTCATCGGCGCAGATCAAGAAGAGAGAATGCACGATAAAGATGGATACATCTGTGACAAATGCATGCGTGTACACCCCGCCACTACAAATCTCCCCTTTGTTCTTTGCGCATATGACCTTCACCGCTCAAGTTATATGTGGCAGTGGCGGCTCGGGGTGGTTCACATAGGGAGTGCATAATTTCAAAATTAAAAAGTATAATACAAGAACGCTTATCCAATCTTTATAAGTTTCACCGACATACTGTTCCAGACAGGTACGGTTCATTGTACAGTTTGTTTTGAGGGAACAGTAAATATAACACTACAGTTTGATTACATCTGACGATAAACGAAGACCAGTTTGCGTGTCTTTGACTTGCAGAACAGTTCTATCACTTTTTCATTAAAATTTGGGAAGTCATTTATAAATTCTTTTTGACAAGATAACATAGTAAGGGCATTTAATCTGTCTTCTTTCATTGTATTTCTCAGGAAAGTTTTTATTCTCTTCAGCCGTGAAAACTGGCGTTCCCCTTCTGACGTTGTCATTGGGATTGTAATGACAATTTTTAAAAGATTAACAACTTCATTAAAGGTGTCGCTTAATCCATCCAGCAGAAGGCCTAGCAGACCTACAGCACTGACTTCTATATTTTGCCTAAATTCTTCTCTAGAATATAGAACACTTAATTCAGTTCGTAGTCTGCTTTCTTTGAGGCATGGATAAAATTTTACTGCTTCTTTAAGGCAATCTTCCGGAAATTCTTTTTGAAAAGAGGAGAACTGTTTAATAGAAATTAAGTTTGCTCATATTAAGTGCCCTGTATACCGAAATCTAGTTTTTATTTCAAGCAAAATAATATCGCACACTTCAATAGTTTCCCTCCGTCTTTGGCTACCATCAGTTACTCTTCGTCGTGTTGATGGTCGAGGAGTCAATTCCGAGTCATTTTGTTTAACCAACTGATTATCTGTGTCAGCGTTTTCGGTTCGAATTTTTCCAATAGCGCGTTCAAAATTATCTAAATTATTCTTGATTTTTAATGCATCTGTATTGCCATTTTGTAATTGATTAAACAATATGTCCACATGTGGCATAATTTTATGAAAGAAAGTTAACCAATAGATAAAATTTTCCTCCTCTAAAATTCGCAAATTGGCACCAGCTTGATGAATGGTAGTTTGTAAACTAGCTTCTCCCTCGATTTGTTCTAGAGCTTCAATTATTTCTTCTCGGTGCTCATATATTGTATTCACTGTCCTAGAATTGAAGTTCCATATTATTTTTGAAGAACGAGGTAAGCTTTTTCTCTGAAGGAATTCTTCCAATCTTGCAGCTCGTTGTGGTGAAGTGGTGAAAAAAGTACATAATCCCGTCAGATTGGCAAAAAATTCTGCAATTACTACTGCTCGATGTAGCATGTGACATAATAAGATTTGTCTGATGTGCGTAACAATGTACAAAATTGGCCCTTGGATACTGGTCTTGGACATGTCTTTGCACGCCGTTAATAGCACCGCTCATGACTGCTTCCCCATCATAGCTCTGCGCAATCAGTTTTTCTGGGTCATCAACAAGCAAACGAATTTCGTTAAGGATGGAGGCAGATAAAGAATTAGCATCATGTCCACTAGGCAGAAGAAATTTCCAAAATCTTTCGACCGGTCTCGCGTTCACAATATATCTTAAAACAACCATCAACTGAAACTGATTGGACACATCTATGGTTTCATCAGCTATCGCAGATATGAAGTCGGTTGCTTTAATTTCACTGGAAACTTGTTCATGATACACGTTCGACATTGCATCAAGCAGCTCATTCTGTATGGTTTTTGATAATCCCTTAAAACCGGTGCTGCTTCGATGTGATCTCTGAGCGATTTATCCAATTCTGCCGTAAAATTTATCAATTCCCGAAAAATGCCCTTGGTATTCGACGTTTGCCGTTCATCATGACCCCGAAGTGCCAGTTCAAACGCGCCACAAAATCTAATGCAATTTATTATTAAATTTAACACATGTCTATTTTTTGTTACCTGTTCATTGTGTTGTTGAACTGCTTTTCTATATGATGAATCTAAAACATTCTGAATGTTATTTTTTCCTAACATTCTTAGACTAAATATATTTTTCAAATGCCCTTCGGAATTTTCATGTTTCGTAATTTTAGCACTAAGATGAATTAAGTCTTTTATTCCGTTCTTTGACCAAGACGGTTCACCACCAAACAAACGACACGGAAAACAAAACAAAGTATTTTTAATTTCACACCCAAAAATCCAGTCATTTTTCTGATAAATATTCATTTTGAATTTTCTTATAACGTCTTTACCTTTAACAGATTGTTTATTTTCTAAACATAATTGAGGCATCGGCCGTTTAAGATTTTTTATTGCGATTTTTTCATCATACGTTAACCGTGAAAACGTGTTATTCTGTAACGCATAGACGAAATTGATCTTACAACAGCGGTGAGCAAACTGAGGATCTTGCTCACACGCTATGTATTATACGATATGGAAGTAGAACAAAATACAGTTCTCCCCACCTTCAATGTAATGTTAATGGCTTAACGGAGTAACGGTTGGGCTTTGCTCATGGGTATGTTACATCCGTGCGCTGTTAGTCGTCATTATATCTGTGACGACGATCGGTGCGTGTTCAATAATTATGAATACGTAATAAATAAATACTTTCATAGTTAGTCGCCGCTTGGTTTGTTTTATTTCAAAATTCCAGGGGGTGCAATTGCTCACTTGCTCTCATTAAAGAGCCGCCACTGATATGTGGTGAGCTCTACTTTTGTTTGGAACTCAATATCGCCTATATATTTTCTTTATCCACAGATTCCTTTTAATGGGCTCCTTTGGTATCCTAAAATCAACGATTTTCAATGTTAAAATAAAAGATTTATATTGAGCAAATTATGTATTAAATTAATAACCGCTATAGAAATTTATAATCTTACTTTTCTCTGTCTCTAATTACCTTGCACCCTTCTTATTGCTTTGATTTGTGCAAATAAAAGCGGCACATCCAACACCTTAAAAACTAAGTACCAAATGAAAGCTAAATCCTTAGTAAAAAATAAAAGGGATACTAATTCTTCAATTCGTATGCCGTGTTTACTCGATCCAATAAATGGATGAATAAATTGACGACCATATTCATGAAGAAATTCATGTAATGTAGATTACATGTAGATTACTAAATTCTTCATAAGTTGACGTTGAAAGGTTTTCTCTAAATTTAAAATCAACAAAAATATCTTGCATGAAAAATCTGCTATTTTTCCATTATTCACAGTTCCACTATAGAGGACCCTTAACCTTAAATCTAATTAACAACAAATGATAGTATTGAAAGTATTAAATAAAAAATAAATTATAATTTGACTTAAAAAGTTTGTATTTCACGATAATAAAAAATAAAATTAAAAATATATATTAGGCAAATAAAGCAGGTAATAAACCCATCAATGACGGATGTAAACAAACGCCTCTCGGGTTTACCTTTTGTCGAAAATGCTCCCTCCTTCTTTTGTATCCTCCTTGATTCTATATGATCAAATTAATTTTATTGGTTGTAGCTCCCAATTACAATAAAGGAAAATGCGCACACAAAATACGTTCCAATTGTCGATCCTGCAAACTGGACTACATGGGTTGATGAGAATGCATGCATGGCGTCAGTAGCGATGGGCTTCGGTTATCAGGGAGTAAAATACGAAAATGGTACGGAAAAAGATCCCAACGCACCCTTCAATCCTGTCATGCAATGTGTCAAGTTGGCTGTTCTTGAACATGAAATATGTCAGATAGGACTGGACGACTCGATGTTCTGCGCCTTGGATCCTTTATCCGAAGGGCGAGATCCATGTCAGGTGAATAGAAAAAGTTGTATCTATTTCCAGTGATGGCGCCGTGAGTTATGAAAGAGGGTGGGCACAAAACAAAGTACTTATTTTTTGTACATAATATTCATTCTCCTACTTTTGATGCTGTAAAAGACGTCTATGACTTTGTTGTCAAAATCCGGGATTGACTGGATGAACTTCTTTTCTATTGATAGCACTGCCAATGCGTTCAGTCGATCTTTTGACATTGTGCTTCTCAGAAAAGTTTTAATGAGTTTGTATGTTTCCGTCAAAACCCTTTTTAGGTTGTTGTTTGTTATGAACACTAAAAGTGGCAAAACACCACCTACGTCACACATGTCATCGCACCCACAAATTGCTGAGTTTACTTTTCAATTTTACACTGTCCAATATAGGATAAGATTTCACAGTTTCATCAAAATGTTTTTGTGGAATTGAATAAGTTTTAAAATTTCGAGAATCAAATAATTTTGCTGCACTTAAGTGCTCCTTAAAATCAAATCGGTCGCTAATTTGGTTTAAAATAGTGTCACATGTTTCCTTTACAATAACAGCTCTGTTATCTCCAACTGTCGTTTTTTTGTCTTTTCCTTGAAGGTCCTTCATTATTGCGTTCTTGATTGTCATTGTCAGTAGAAATGTTTAAATTGTTGGAGCTTTGAAGTTTTAGAGGCAATAAATTTATTTTATAAAAATTAGCCAAGTTTTGTAGTAAATTCACAGGTCGGGCAGGACCAATTTGGCCATCTTGTGATTAAATTTCGATGATAAACTGTTGTGATTAAATTAAAACCTTGCCCGAAAACGGTTAATTTGATTATTAAAAATAAAACAACTAGAGGCAGTAGAGGATTTAATAGCAGGTGGTGTGAGAAATTGTTGAATGTTTTTGAAAGAATTATTGATTCTGAGGATCTTACTAGAGACTATGAGGCAATTAAAGAATCGGTTGGATTTTAAAAAATGATGAAGAATTTTAGTTTTTTACTTTACACTTTCAGTTATATTTTTGAGCAAACAGAGATCATTTAATGTCCAATCTAAATCTTCAAACGTAGCATACCGTCAGAGGAGAATTGAAAATTTGCAACATAGTTTGAAGAACTTCAGAAATGATCAGAATTAATTTGACAAAATATCATCTACCATGTCAAAAAGACGTAAATCCGATCATGATGGAATGGACCATCCAAAAATGTATTTCAAACGGGCTTTCAATGAAATTATCGACACAATAATTAATCAAATAGAACTCTGTTGTGTTTTGATTTTTTTTTATTTATTAGATAAAAACAAATCCATAACTTTTAAAAGTACATTTTCTTAACAGTTGGTTGATTCGCTATTAAAGAGTTTGTTTGATAAACCAAAATCGCAAAGTCAGCTACGTGTCTGACATTCTGATGCTAATACATATATGGGTCAAATTGTGTTGATATTATGAATTTTATTTTGTCAAATGATCTATAAAATGAAATTTCGGAGATACATAAATTGTTATGTGTTGCTTTGTGCCTGCCTTCTATACCGGCGCGGCGTTCGAACAAAGAAGTTTTTCGACCTTGGAACAACAAAACAATAACAACCTCCCTTTTTCTTCTCCTGTATAGTTCTCGACCTTCACGTGATTCTTGCTGAACGGTATATTGTCTTTAGGAATTTATTTCGACCAACATAGAGCTTGAATAAATTTTAATAGATGTATGATATCTCGTTCGAAGTGTCTCATCCGACTTGCTCACCCTATCCGAAATCTCACGAGCCGCCACTGGGTTCACAGTTTGACTTTTGAAAATCCAGCGTGTAGGAACAACGCGAGGTATCTACGTTTGACTATTTCATTAAGAATTACCGTTCGTTTTGGCGATCGAGAAATGAAGCTTGAAAATGACAGCGAATTGAAAATTTTTACATTTTTATTGCACTGTGCCGCGCGTTCAATAATTAAATTAAATTGATGCGCGTAACAGTGAATATAATGTGCATGTGGAAATGTTCTTTTGATATTATAGGGTTTTTCAATTGGGACGGGTCGATGTTGGCAACCAGTGGCGGCCATGTTGTTTTGGCGGCGTCTGTCTAAACTTTTGTTTATAATTCAGTCACTAATGCCAAATCAACATGACAAGCTACACTATTGAGCAGCACGTCCAAATGATAAAATGTTATTATCAAAATGAGTGTTCGTTAGTAAAAACGTGTCGCGCGTTGCGCCCATTTTACGGCAGACGCGGTGGCCCTTCAAAGTCGACTCTTCAACCTTTGGTGGCCAAATACGAGACGACCGGTTCGGTAAACAATCAGCCAACACCCGTACGTCAAAGGAACGCTAGATCGGCCGAGAACATCGCCGCTGTCCGTGAAAGTGTGCAGGAAAATCCGAGGCAGTCAATTCCTCGACGTGCACAAGAACTCGGCCTTTCGCAGACTTCAACTTGGCGAATTTTGCGTCGGGACTTGGGCCTGCACCCGTACAAGTTCCAACTGACCCAGGAGCTCAAAGTTAATGACCATACACAACGCCGTTTGTTCGCTGCCTGGGTTTCGGAGCGTTTGGAAGAGGACCCCAATTTTGGCCGAAAAATCATCTTTAGCGACGAGGCGCATTTTTGGATGAATGGATATGTTAACAAGCATAATTGCCGTATATGGGACGACACCAACCCACATGAAGTTCACCAGGTATCAATGCATCCACAAAAAGTTACTGTTTGGTGCGGATTTTGGGTCGGCGGCGTCATTGGTCCGTACTTTTTCGAAAACGACGTTGGTGAGGCCATCACCGTCAACGGCGAACGCTACAGAACGATGATAACCGATTTCTTTTGGCCCAAATTGAACGATATGGACGTGGAGGACATGTGGTTCCAGCAGGACGGCGCTACGTGCCATACAGCGGACGCCACGATGATAATTCTGCATGAACGATTTGAGGGTATGGTTATCTCTCGCAGAGGTGACGTGAATTGGCCACCAAGATCGTGCGATTTGACCCCGCTAGACTTTTTCTTGTGGGGTTTTCTGAAGTCGCAGGTCTATGCCAATAAGCCACAATCGACTGATGCCCTTAAAGTCAACATAACCCAGACCATCGCTCAAATTCAGCCGGATCTATGCGGCAGAGTTATTGAAAATTGGACCACTCGGATCCGTGCCACCGTGAGAAGCCGCGGCGGACATTTGAACGATGTTATATTCCACACGTAATGGCATACATGGGCCTTTTAAATAAAAAAAGAATTTTGTTAATACCTCACACACAGCTTGTTTTATTCCATTTCAACATCGACCCGCCCTTATTGGAAAACCCTTTAGCTTGGACACCATTTGTCTTACCACTCATCACGGACGCCCCATCGTAACTTTGAGCGATTAGTTTATTGTTATCAGACCCAGAAGGAGAATTTAAAATTATTTGCAATTCATTCGGCCATGTTTTTGTTAATACTTCAGCATTATGTCCACTCGGCTTTAAAAATGACCAAAAGCGTGCAAGAATTTGTCCATTAAGGGTCCTATATAGTGGATCTGTCAACAATGGCAAAATAGCAGATTTTAGATGCAAGATATTTTAAATTTGGAGAAAACCTTTCAACGTCAACTTATGAGGAATTTAGTAAACTACCCCGCTGAAGAATCAAATTTAGAAAATTAATTAATATGTCAAAATATTGAAAACCAGTTTTCTCAAAAATCCTTCGGAGGAGATTTGTTTGCTTGGGTTCACGTTATAAATTGAATAAAAAGCTAGACCGCTCTGCACTTATTTTTCGTTCAACTATTCTTTACTTTGTTTTAAATGAATATAAAATAAATTAAAATTAGGCAACCCACATTACAATGAATTGTTATTCTAATATAAATCTTGCCCGCGCTTACAAATGTGTAAATATTTGTTCATAAATGAATTTTTATTCGCTTAGATATTGAGTTATTATTTCAAATATTTATTATATATTCCCTATGTGTAATAAGTACTCGGACATCCTTGGCTTATTATATTATGTGCTATGCAACCAATATTACATTTCCGATGCACTGTATAGGACCCTTAAACACGTATCGAATAATAACAATCATTTGGTGATTATTAGAGGTATGTGTAGTTTCATCGGCCTCGAAAGCAATGAAATTTGCAGATTTAATTTCTTTTATCATTTTCTGCTTGTAAATTTGCAACATTGTATCTAGCAATTCGTTCTGAATAGTTTTTGAGGCGCTTCTAAACACTTGTGAACCTTTCATAGGTACTGCAAGCACAGCGTCTAATTCAGCTGCAAAGTTGATTAAGCCTACATAAATACCTGGATTTTTCGACGTCAATGTCCCATCATGGCCTCGTAACGTCAATACAAAAGCTCCTCAAAATTTTATACACATAATTAACCAGCGCAAAATGACGATTTTTTTCCACATCTTCGTCGTACTTAATTTTATGTCTCAAATAAGCACTGTCTAACTGTCCACGTATGTCCACTTTGCCTAGAACACTAAAATCCACGTATGCATTCATGTGAGAAACGGAATTTTCGTGTTTCTTTACCCTTTATGCGATATGCTTTAAATCATTCAACCCTTGTTTATTCCACGCACTAATCTCTTTCTTAAAAATTAAGCATATAAAACAAAATAGTTTATTTGTTAGTGAACATCCGCACATCCACTCATATTTTTCATATATATTTTTATTGAATTTATTGAATACTTTATTATAAGTTCGAATTTTACTTGTAGAAGTGTAGTTTATTTGAAATTCTAGAATAGGCCTTCCTTTCTTCTAAATTAAAAGTTTTTCCTCAAATGATAGCGGGTTTTTCAAAATATCTTGCATTTCAAAGCTTTGAAATCACACACTCAACGAAAACATGCACTGGCAATGAAGGCAAGACGTTAACTGGAGTCTCGCAAATTTATGCCCCAAGCCGAAGTTATATGCGCATATGGCGAAGATAAGCGGGGCGAGCCGATTCATACTCGAAAGAGGTATATTTGAAATCGTGCCCCGGAACATAGTTTTGAGCGTTGGCATACGCTAGTGTGTGTGTGGTGCGGAAGGAAACTTTGATACCATCGTTATAAAAATACCTAAAAATAATAAAAGAAAATAATGCACTGAATGACACGCGAATTTCTTTCTGTGTTTATCTTGGTGATTGGGTGGGCACGTGCTCTTTAGCACCAGCCCCTACTTTTTTTTTGTCGGAGGGAAATGCATCATACACACCACGTATTGTATTTCTGATGGTGGTAGTGTGGGACTTTAACCCACTACCCCCCCCCAGCTCTTTTAATACACCCGGGATCGTCATTTAGTAACATGCATCAGGTGTATCCAGCTACTAGTCTATCTAGTTTCCTCTGTTGTCTGCTCGCTCTCTTTCATCCATCTCTTTTTGATGCATTATTTCCCTAATCATTTCCTGGATTATTTTCCACCTTTTCCTGCTCATCATCATTTCTATAGATATTGTGTCGGGTGTTAATATGGTCCCGAGTTCCTCCCATATTGCTTCCCGTACCTTACTCCATCTTCCGCACTCGAACAGTGTATGCTCCGGTGTATCCACATTAGCATGACAGTATATATGTACAGTCATCTGTCTCTCGCTTCCCTATCCGTTTAATATAGGTACTAAACGACCCATATCCCGTGAAAGCCTGTGTAAGATAATAATCAATATTACGATGTTTGCAACTGACCCATTCCTCTATATGTGGGATGAGTCTCTTGGTCCACTGGGCGGTATCAACATTATCATTCTTGTTGCCAGTTGCTCATGCTTATGCGCCTTGCGAGTTTCTTCACTATGTCTCTTCCTTCATCTCTGCGATTGTATATACCGTAGTCGTCAAATTTTAATTTCGGTTTACACTTCTATCGCATGCAGAAGATGACCTTATAATATGCAGCGATGCCTGCTTGCTAACAGTGGTGGGAGAGCAACGCAGTGTGGATGTCGGGGAACCCTCACGCGAGTGTACTGTCTTGGCAGCCTCGCTTATGTTTATCTTTAGTTTATATCGTCGCGCTCTTTTCCTCTTTCTACTTTCGTATCAGAAATTAAAATATGTCGACTACGGTATATCATCTCTCATGAACTAACATTTATATGGGCACTGTACCAGTGAGGACCTGCAGCGCAACAGCTGAAACAGTCCTATATGCCGATGCTACACGCAGCATCATTTTTCTTTTGATTTTGGTTATTTTAATCACGTTTTTTTGAATATTCATCGCTCTGTACCATATTGGAGCCCCATATAAGAGGATACTATGGACAACCGAACATAGGACATTTCTTTTCAGACTGCTTGGTCCGTTGATGTTGGACATAAGTCTCGCGAGGCTTGCTGCCCGTTCCTCTGCCTTTGCAGCAACCTTCTCGACATGCTTACCGAATGAACTCTTTCCATCAAAATTTACACCTAGGTATTTTACTTCTTTTGCGGGCACTACTTCCACATTCCCTATCCTAAACACAATGTTGTCTCTTTTCCTTTTCCCTTTTAGAACAACTATTTCAGTTTTTGTTGGATCCAGTTCTAATTTATGTCTGTCCATCCAGACGTTAATTCTCCTCAGGCACTCATTTGTGTGTCTCATTAGATCTATTTCATCATCTGCTGCTACTACGATCGCCAAATCATCAGCAAACCCAATGGACGTCGTCATCTCCGTAAGTGCTACAGCAAGTACACCGTCATATAGAATATTCCACAATGTTGGTCCCAATAGTGAGCCCTGTGGTACCCCCGCAGTTACTTCCATCGTCTCATCCTCACTCAACAGTATCCTTCGGTCTTCCTGATAATTTGATATCAGGTGTCTCAGATACCCCCTCTCACGAAGTTTTTCCATTATGAGACTATGACTTGCTGTGTTGAATGCATTTTTTACATCTAAGGTCACTAAAATGCACCACCGCTTATCATATGCATCTAGTGTGCTTACTACTGTTTCCAGAGCCTGAATAGTGGACCTACCTTTGCGAAAACCGTATTGATTATCATACATCCTCCCGTTCTTTCGATTTATTCGTTTAGTCTCTCCCTGATAAGTGCTTCGAAGAGTGATTTGGCGATCGACGTTTTTTATACGTTGCCTCAAATACCAGGCACGTCAAGAACACATATCAGATACGTAAAAAATATTAGATATAAAATGAATGATAAACGACTTTGAGAAAAATACAGGCTGTCACAGATAAACTATTTCTAATTTTCAGAAATGATAGAGGGCACTTAAATAAACGTTTTTATCAATAAACTAGTGTCTGGAAATTTCTCGGTGTCAAGACAAACTAGAAATCTTTAATAACAATCTCAATTACAACAGGAAAGAGTTAAGCAACACTTTATTAGAAATGCATTAAACTTTATAAAAATTGTTTGAAGTTATGTCACCATTTTCGACAAACAAGTTGTAACGATCAACAATCGAATGCCGAATTCTTCAAAATAGCTCAGGACGTTCACGAATATTATCAAACGTTAGAACAATTCGAGCTCACTAACTCTTCTGCTGTATTAACATGTGTCTCATAAACCAGTGATTTGAAATAACCCCAAATACAAAAATCAGCTGGAGTCATATTTGGTGGACGTGCAGGCGTCTGTGGTTATGTCAATTACTTTACGATTCGAACACTTAATTAATTTATTTTTTTTATTTTACGATTCTTCAGTTGCAATTAGTATACAATACAATTTCAATTTATCTTTAACAATTCTACACGTTTATATTCAAAAACCTATTATGAGTAACGAAATAAGCAAACAGTTCATGTTGTTACTGTGTATAAATTAGTATACGTATGTCCAATTACATAACTTTAACATTTAATAAATTAACCTAACGTCTTTATTCTGTTTCAGGGTGATTCAGGCGGACCTCTCATCTGTAAAGATGTCCAGGTCGGAATAATCTCTGCAGGTTTTGGTTGCGGACTAGAAGGTTATATAAGTATTTATACTAGGGCGGACAAGTTCAAAGACTTTATACTTAACTTAATAGAGGTGCATAGTTGCGCATCTTTGCTTAGGATGACAGTATTTGGCATATCGTCAAGTTTTATTCTTTTGTATTTATTTAGTAATCATATAAATAATTTTTAAAAAAAGACGCTTAGTTTTTCATTATTCCATTTTCTTATTTTTGATATTATCAATTTGAATTACCTTCAATATTAATTTGAATGAAATTTTCAAGTTCACAGAGGATCAAAATAATTACATATTGCCGTGGTATCTAGCATATTAATAAGATAATAGTAATAGCATTAAGACTTAATTTAAGTGTATAAAATATAAAAGAAACAATAATAATAAGTTTATTGTATTTCAAAATTTAACATGAGTATATTGGGTTGCATACGTTTTATGTGAGAAAATGTAGACATAAAATTGAACGTATATTTACAATTTAGATATTAAATAAGTACTAAAATAAAAGACGAGATAAAATTTAAGATATATATATATATATATTTCTTTTATAGAAAAGAGAAACAAGATGTATGGTTTGTGTATAATGAAAAACAACCTGACTTTATAAAATGTGTGAGAATTGCACTGAACATTTTAAATAATGGACCGTTGTTTAAAAATAAAAAAGAAATGAAAGCAGATAACCGAGAAAGGGTTATGCTTAAGGATGGTAGTGTAATAAGAACTAGTCATCTAAATGCAATAAAAATGTATGAAGAAAATAAAATTCGATATGCACGGGAGAAAAATAATTGAATAAATTATGTAAACTTGAGAACGTGCATAAGGTAATAAACTTTATTAAATAAATCATGCAAAAAGAATAAATATTTACCTTAACTTATGACTATATAAGTAAATATAAATAATAAAAAAAGGATATAAATAAAATATTCTGAGACATATAATCAGCAGTAATGTTTTATAAACGACAGCTGGTAATAATAGTGGAATACATTCATGAATGCGTACATGTAGTATTATGTTTCATAAGCTGTAGAGAGGTTTTGTACGGCTTTTTTTGATGGCCTACAAAATAAAAAGAAAATATAATGTAAACTTGGTTTGTAGTTTATTACAGATAGATATATCACCGTTGGAGAAATCCTGGGTTGAAGGAGGCAACGAAAAGGCAAACCAAATGGACCGTAGTAGTACGAGTAATCTTATTAAAAGGATATCTGTTGTTTGCAATGTTTTTCCAATATTACCGAGAGCTGGACATAAAACAAAAATAAGAATTGTGTTAGCTAATGGAAAGAGGAAATATGTGAAAGATAGTAAAGAAGGTAATAAATTCATAAACAAATATAAAGAAGAGTTATATTAATACAAGTATACCTACGTTGGAGAAACGCTGGACAATTTATAAGAAACTTTTAAATTATAAACGGACAATTCTTGGAGTGTTGACATTTTGAAGTGAGAAACTGTCAAAAGGACAACAAGTGCGTGTGTGTGGGTGTTCAAATCACGACGGCAACTTAAAGAGGCCAAGAGCTCACTAGAGACGCAGGGTGACAACTCAAATGGTAGTTTCTGCAGATGGCGTTGAGAACGGTCACGTGTTTTCCCCGGGAATATAAATGGAAAACAAGAATCGACAAGATTCATTGATTGATTCACAGATTAGCTGGTTATCGAAAACTTAAAATCGTAGGGTTAGATACACCATGATTCATATTTATTTCTTTTGTATTAGCGTGTTAATTTTTATTTTCATTTAGGTTTCATTCATTTATTTTCTTTGTTAATTGTTTTTGTATTTTTGTAAAAATAATGGAGATGCAAATGACAGAATTTGAAAAGTTTTTCAATGATTCAAAGTAAGTTAGAGACAAAGATTTATCAATGTGGCTAGGCGTGTATTGAAATATAACGTGCAAATGTATATTCAATATAACGTTGTGCAACAGGGATAATAAATATTTTCCTGAAATAAGCGTTCATTAGTTTCAAGTTTAAAAAAGATGAAATAATTAATGGTGTTGCGTGTTAAGAAGATATAGCGTGCAAATGTATATTTTCTGGCACAGTATTAGGCATTATTAATGTTTACAATAAAGTTTTGATTATAAATTAATGATTTAAAATTAGATTTGAAATAAGGAAAGTGTTTCTGGGTAGCGGACTCTGAGATGCTAGCTATAACACGTGCGAATGGTTATAGATAGTAATCAGATTCAAGCTTATTCTCCAAACATTGACCATTGCGAAACTCTAAGTTTATCAGGGCATTACGTGCCTGTATAATGTATCTGATGAAAATAGAACTAGCAAAAAATGTAAATGGTATACAAAAGTTAATTGAATTTATTTGTTTTGAAACAGGAAAATATTTTAGATTTCTATTTAATTAAGTATAAGAAAATATATTCGTATCATTAAAACGTTACAACCTAGAACAAGGTACAAACGTTTTCTTTTAATTATGTTTCTTTTAGAATAAAAATGGTGAATATAGTATAGCGATGCTATATTTTTTTTCTTTATGTAATAAATATTAAATAAATTCTACAATTATGTTTTATATGATTTCTGGTTTTCATTTTAAATAAGCTATAACCTTATCCCAATCTAAAGCAAAACAAGAGATTTGACGAGAGGGAAGAAATATCAAATAGACTGATAGAATTCACGTATACTTATAAAGTACGTGCTGTTAAGATAAATAAAATACACATTAAGGATGATAAAACATTATTTATTTGGCAAAGCCTAATGTATGGCAATATTACAATTATCATATTCCAAATAGTCATGTTGCCACAGCAATATGTCACCAGAAGATGTCGCCTAACTATCCAAAATATGTAAAATTGCAATTTGGCGTATGACTGCATTCAAGTTTAAAAGCAAGGTACATTTTGAAAATGATAGTATTAAGTATTAAGTTAGTTATAAAATAAGAGTAATAATTCGTTTGAATATTCATTTAAAATTAGATAGCTAAGACTAAAATGTATGCACATAAGTAAAATGAATTGCTAACCCTAATGATGAATTCCTTTATTAAAAGTTATGGTAAATAAAATACACATATAGTTATTAGTACACTTTAATTAAGAAAGCTTAAATGTTAGATATATAAAGACAAATGAGATATGATACACATCCTAGATAAATTAAAAAGCTTTAATTTGTCAAAAACGACACATTAAATGCTGCAATACGAACAAAATGAAAACAGATGTGCTCGAGAAAATGACAAATCTTGAATAAAGAAATAAATATGAATATGAATAGTATTAGTTCATAAATGTGACTCGAGCAATAAAAGTAAAAGATAGTAAATACGTACACTTGGAAAAAAAGGATATAAATACGATGTTTATCTTATGAGATTTTAAATCGGAAATAAAACATTTTGTACATAATGATGAAAGATTAAAATGTATTCATTGATTCTTGCATGTGTACCCTTTGTGTTTCGGGGGCATCAGTAATGGTCATGTATGGTTTATATAGCTGCAAAAGAAAATTAAAACGTCAATACTTTGTTTGTAGCATTCTACAAATAACAATATCACCTGATATAAAAACTTGGTTTGAAGATAGGGAGAAAGAAACGGAAGCGGCAATTCTTCCCAGTACGAGTCAGTAAAGAAGATAGAGGTTGTCTGCGAGGTTTTCCCTTTGTTTCCATATAGACGAACTAATAAAAAAAGAATCAGAATACGATTAGCAAATGGTAAAAGAAATATGTGACAAACAGCTACAAGAGCCATGAATTTATATACAGGTACAACAGATGTCTACATTGAAGAAGAAAAGGAATAAGACACTTACCTAGGATAAGAAGCAACAAATTTGTAAACTTCAGTAAAGAAGAAGCGCCGTCATTGTTGTATAGCTGTCAGTGTAATTGAATAAAAGTCACAACTTAAAGAGGACAAAAGAAAAATTTAACCATGAGCATAAGGTATAGCCAAGTTAAAATTCGATATAGAGGGCGCAAAAATACCGATTGTATTTTGTTTGCCAGTATAAAACCGAAAACAAGAAGAGAGTTCTCGACTGTAATTTGGATGGTAAATACGTAAAAATTTGAAAGCGAAGCTCAGAGATAACATTATTTGAGAATAATAATACAGTAGGGCAAATACGCACTACTTGTTCTTCTATGATTTCAAATTTTGTATTCAAAGATAGTATTTAGTTAAAATTTTCTTTAAAAAAAATTCGTTTGATTAATTTTTTTATTGTTGTTAAATAAAAATGGAAGATATTAACAAAATGGAATTTGATCAACTGTACGATCAAACGAAGTGAGTTATGTAAATTCACATGAGTTATAATACGAAGTTATTTTAATTTGTTTTATTAAGATGAATGTTCACTTGATTTTAAATATTTAGTTTATTCATTACCAATTATAAATATATTTAATGGTGTTAGACAGACTACAAAGGTACTACGTGCAAATGTTTGCCTTAAGTGGATTGTTGAGCATTATTAAATATTGCATAATCACATAATAATAATTCAAACAGTTCAACACGAACATGCGAGGATGTTTTGATGGGTAAATACTAAATGGCTAGAAGTAGTATGTGAAAATATTTGCTGCTAGCGGTTAGTGTGAACCGATTTCAGAACATTTAAGTAGCAAGACTCTAGATTACTAAAGTACTACGTGCGAATGTTTGCTTTAGTAAAATAGTGACGGCATCGTGTTAATAATTTTCATAAAATTATTTTTATAAATAAAAAGAAACATGGTGAACATTCATTTAATCATCGGTATATCTATTTCACACATTTTACAATTCAAAAGGAATATAAACAATTTTAATTAAGAACAAAATTTTATAAAAGTGTTAATATTGTTAGTCATAATAATTTAAAATATACCTGATGTTAGTACAAAACATAGATATTGTGTTTAATTTTCTCACCTTATCTCATAGTAGACTAAATAAGGAAAGACCATAAAGCAAGAAGTAAATCGCTGTACGAATTCACGAATAAAATTTAATATTTTATGCTGTTACGAACAAATTAGATGTGAGGGTATTACATCATTTATATCAAACATAAAAGTAGATACCACAGCAATATGTATAGTAAAGAATAAAACATATATTTTGAATGTCATGCTTTTTAAATTGTAGATAAATGTTACATGCTTTTAGATGAGAGTATTACATTTTACTTTCTTATACGTAGTACAGGGAAGTATTGTGATGACGAAAATTTTCGACCTCGAGATTTTTGCAGATGTCCACGTTTTGAAGTCTCCTGATACCAAAAAAGTGTTTTTTAAAAAATGTCTCTCTCTCTCTCTCTGTGTGTGTGTGTGTGTCTGTCAGTCTATGTGTGAGCACGATAGCAGGTAACGTATCATTTTTTTTCAAATATATTTATCCTTCTATTATCATAAATGTTGTTGATATCATTTATTATTAATACAAATTAATTTTAGCGGGCGTCGGTAAAGCAGATAGATAAATTGTAGGTAAATGGTACATGCTTTTAGATGAGAGTATTACATTTTACTTTCTTATACGTAGTACAGGGAAGTATTGTGATGACGAAAATTTTCGACCGAGATTTTTGCAGATGTCCACGTTTTGAAGTCTCCTGATACCAAAAAAGTGTTTTTTAAAAAAGTCTCTCTCTCTCTCTGTGTGTGTGTGTGTGTCTGTCAGTGTATGCGTGACCACGATAGCAGGTAAGGTATCATTTTTTTTCAAATATATTTATCCTTCTATTATCATAAATGTTGTTGATATAATTTATTATTAATACAAATTAATTTTAGCGGGCGTCGGTAAAGCAGATCTCAATGTGGCTGTGACGTCACGGTCAAGACAGATTTGTTTACACGTGTGCTTACTATATATTTAAATTGAGAATTGTAGTGTTTCTTTCTTTTATTGCTTTAACCCAAAGAAGGTGGCATTTCATTCAATGTTTCAGAATAGCCCTCTCAGTAATTTTAGTGTTGTCGTTCCCTTATAGTGAGATTCACGTTTGTACTGCTACGTTAGTACGCTATTAAGTACTATTATAATTTTTAAAATGATTTTTAAGCAGTATTTCCTCTCAAGATGAAAAGCACATTGTAATATTGGTTTTAAAAACCACCCACTTTCAAAGGATCTTGTTTTACATATTTGAGAAAAAACAATGAAATGCCATGGATAAAATTACATATTGCCCCTATTATACAAAAATAATCTATGGATTTGCTTGTCAATTAAAAAATTTATTTTCCAAAATTCAATTACTTTTTTCTTTTGTAACACTATAGTGGCTTCGTCTTGGGAAGTTTTGACTGGGTACAACTGTGAGTTTAAGTATTTAGAGCTAGGTTTGGAATAATTTTTGTAAAAAGAAAATTAAGCGCTGTATTAACGGCTACCTATCCTAAAATAAAATCTTTTTGGTAGACAGAATATAGGTATAGGTTATTCGTTGCAAATAACTCTAAGGTTAGGTTGCTTAACAATAATATTACAGAATCCTACTTGAACATCACTGAGCAAACTCTCATGGAGTATTTTTTTTTGTATTTTTTCCTCTATATGCAAGTTTTTTTTTTCATATTTTTCTTCTTTTCTGACGTTCTACCTTTCCAAATCCACTTTTCATTTCAATTTTTTGGCTCTGATATGGAAACGTGTGATACAATAAGTCACTGTCCTACTGATTTAAATATGTTCTATTTGAAGATTAGGTCGGAATAAATTCATTGTTAATGGTAACATACACTTAAAACTGACTTTCCATTGCATACCAAACGTGAGTTAATTAATTTCTTCACTAAAATCATCCAAAACGAAGCAAATTTTAACGACTGTCGAACAATAATAATAATACATGCAAAGATCTATCTTGACCGAGGTGTCATAGGTGCTTAGTTCAAATTTCTTACGCTTAACTTGAATTCCGAATAAGAGGTGTGCAAGTCAAAACTTGTCAATTGTTTTTTTGCGCATGTACCGCGAGTGACGACAGCAGACAAACGCCATTTTGAACTACCGTTCAGTTACATGTCAGATTCGATGATCATGTGTTGTTTGGTTTTTTCTAGTTTCATTTAATAGCCTCTTTGTTGTCTTTAAGGACTAAAATTCATTTTATAAGGCTTGATATATAATATACTATTTTCTACACCCCCACATCTTCAAAATTCCATTTATAGTATGTGTTTGCAAAAATCAATTGAAACTCAATCAAGTTGGTTGACATTTGCCATTAATCTGTCAAACTAACACGACGTGTTGCGACAAGGAACAAGTCAGTTTGTATTATTTTGATTATTTGCTGTCATAGAAATAGTATAGTGTTAAACTCATTTTATAAACTCGCGAGTAGCTCGTTTTATTAACCACGAGCGAAGCGAAGCGGAGGACTAAAATTCATTTTATAAGGCTTGATATATAATATACTATTTTCTACACCCCCACATCTTCAAAATTCCATTTATAGTATGTGTTTGCAAAAATCAATTGAAACTCAATCAAGTTAGTTGACATTTGCCATTAATCTGTCAAACTAACACGACGTGTTGCGACAAGGAACAAGTCAGTTTGTATTATTTTGATTATTTGCTGTCGTAGAAATAGTATAGTGTTAAACTCATTTTATAAACTCGCGAGTAGCTCGTTTTATTAAACACTCGCTCCGCTTCGCTTCGCTCGTGGTTAATAAAACTCGTGACTAAAATAATAACATGATACGTAATTATATTATTTCTAATTTTATTTGACGTTTTGTTTTCAATTTTGATAAGAAAAAATCTACTGGTTGTCCAGAGAAGAAACTTATTTGTGTGTAGTTAAGAAAGCACCTAATTAGTGAAACAAATATAAAAAACAAAATTTAACTTTTTTTCTTTATTCATTCAATAAGAGTAAATCTATTTCATTAATTATTTAATAATATTAAGCTTAACAGTACTCTCTAACAGCTAAGTTCAATACAGATTATATTGTTGCTACAAGCTAAGATATGTACATACTATAAATGAATGAAATTACACAGAAATTTAATACAAGGACATGAGCACTGAGATGAATCAAGTCTGCCTTAGCGTAGGACCATATAAAGTTATAAAATAGGTCGACGCGAGTGTAGAAACTGGGCGTACCAATTCCGCAACCTCTTCCAGCTGACACTAGTCCTATCTGTATGCCTTTACAAATCAAAGGTCCGCCTGAATCACCCTAGAATTTAAATACACTATAATGAACTCACATGCCTTGAATTTACTTGATTCCTTAAGGGTCCTATATAGTGGATCTGTCAACAATGGAAAAATAGCAGATTTTAGATGCAAGATATTTTTGTTCATTTTAAATTTGGAGACAACCTTTCAACGTCAACTTATGAAGAATTTAGTAATCTACCCCGCTGAAGAATCAAATTTAGAAAAAAATTATCAGATTAAAGAAAATTAATTAATATGTCAAAATATTAAACACAAGTTTTCTCAAAAATCCTTTGGAGGAGATATGTTTGCTTGGGTTCACGTTATAAATTGAATAAAAAGCTATCCCGCTCTGCACTTATTTTTCGTTCAACTATTCTTTACTTTGTTTTAAAAGAATAAAAAATAAATTGAAATTAGGCAACCCACATTACAATGAATTGTTATTCTAGTAAAAATCTTTCCCGCTGTTACAAATGTGTAAATATTTGGTCATAAATGAATTTTTATGCGCTTGGAAACAAATGAAAATCGGGGTTACTGTTGGCACCAACAAATTTGTCTTAGAAAAGTGTCTCAACAATGTTAGAGTTTAAAAGCGATTCATTAGGCTACCTGAGTTTGTCGCTTTTTTGATATCTCGGTGCTTCAATGCGCCCACAACACTTATTTTTTGCGCGGGAATTACAGGAGTATAATATTGATATACGGGAATGAGAAATTGATATTCGCACTGTATGAAAACGTAAGATTACAGGTGTGTAGAGAAGTAGCTTAATATTTGTGCGAACTTTAAATTATACTTGAAAGAACCCATCAGTGGCCGACTACTGGATGGTGGCCGGTTACAGGCGAACTTACCCTATATATAAAAAGCGTTAATTATATTGTAATGAAACAAGTCCCACAAAAAAGAGGCAGACCGGGCGACGTATAAAAAACGGACAAGGTCGTAAATCACACCCATGTGTACTACCGGGCGACGTATAAAAACGCTCTTGTTTACAAACCGCAATAAATCATCCATTTGCGTTGTACTGCGAAGACAGAATGTCTGTGTAATGTACTACAAACATCGAGAGGGAGATGGAGTTTACGCGAAGCTTCCAGATGTTTCGTATGTGTATATAAAAGGCAGTTGAACGGATGGATGAGTAATTCCGGAATAAGAAGTTCCTTAAGTAGTCGACGCGCAGACCAAAGTAGAAATAAATATAAGAAATAAATAAATAGTTCTTTAAGTGGTAGCCGAAGAAAAGACATAAATATTAGAGTGTTATATAAATAGAAGTGATATAAATACGGTGCAGTCTTTATTATAGTGCAAAAAGATATAAATACTACAGACATATAAATAGTACTAGTAAATAAATACCTGTGTTAAATTAAATCGTAGTAGTTTAAGTGTGATACATTAGTTTTATATTTTTATATTGTAATTAATTTTAAGTGTATGAATATACAGACTGTTTTAAATAAATAAATTGCACGAGTTGTTTATTGCGAACCCGAAAACGTTACAATATTTTGGTTTATGATAAAATAATTCCTTATTATTGTATCCATATTAGTGACTTGATCATAAAAGCAAATAAACTCTAAATTCATCAGAGTATTTCACATACACTTACAATGCGAGTAAAGAGCCCACATAAACTCAATAACATCCCAAATAAAAACCCGGTGAATTTATGCTTGAGACTGGCAATCTTATTGTCGAGAGAAGTGAACATTTAATAGCTCTGTCGATGTTTATTATATTTACAATTTATGTGCCTCCTAATGTGACAAATATTCTTAAAATACCCCAAGAAATCATCCGTTAATTTTTGCAGCGTGTTTGTTTAGTGAACAGCTTGTATACCTTACAGACGTCAGCCGTTTCGTGGTATGAACTCAACGTACAAAGCATCGACTCATCTACCAGTGCGTTGCCAGAACAGTAGCTTTCGGGCATCACTTTTTGATAGATACATTGCAATCGAGGATTCTCCACATCAGGAGGCAACTCGGTTCGATTAGGGAACAGTTTGCCTTGCGAGCCGAATCCCAAAACAAGACTTTCGTTGCATTCCTCCCTTTTCAGTAACGTATCGTAGGTGGATTTGTTGGCAATCTCCGTATAGGCAATGTTGCGATTTTCCCGTAGCGGTCTGTTTAGCTGTACAATCACAATCACTTAATTACTAACTCAACGAAACTTTTAACGATATTTCATAAAAAAATTTATTTATTTATCCCCTTAATAAATTTCTATAGAATGCATACTATGCAAGATATTCGAAAAAAAAGTGCTACTCGCTAAGAGTAAAAGCTATACTTACTGTCCGAATTTTGAAATTTTATGTATACAAAAGCATTGCAAATCCAGCTCTAAATGCTTTTCTACTCTTGACAAATATATATAAAATGCATAATTTACGATATATTTGCAAAAAATCGCTATGCTATAAGAATACAACTGTTACTTCCGGTCCGAATTTTGAAATTTTTTTTAATCAAAAGGTATTGAAAATTAAATTCTAAATGCTTTTATACTCGTAACGTACCTGTCTAAAAAGCATGACTTGCAAAATATTGGCAAAAAACTAATTTTCGATAAGAGTAAAAGACCTACTTCCGGTAGGAATTTTGAAAAACTTTCATAATAAAATTCTTCTCAAACTTAATTTTGAGTATATATGAATTCTTTATAAATTTGCTTAAAATTAGTAGTTGACGAAATATTGGAAAAATTTGATTTTTTTACTGAAGTAAACTACTACTTCCGGTCTGCCGATTTTACTGAAAATCTAATCAGTTCTCAACAGGGAGATTATACTCGCAAATACAAAGTTTGGAATTGCTAGCTATAGCGGTTTTACCGTTATCGTGGTCACACACACACAGACATTTTTTAAAAACCACTTTTTCGGTATCAGGGGAGTTCAAAACGTGGACATCTACAAAAATTTCGAGGTCGAAAATTTTCATCATCACAATACTTCCTTATACTACGTATAAGAAAGTAAAAATCCTCTGAGAATATGCAGATTTCGATGCTTATAACCTCGAAAGAGCTAGTCGTACCAGAAAAATGTATAGAACATTTTACTTTCTTATACGTGGTATAAGGAAGTATTGTGATAACGAACATTTTCGACCTCGAGATTTTTGCAGATATCCACGTTTTTAAGTCCCCTGATACCAAAAAAGTGGTTTTCAAAAAATGTCTGTGTGTCTGTCTGTCTGTCTGTCTGTCTGTCTGTCTGTGTGTCTGTGTTTCAGTATCTTTTGTATAAAAAAAATTTCAAAATTCGAACCGGAAGTAACACTTTTACTCATATCGAATAGCGATTTTTTGCAAATATGTCGTAAATTATGCATTCTATATTTACTTGTCAAGAGTACAAAAGTATTTACAGCTGGATTTGGAATATTTTTTGTATAAATGAAATTTCAAAATTCGGAACGGAAGTAATTCTTACTCTTAACGAGTAGCAGTTTCTTTCGAAAATTTCGCAAAGTATGCATTCTACAGAGATTTATTAAGATAATAGAAGTACTTATAATAGAGAATTAATTTCCTTAAACAATTATATGAAATATCGGTTAAATATTTTCAGTAGTGTATATAGAAGTACGGAAAGAATTACCTCTAACAAGCAAATGTCGCTAGAAAGTGGCATAACTGTAAAATCAGGATGTACGATTCTCCTTCTGACAGTGCTGCGTCGAACATACGATCTTCTTGTCAAACCAGTATAGACGACAAACTGCTCTTCGCGATGTGGACTGCAACAGTGCCCTGCGGTCACTACCCAATATTTGTTGATCAAACTGCCTCCGCAAAATATTGCTGAGTTTATGGTCTTGACTGCGGCCTATAAACTTAGATTAACTTAACATAAGGTCAAATTGACAAAGAAAAAGTATCGGTAATAAGTCATGTTCTGCCTTTCTTTTCGTATAGGTTCAATGAAATCGATTGCGTTTAAATTACATTGGAAAATTGATGACACTCAATTGAGGTGCCTAGAATAGTGAGATAGAAAACATAATGCTATGCCGTTCTAATGTGATCCGGTCAACACTACGCAAGCGCTGCAAATTATTATTCTATACATAACTTCTATTTACATTGATCAAACTGATACTGCTAACCTCAAAATACCAAACCTTAAGTAACGCCATCTAGTAATAGAATAATAAACCCAAACAGAATGACTTCTCAATTTTTACTGAAATAAACTGTAAAATAACACTTTAAACATTTACTTTACAATAATTAATATTAATAATTTTAAAACTTTGATTTAATTCATAAAACAAAATAGAAGAAAAAAATTTGCTGAAAATTAAGTTGTTAGAGAAAACGGCTAGTGATATAACGAGACTGGTGTGTATTATTAAAATAGGATAAAACAGTAGAGGAACTTACGAGATATGGATATACTCTAGGATGACAGGTGAAGCCATCCACTATTTTGGACATAGGATCTGCCTGGATGAATTTAGTTGTAATCATGATCGCTACTGAAAGCAGCTCAACAGACATTTTATCAACACAAGTGAGAAAATGACAGATACTAAGTCATATTAGTAATTGTCAAAGTCTGTTCGAAAAATACCAACTTTATAGTCTATCTTCGGCTGGGTATCTGTCAATACACGGCATAAATGACGGATAAGTATTCAAAATAGTTGTCATTTCCTAAAATCAGTCAAATACCTATATATAATGGTATTATAAACGTATTCACCTATTGAATCTTTCTGTCATAAAAAGTGCAGATATGTCATAGCAATGGCACACAGTGGATGCAGTGTTGGCTAGTATTTGCTGAAAACTTGTCACACACATCGTCGCCTGAGAGTAAGAAGATTGTGTGTAACATTTCTGGAGAAATTGACTTTTTAATGTAATAAGATTGTATGTGTTCTGGAGCATAGTTCACTCTTAGTTGGGTAGATGTCGCTCCCTTCCACTAAAAGTTAACCAATGAAAATCATGGGTGTATGTTGTCGAAACCGAACAAAATTGGATTTATATGGTTGTATGTCACACATACAACCTTGTGCTGTTTTGCTCGTCATTATAATTCGAAATTTAGTGTTACGAAGGTGTATGTGATCACATACACCCTTGTAACGTTGACAGTTTGACAATACCACCAAAACATACCTACCTAACCTAGAAAAAGTGAATCGCAGTTTATGCTGGTTTGTAGCAAAGTTTCTATAATAATTAAAACGAAATATGGACTGGGATAGTGACGACTCAGTAAAGATGAAAACTACAACCCCGTGACTGACGAATCCGACAGGTAAATTCCGTACCTAGCAACTTGTTTTAGAACGATATTAAATTAAATCACCATTCTTTTTAGTATTGGCGATAGTAGCTGCGGTCCTGTTTTGAAACATAAATCGGAACCTGTAATAAGCAATTTGGTTTTGTCAAATCGCAAGGGCAAGAAAAATGTAGGCCCAATTTATCTGAACAATGACTACTAGGTACAATTGGTTAAAACATGTTTATTTGCTTTTAATTATTGTAATTTTGTGTAGCACTGTACAGACAGAACCAAACAGCAATTCTTAGAGTGAGAATGAAGCCACTGCAAATATACTAAATACTGTAGGAATAGGAGAAGAAATAGACAACAATAATCAAAATATCGAAGAAGAACAAAGCAACAACAATGAAGTGCAAAAGTCTAGAAAACGGAAACGGGACTCTAGCAAATGCTTTGATTTTCGAGTAACACGAAAATCAAAGCATGACAAAGGAGAAGAATACGTTTCTGTGAGAAATGAACTCATTCTGGCTAAGAGAATTAAAACTTTCAAAAACTATCGAGGGGTAAACCACTGGGGATGTTTAGTGTACACACGAAAGGATGTCCGAGGATGTCCGGGGATGTCCAGGGATGTCCGGGGGATGTCCGAGGATGTCCGGGGATGTCCAGGGATGTTCGAGATGTCCGGGGATGTCCGGGGATGTCCGAGGATGTCCGCGGATGTACACATTCAATTGATATCACGACGCATGCGCATGTACAAGCGCAGTGTCTTCTTTATATCATCTGACACGAGAAACCATGAGAATTCTAACCTCGTGTTGACATCGTGTATATGTGGCGAACGGTTGGTTAAATAATTTAGAAATAAATTGCAGGTTCAAACTAGATACACGTAATTTAGATAAGTCTACAATATAGATATTTTATTATATATAGAACGGGGCTTTTAACATTTTTAATGATAGCTACTTGGTGTAAAATGGATACAGCAGATTGCTTTGCCGAAGTCGAAGAGAAATTAAAAATAAGTGTTCCGAAGTATATTAAAACCATTTTAAACATAAATGGGTTTAATAATGGGAGACTACTTACGGAAATTGCGGACCATTAATGTATGGTTGCAGTCCCAATGTCATAGTGACGAAAATTGGAACTTAATGAAAAAAAAAGTACGATGACTTTGTGTTTGAAACAAAAGTAGACACGAAAAGCGAACTATTTTGTATAGTAAAGTGTCTGTGTGGCATGAAAATTAAAATAACGAAATATGCAAAAAAAACAAACTGCACAAGACGGTGGGTTTATGGTAACATACATAAACACTTAATAAAACATTTAAATGAGAATCCTCTAACTTTCAATTCTTCTACAAGATTAAACGAGCTAAGTACTAAGTTATTTCTCTGCAACTAATACCACAGATAATGAGACAGACACTAAACAATTTAAAATTTTACAAAACACTGTCCTTTCGCCAGGTACTGCAAGGAATACAACTGGAAACGCACATTCAGAGATGCCATTATCAGCAGCTACACTCAATGATGGTCCCACTACGTCACAAGTCCTACAACATAAAATACATAGCCACCTCGTTAGCCACAAATGGGAGAGTCAAAAATATCAACAATCTGAAAGAAGAAAACGAGCGCGAGAGCAAACTGAAAAACAACCACAAATCACCAACTTTTTTTCAGTTATTGATAAAATTACAAAAGTTATTGCTGATAATTCAAATTGTAACAAAACTCTCATGTAGGTTCACTTAAATTCCGATACGATAATCTCTTTACAAGACAATCACCCCCGAAATAGACATCAGCAATTACTAAAAATGTTAATGGATATAGCACTTCAACTCAGGTAATTCTGCCCATCGTAACAAATATGATGACACTCTCATAAATTTAGCGTATACTTGTTATACGTGGGAGGTAGGATACTTTATGAAACTCTATATGCAAATTTGAAAAACGCAATACCTTCAATAATAACTTGTTTGAATCGATACGTACAAAAAACCTCGAACAAAATTGAGGAGGGAGTTTTTGACTACGAAGGATTAAATAGATTTTTAGAAGAAAGAAAGCTAGCTAAAATAGTGTGGTTAAGAGAAGATGCTACAAGAATCACAGTTAAAATTGAGTACGATAAAAAAACAAATAAACTCGTTGGACTTACACTTCCTATAGTGAATGGTCTTCCCTAAACCAATACATACATCGCAAGTTCTGCAAAAATAATGCAACAATATTTTCTTGATTCTACAAAATCTAGCTATGCTTATGTTATAATAGCGCAACCTCTATCAGAATTGGCTCCACCATATTGTCTTGCGATCTATGGGACAGACAACAAATTTAATTACGTTGACGTTCAAAGCAGATGGAAGGAAATTCAAAACAGGGCAGCCAGTTATGGTATATCTATTATAGGATTTTCAGCAGATGGCGTTACACGTCTTTTAATAGCTATGAGGGAAAATGCCATGCTTCTAGCGGAAAAGAGTAACGACTCTTATTCCTGGGAATGGTTTAATGCTGGATATGGTAAAAATAATCCCAATTCCGCTTCATTTGTTCAAGATAGTGTGCACATAGCTACCAAGTTAAGAACGCGTATTCTTAAACCTGGAATCACGTTGCCTATTGGCAATTACATCATTACACCAGATCATTTATTTCAAGTAATAGACATGTTCTCTAAAGGCAAACACTTTTTGATAAAATCCGATTTGAAAGCGGAAGACAAAATGAATTATGAGGCAGCTAGAAAACTGTGTTCACCTGCTGTATGCACGTTACTGCAAAATGTTCCTGAAAGTAACGGAAATATTTTCTATTTCAGAGTAATGCATGCTGTAATTATGTCGTTTATAGAGAAAAATATGACCACTAGTGACAGATTATTCAACATTTGGTACAGTGTCTTCTGTTTGGAAATTTGGAGACAGTGGATTATTGAACACCCAACGTATGTATAATCTAAGTAAAAATTTTATAAACATTTATGTATTGAGCTGAACGCTCATTATTTAATCAATCTTATCAAGACATTTCAAATGAATGATATACTCTCCCAAAATACGTTTCTTCCTTGGCTCTTTAGTAGTCAAGTCTGCGAACAGACATTTCGAAGCACACGGTCTATAACTTCGACTTTTTCGACAAAGATAAACTTTGGTATGGAAGATATTATTCAACGATTAAATAGAATTCATGCCATAAACAATGTAGTTAATGACTTTAAGGACACTGTAATTTTTCCTAGAGAAGTCAAGAAAACCGATAATCAGTATAATCTACAAGTAGAAGATCAAGAGCTAAAAAAATTTAGTGATGAAGTCATTGCCGCATTTGTAAAAGAAGCTCTAGAAAAAGCACTAGGTGACACAGACAATCTAGGAATGAAAGTTAATTCAAGCTGCTGCTACTTGATTCCTATGTTCTTTAATACAAAAGCAAAACAACAAAAACATTCCGAAGTATATGAAAGCAGTGAAGATGAAGAAACAGTATATATAGCATCAAACTGTCAAAATGAAGATACTAGAATACTAGAAAACGTAGAAATGTACTCCAAAAATAACATTGATACCAAAGACTTACGAACGCTAAGTGATTTAAAAGATATTTCGCAACTAAATATTAGCGGTACTTTAAACGTTAATGATTTTTCTAAACATAATAATGATGTGAAATTAGAAAGAAATGAATTTGTTAGAGTAAATGTAGGCAACAAGTCTGTTGTGATAAAGAAATCCACACTCAGTTGGATACTAGAGGAAAATCATAATAAAATTTGTCCAGATCGATTAAGAAGATTTATAAATAATTCACCTTCCTATTCTCCTCATAAACGACCTAAGCAAAAATCATCATTTCCACAAAAGAAATATAATAATAATAATAATAATAATAATAATAATACTTTATTAGTCTCAAGATCCACTGGATATAGACTTCGTCAATACAGAGTACAAATAGCAAAAACATATATATACATACATAGATATAAACCACAATACATAAACATACTAAATGTACAATACGACTATGGCAACCGTGCATGGAGCTCTGCCATACTATAGAAACTGTGGTTAATTAGAAATTCTCTCAACAGTTTCCTAAAGTTTGCCAGACCCGAGTCCCGCATGTGCATTGGCAACTTATTAAAAATTGTAAAGCCAGTTATGAATGGGGACTTTTGATGAAATAAGTGATACGATCTGTCCACAACTAAATTATTTCTATTACGAGTCCTGTAATTATGCTTCTCACTTATTACTGAAAATCTATGTTTGTTATTAAAAATATATGTTAGTAATTTATAAGCATAGACAGAGGTAACAGTAAATATTCTCTTTGAGCGGAAGGTGTCCCTACAAGACTCATGGTAGGGCAAATCAAAAACAAGTCTGATGATACGCTTTTGCAGAAGAAACACCCTTTGTATATCCCTCGCTTGGCCCCAGACAATAATATTATAGGATATTATAGAGTAGGCATAAGCATAATAAACGCTGAGAAGGGACTCGGCATTCAAGATGTTTTTCAAAGTGTGCAAAACATAATATGCCCTCTGCAGTCTACCGCACACGTAATCAACCTGGTTATCCCATGACATATTTTCATCAAGAATTGTACCTAAGAATTTACAATTTCTAGAGATCTCAATAGTTTGATTATTAAATGTTATGTCTAATCCTGATCGTGTTCTATGTCTGTTGAAAAATTCAATAATAACCGTCTTATCATGGTTGATTACTAATTTGTTGGCACAACACCAGTCCTCAAAACTTTGTAGAACTATATTGATATTATTGTTGAGCTGTTCTAGATCCGAGTGGGAAACCACTATTGCTGTATCGTCAGCATACAGAAATATTTTGCCATAGTTTATGTAACTAGGTAGGTCATTTATAAATAATAAAAATATCAATGGACCCAGGACACTGCCCTGTGGAACTCCAACGTCCATATCATATTCCTCCGATCTGACGTCACCAAGTCTAACTACAATTTTTCTGTCCTTTAAAAATGAGACAATCCATTCGTTCAGTTCCCCACGAATTCCGAGGTTATAGATCTTACTACTAACAAAATGACAATTAACGGAATCAAAGGCTCTAGACAGATCAAACAAGATCAACACGGTGTATCGTCCTATATCCATTTCATCAAGAATATGCTGCGTACATTCCACAACACCAGTCTCAGTAGAGAAACCACTCCGAAAACCGTGCTGACAGGGGGTAATGAGATTATGCTTGTTTAAAAAATTAAATATTCTATCAGCAATAATTTTTTCAATAATTTTAGAGAAGACACTAGTTAGCGCGATAGGTCTGTAGTTCTCAATATTGGAGCGGTCATTTCTTTTATGTATAGGAATTACAGCAGACGATTTCAATGCTGTAGGGAATTTGCCCAAAGTAATCGATAGATTAACCAGACGGGAGAGATCTTCTGCTACCTCCATCGCACAGGCCTTTATAACGCTAACCGGAATGTCGTCAAGACCTGTACTTCTCTTATTGGGTAAACGCTTTATAATATCTATAATGTCTCCAGCAACGACAGGACCACAAAACATCGTGCAGGGCATAATACAACCAGTGGTACAGCCAACGCCGTTGCCGGCCCCAAAACGAGATCTCACATCGCCCTCGACAACGGACGAAAAATAGTTGCCAAACAAGTCGGCCACCCCCTTCGAATCCTTGACACAACGGTCATCGTAATTCAGAATAATATCGCGGTTAATCCCAGTCTTCCCGCTAAAATCACCAACAATACGCCAGAGAGCCCTAGATTTATTGTCAGACCGATAAATTACATCAGCATAGTGCGCTTCTTTTTCATGTTTGATCTTATTGTTAATATTTCGTTTCATAATCTTATAGTTGTTTGTTAATTCAGTGTTATTCATCCTCTGTCGTAGCCAATTAAGTTCTCTAAGGTTATATAGCTCAACTTGTAACTCACCAGAAAAACGTATTTTTTTTTTGCTACTCTTGGCTGATAATGAAAATCGTTTGTATTTTTTTTTAAAAACAGTATTAAAGCACCACTGAAAGTGCCCCAAGAAAACGTCAAATGCCCCATCCACGTCAGCGCCGCCGAAGCCGGTGGGTGCGCCATCAGCCGCAAGCAAGTCTTTGAACTCACAAATGGACGAATGCGAGAAACTTCGGTATGCAACCTCATGGTCACCATCCTCGTCAATCTCCACACCCCCATCGCAATCCACAATTTGACCAAAGTGATCGGAAAAACCAGTATCAATATTAAAAGCCCGACATGCTTGAGGCATGTTAGTAACTACATAATCAATACCGGTGGAACTGGAGTATCTAATAGTCGTAAAAACGCGTGTGCCGTCAGTTAACAAAGACGTCAGGCCAAAAGACCCGAAAATGTCACTCAAAATTCTATAGTCAAGGCTGTTTTGAAAACGGTCAATATTAAAGTCACCACACATAATTAAAAACTTAAACTTCCCCAATATAAATGTGAGTAATTCCGACAACAATCCACAAAACACCTCAAAATTATGCCTATCCCCACCCGGTGGCCTGTAAACGTTCACAATGCAAAGATCCCCACCCAAGGAAACACCCGAACACTCAAAGACCCTCTCAATTGAATATAAATCAATAGATTTGATCGGCTTGCACCGTGAGAAGAATTTTTCATGAGCAAATATAGCAGAACCGCCATGCACATAGTCGCCACGACAGAATCCTGATACTAATCTATAATTATTTATTACAGTAAGGTCCAGTTGGGCTCGGTTTAGCCAATGTTCACAAAATAAAAGAAACATAAAATTATGATTCTTCAGAAAAAGGTCAATTAAATTGATTTTATTTGATAAACACTGTATATTAATATTAAAAATACTAAATTGGGGTGTATAGGACCCCTTATTGTCATGAAATTGATCATAAGTCTTTTTATTTATAAAAAAATTACCTACATTATTTTCTTTATCTTCAAAGTTACGTGGGAAACCAAACTTAAAATCATCTTTGTCCACCATATCGGGTTCATTCCTAATAGATTGCACATTCACATGATCCACATTCAAAACGGGCCTGTCATCAAATGGTAAACCACAGTTTTTCAATTTATTTAATGTAGTGGTGTTAAAATTCTCCCTGTTCTCTCCGTGTTTGGCGAAAAAACCTGAATCTCTTCACTAGGACACCCCTCGGCCAAAATGTCGGATCGTATAAAGTTTCCATAAGATTTACGTCAGTAGCGACTCGAAAAGCCGAGTGAACACCCTTTGTATCAAGTTTTGTAATTTCAAATGTATGACCGGACGCCTTATTCCGAAGAAAATCTCTAATTGCTTCCTCCGTCGTTGTCGCCTTGCACCTCCCAACGTAAAGCCAAAGTCGACGCTCCGGTGCTCCAAAATCGTCAGCCCCTTCTCCGGAACTATCAGAATTAATCCCCACAATAACTTTATCTTTCTTATTTTTATTCACTTTAATATTTTGGGAATATTGTGGTATATTTATATTTATGTTGTTTTTTTCCTCAACATAATCCTCTTTCTTATCTCCTCGCACTTTTTCCGAATAACTATTTATGATGCTTCTTACACCTACAACGGTATCGTCCGAAGAAGTCAAACCCAACGACAGATCCAGATCCCTCGCTTTATTATTTAAATAATTTTTACATTCTCCAACAGTTTTTTGTTGCAATAAGGACACAAGTTCTTTATTTGCATCAGTTAAATTGTCTATTTTCGTCTCTAAATGTTTTATTGTGGTATACAGATCACCTACCAATGTTTGTATTGTTTTTTCAACTAACATTCTGACTTTTTCATCAAGATTTACACCTGCACTATCACAGTTGTCTTTGTTTCTCAGATTATAACTCATTCTGTGTTTTATGTCACTAAAATGCATACACTATATATACTATATATATTCATTAATATATTTATTTGTTTAGTTGTGTCAGGCAACACAGTAACACGTGCGTTCACATCAACGCCTCTCAATCGCCTAGATATTTTTGGCAATAATGGAAAGGCAAAATCGAATCAAATATCATACAAGATATCTTCATCATCGAGTTTATCATCTTGTTCCTCGAGTTGCGATGAAAAGGAGTTTGTTTATGATCAGTCTACAAACACCGAAATAGAAGAAATCACCTTTGAACCAGATCAAGCCAACGCGATTTTTATTAAACCAGGAATTATTACGGGGTGTTTTATGAGGAACGGTGGTATGTAGGAAAAATGCAAGAAATTATCAACGATCGTATGTTTAAAATGAAGTTTCTCAAGCAAATCAGACAAATAAATAAATTTACTTAGCCCAAAGAACACGACGTTGCAAATGTCCATAAAGAATTTTTAATTATGGGGCCTTTAGCTTTAACCAAACAACCATCGTCCTCTAAAAAGGACATTGTTATTTACACTTTACAGGAAAATAGTTATAGACATCTTAAGAATACATATAATGACTGTAGTTGAGCATGTAGAAGTATCTCGAGAAGTACAATACACTCGACTATACACTTAAAGTATACTAATATAGTCGGTATTAGTATAGTTTAAGTGTAGTTCTGGGATGTTTGAGGATGTCCGGGGGATGTCCGGGGGATGTCCGGGGATGTCCGGGGATGTCCGAGGATGTCCGGGGATGTCTGGGGTTGTCCGGGGATGTATGGGCATGTACGGAGGATGTATGGGGATGTCCCTATAGAAGAGGATGTCTAGTGTACACATTTTCCCCAGTGGTTTACCCCCCGAAAACTATATTAGTAGTTGCATTTATAAATGTCAAACAATAATATCAACTGCAGATAGAGATAAGATTTTTAAGGCATATTACAGTTTATCATCAGAAGCAAAAAAGCTATTCCTGGCGTCTACAGTGCAAACAGTTCAGGCACACAGAAAAAAGAAGGGAAAGTGTTCAGAGACTTCAAGAAGGAAGGTAACATACAACTATTTCTTTGATGTCAGGGGTACCAAGGTCCAGGTCTGTAAGAAGTTTTTTTGTGGAACATTGGACATCAGCCAAAAGCCCATTTATACAGCACTTGCAAATAAACAAAATGATGTATCTATTATTCCTAGCTCAAGTAAACAGGGTAAACACAAAAAACGTGCAATTTCTGACGATGATAAGAAAAATGTCAAGGCTCGTATCGATTCGTTTCCCCAAAAGTGGCCTCCCACTATTGTAGAAGCTCAACTCAAAAGTAATATTTGGAGGCTGGTTTATCAGTTGCAAGAATGTACAATTTATATGTTGACAAAATGACGTCAAATGACGTCTTCTTTTTATGGGAACATATTTAACACTGAATACAACCTCTCGTTTTACAAACCTAAGAAGGATAAGGTGTAATTTGTGCTCAGAGGTTCAGCTAATGAAAAAGGAAGATAGAATGACTAATGAAAAGCAATTAGAATATGATGCACATGTAAAAGAAAAAATTGCAATGAGAAAAGAAAGGCAGAATGATAGAGATGATCCAAAGAAAGTAGTATTGTGCTTTGATCTGCAAAAGGTTCTCACATGCCCAAAAGCAGAAATTGGCCAATTCTATTATAGAAGCAAATTTTCAGTATATAATCTCACTGCACACTTGTCCATCAATAAGCAAGTATACTGCGCGTTTTGGACTGATTCGACAATGGGACGAAAAGGCAATGACATTGCAAGTGCCTTATATAAAATTATTGAAAGAGTGTTAGAGGATAATCCTACCATAACAGAAATAAGTATGTGCAAATTTAAAATTCATTACAATGAAATATTCCATTCCCGGGCATTCTGCGGTACAAGAGGTGGACTCTGTGCATAGCACACAAGATGGGGTATTGAAAGCCCATGAATATTATTCACCAGTAGGACTATTGAGAATCGTAACAAAACAAGTTAGCCAAAGAAAGAAATATAAAATAATACAAATGAAACCAGAAGACTTCTTAAATTTTCAAGAAACATCCGTATCTTTGAATTATACCAAAGTTAAAATTTTACATTACAAGCGAGTATTGTTTACCATTACATATAAAACTTCGTATTACGGCAACGAAAACTGTACCCATTTAAATCACATAAATACCAGAAAGAGCAAGAATACAGATCTTAAAAACATATTTTTACATGTTAAAGCATCAACAATTAAAAATCCGTTGCCAGACAACAAAGTTTCTGCCCTAAAGGCAATGATGCCCTGGATGCCCCAAGTCGATAAAATGTATTTTGAGGCCATACTGCCACCACCATCGCCAAAGAGGGCAAAACCCTCTAGACCCACTAGCAGTGCTTCATTTTCATAGTTGGCCGACTTCGAGAATTCCCTTGTCGTGTTTTTTTTTAGTTTTGTATTGGTGTTCAACATTATTTTCAAAATCACTATGGTGTATGTTGACAAAAAGTTAAATATATTTCTTTACAAAGGTGTATGTTATTTTTACTTTTTGCCATAAAAATTAATCAGATATTTTGTTCTCAATAACAACATGCGGGTTTTGTACCAACTGCTTATATAAATCTCTAGGTTTAAAATAGTCCTTATTATGAGGTTAAGTAAAGTGTGATTTACTCCACCGAGAAAGAATAGGTAGGGAGACGACGTCACGTGATCAAACCGGGTAAACCGGGTACAGGTCCGCCATATTGATACTACACTTACGTCAAACAGGTAGTGTTGGTAAAAAGTGAACTGTTTATTAAGTGCATCGTGTAACAGAGTTATATAATAAGTTAAATATTAAAAGACATAATGGTTTCTTGTGCTCTACGTAGCTACAACAGCAGAGACGGCGTTGATAAGAAGAATTCGTGTGGAATAACATTTCATAGATTAGTGTAGGCCTGACAGGTGTGGGACGACAGATTATAATTTTGTGTAGTCCGGACTAGGTGAGGCAGACATATTGGTCCCACACTTAGCCCCGCCCTATGCAAAAATGCTTTTCAGCGTCTCCACAGTACTTTTCCTCAATGGATTTACTCTAACTATTTTAAAAGCCACCCGACGCACACATGTTTGTAGTTTTCATTCCAAACAACAGATGTCTCCCATAAGCCGTTGCAATAAATGTCGGTAATGTAGGGTAGTTCGAAATTTAAAACTGACATATTGTCACATATTTGCATTTGTCGAGTGGTAAACCTTTCGTTAGTTGTAATGGTTCAGTATTTTTGGGTATTCTTAGTGTCAGTGTTCAGTGTTTTTCTTCTGTTCTTGGTTTTTAGTGTTGTATCGTGTTATTTTGCTCCTTTTTTCAATACTAATGCATTGCCAACGAAAACTATTAATGTGCGAAAAATTGCTCTACCAACTATTGGTATGTACAACTATTCTAGGAACATTCAAGAGTGTTGAGTTTTGTAGTTTACATATTAATATAATATGTTATTTTGCAAAAAAAAGAGATACGAAAAATACTATTATTTCTAAAATAAAAGCAAATGAAGTCAAATCTAACTTTGTTTTATTCTACATAGTTATATTTTTTTGACTTATTAATTTATTACAATTATCTTCGGTAATTTCTGGTTTATTGGTTAATGTCTAGTTTTTAAATGTCAATTTGCCAATAGAGATGTCCAAGATGCTGTCAGACTGAAATCACTATGACTGCCTGTAGCCAAGTCACAAAAAACACCGACGTACTCTGTAATAAGACTTAAAGGGACAGTTTTTCCAACTCTGATTAAAATGCCGGCTATCGTAATCGTTGATTAAAACAGCGGTTAGTACAAATTTGCGTTTTTCCAAAACCGGTTAACGCTAATCGTTTATTAAAAACGAATCGAAAAGTTCTTAACCAGGTTGAACAAGATTGCTTTGCTAACGTTTTCACTTTGTCTGTGAACCATTGCATCGTGTTTTTCTTACCATTTATGTTCACTTTCCATATTCCAAGTGCCTCTGCGGCACCTCCTGTTATGTTGGTTTTCATCTTATCCCACATTTCTTCGGCGTTCTCGTCCTATGCGTTGGAAGCTATTTTTTCAGTTAATTTACTCTGATGCAATGTTTTCGTTGAACTGTCATTTAACGATTCCACGTTGAATTTTTCAATATACAATGGTGCTTCCTTCTTTAGGAGGTTAGCTTTTGAACATAGCACTATACGGTGCTCTTTGCCAACATTTGCTGACGTGAATGTTCTTACATTTAGTATTTGACTCGGGTTTATTGTCCTATTGGTGATAATGCGTCGATCATTTAATTTTGGTCTCTTGTGTTACCAAAGGTATATTTTGGTATGTAAAATGTATTATTAATTCCCAATTCGTTTTGCGCGCATAGCGTTATTAGCATTTGTCCATTGTTGATGATGTCGTTTTCGTTAAACCTTTGCATTATGCCTGGTAGAGCTGTATTGCCGATGCTAGAGTTGAAGTCTCCCATTATGCAGATCTTAGATTTTTCGGGTAGTTCATTTAAATCGCCAAGGTTACGAATTGGAAGCTGGATTTACTAAAATTTCTAATTATATAGAATATAATCTTGGTCCTTTAAAATTTTAATCTTCCTTGCAAGTAGGCAATAATAAATAAATTAATATACAATATCTCTCGCTAAGTTAGAACCATGTGGAAAACTTTTTATTATTAATCTTAAGAAAAAAAGTTATCCTTCATAAAAAATTCTGCACGTTCTAAAATCTACATCATCAGATATTAATGTCAGTTGTATTCGAGGTATGTCAAAAAATATTAATTTTACTCAAAAGTGAAGTACCTCTATATTTGATAATATCTAATAACGTTATTAAAAAAGTTGATTGGAACTAAAAATTACGTTGAAATATGCAATTACATTCATTTATATGGAAAAATTCGTTTTTTCTATTTTTGTCTACAATAACAATGCAGATTTAACTATAGTTACATGTTATCTAGTATGCACTGACATACAAATGATTTGTTGTTTGTTAGAAATGTTGACAGTGAATGACAAAGCTCGTGAAAATTTATATGACACATAAACTTGGTAGCTTTATTAACCTGTGAAGAGAAAATAGAAATTGTTTTGATTGTTGGAGAAAACTATAAAACAATTTCACAATTTAAACACGAAATGAATGCTTGTGCATTTATTTTGCAAATAAGAAAATACAAACAAATACTAAGTTGTGTAAGTAATATAATATTAATAATAGAAGTAAATAGAAATTTAATGTTCACTCATTCCACTAATGCCTCGACATATCCACCCTCTCGTTCAATACATTTAATCGTTCTTTTGGCAAATTGACGTACATAATACATTCCTTATCATTTCTGGAGAAATTTCCTGGCATGTTTCTATAATCATCCTCTCCAAATGGTTAACATCTTTAAACGAACCTTTCTGGTAAACTTTTGTTTCAAGTAACCCCATATGATGTAATCAAGGGTGGTTAAGTCAGGGGATCTAGCAGGACAAAAAAGATTAGAATATCTGTGAATAACTTTTGCATGGAACATAGTTCAAGATATTTCCTAACATTTAATGTACTATGGCAGTGATGGGGAAACTACGGCCCGCGGGCCAAGTCCGGCCCGCGGAAAGGTTTAATCCGGCCCGTTTAAGAGTGCCGTCGTGAGAATGTTTGAACGCGTTCTTACTTCGTAATGTGACGACCCGCATAAAAACTACCTGCGGCGATATTCAAAACACAATAGTATTCTGGACAAATCCATCCGACCTAAACAGATGACTCATCTTCGCTCGAAACTTCCAGACACTCTCGCATTTTCGATTCATTGTTCTGTTTTCTCGAAAGAACTGGTAATCCCCGAAACTCCCACTGCCTCAACAAACACCCGCGTAAGAGCATTAGTTAGCAGTAAGCTTTCGTCAATTGCGTTTCTGTGTGTTGTTCTCCGTAGTAGGTAACGTCTAAAATGGATGTTAAAGAAAGAAAAGTGGATTCAGAATGTCGAGTTTTTAAAGAAGAATGGACGTGGAAATATTTCTTTACTTTATTTAAAGAAAAACCTGTGTGCTTACTTTGCAATACAACTGTTGCAGTTTTAAAAGAATATAACATTCAACGCCATTTGAAGAGCAAACATGAAAACCACTCCTACTCATCGTTAAGTGAAGAGGTGAAAAAAATTAAATCGAAAGATTTAATAAAAAATTTATCAAGTCAACAACAATTATTTCAGAGAGCTAATCATTCTCAAAGATGCGCTACGAAAGCCAGTTATGTGTTGGCTTATAATATTGCTAAATCTAATAAAGCATTTTCAGATGGTAAATTTATAAAGCAGTGCATGATAGATGTGTGCGATATTATGTGCCCTGAAAAGAAAAAAGATTTTCAGTCACTGTCTCAAGGAGAACAATCACCGAGAGAATTGAAAATATTGATAAAAATCTAATTTCACAACTGACTACAAAAACTCAAAAATTTATTTTTTATTCAATTACCATGGATGAAAGTACAGATATCAGCGATACTGCGCAGTTACTCATATTTGTAAGAGGAATCAACGCCCACTTTGAAATTACAGAAGAACTTACAGGGCTGCAGTCAATGAAAGGAACAACGACTGGTGCCGATATATTTTGTGAATTTGAAAATTGCATCGATAAACTTCGTTTACCTATTGACAAGTTATGTAATGTAACTACAGATGGTGCTCCTAATATGGTTGGAATCAATCAAGGATTTGTTGGGAAATTTAATTCTAAGTATCCGGAAAATGATGTTGTTTTTTTGCATTGCCTTATACATCAGGATGCTCTCTGTAAATCGGCTTTAGATATTGACCATATACTTAATATTGTTGTAAAACTAGTAAATATGATTCGTTCCAGAGGATTATTACATCGCCAGTTTCAACAGTTTTTGGAGTCCGTACATGCTGAGCATTCCGATATCCTATATTATTCAAAAGTTCGTTGGTTAAGTGCTGGAAAAGTATTTGAAAGAATTTGGGATTTAAAAGACGATATTGTGAATTTTCTTCTTGATAAAGACATTTATAATCAATTTGACGTCTTAGAAAACGAAACGTGGCTTTCTGATTTCGCTTTTTTCACAGACCTCCTCGTACACATGAATAAACTTAATCTCAAATTGCAAGGAAAAATCAGTTTCTTCACGATATTTGGCAATACCTGAAAAGTTTCAAATTACAGTTATTATTATTTGCTAATCAGATCTCTAAATCTGATTTTTCTCATTTTCCAAGAATACAATCTTTAAAATTCACTATATCAAACAATAAGATTAAAAAATACGAAATTAATTTGAGAAAACTATCTTCAGAATTTGAAAGGAGATTTCAGGACTTTAGAAAAATGGAACCAGAGTTTAGTATTTTTGCGACCCCATTCAATGTTAATTACGAAGAAGTTGATGCAAAATTTCAACTTGAGTTAATAGAACTGAACTGTAATACTCTCCTGAAACAAACTTTTCATACAGTACAGTACCATTACTAGAATTTTATAAAAATTTAAGTCCAGATAATTTCCCAAATCTAATTACTCATGCAATGAAGATAATGACAATGTTCGGCTCATCTTATATATGCGAACAAATCTTTTCAACAATGAAGCTTAGGAAAACTTCTTTAAGAAACAGAATTACAGATGAGCACCTTTCATCAGTTTTAAGAATTTCTGCTTCGCAAATGGAACCGGACTATGATGAAATTTTGATGAAACAGTCTCAATTTCATTTTTCTCATGCACCATCAACCAGTAATGACACCAGAAAATAAAGTGATAATACTTCACATCAAGAACTACACTAAATTCATTTTATATTTTGTGCTTATAATTTTCTTACCTTTTGCTTTTTTACTATTAAAATAATAAGTGTATGTAATAATATATGTATATGTTTATAGAACACATAAATTAGTTAACGATTAAGCATTATTCTTTGGCCCGCTACGATTGTCTAGTTATTACAAATGGCCCGTCTTAAAAAAAGTTTCCCCACCACTGTACTATGGCATGTGTCACCGTTCTTGTATGGATAGATCGTCCATGAAATCATTGAAGTAAGTTTGAAAAAACTGTAAATAACGTCCAACATTCATTGGTTGGTAAAAAAAGAAAAATCCTATTAATCTGTTCTTATAAATGCCACACCATACGTTCGCCTTAAATGACTATTGGCCATGAGACTTTATTATAAAATTGGGATTTTCTTTAGACAGAGACAGTTCCATTTGACGAAAATGTTGCTTCATCGGAAAAAATTATACGCCTCGTAAAAAAGTGTCCTCTTCAAACTCTCCTTGAATGAGTGAACAAAAATCAAAGCGCCTATCATAATCCCCATCTTTTAATGTGTCTTCTTCTTATTATTATTTACATAATTAAAATTAGGTACGGTAATGGTCTTAATCAAGCCGAAACGTCACAAGCTGAAACCAGCACTCTACTCTGTATTAATTTATTTACTCCAAAGTACAATAAAAGTTTGAATATTAAATGAAATTTATTTTACTTAATCGACAATGGCCATCAAGATCAAATAAAATATGACAACAGAAAGATACATGAAATATACAGTATGAGTGGCACTTGTATTGTGCGATATTATTATATTATTTGACACGTATCTTTCGATAAAGTCTTGAAAAATGGCTGTTTTCGTAAAATAACTACGATAACCCAGACCGCATCCTAATCCTGCTGCTACTATGCCTATTTGATAGCCCTGGCATAAAAGAGGTCCTCCGGAATCACCCTAGAAAAGTAGTATACTGATTACGTTTATGTAATTTAAAGAAAAACAGCACGAATTTGCATGATCAGTCTGAGGAAATGGTTGAATATAACTAAATATTAAAAACATAAGGTTTGTTAAAACAGAAATTTCAAACTAGTCATAGGAACAGTTTGATTGACTGAGAGATATTACACGCTTATTTCTGATTGCTTTTACAACATTTGATTGGTTTTGACTTGTTTGTGACTTTATGTTGGAACAAACTTATAATATCTAAGGTGCTATAACTAGAGTAGGTACCACTTGACAGACAAACTTTGTTGATATTGGTTAACTAAGCTGTTAGTTATAGGTAAGTATATTTGTTTCTTATAATGTTATGTAATAGTGCAAAAGAAAGTGAAAAATAGTCGAATTAACAAACAAGTCAACACATTTTAAATTTATTTTTCATTCATGATGAATGTAGTAAGATAATTGGACGACGTTAATGAGCTTTATTAAAATTAACCAACTTAGACTAAAAATAAATGAGGTAATTGGAGGTAAAGGGTGGAGCCAATTTTTACCAAACGCACTAGTCTACCTTATAGATGACCTGAAAACTATTACTTATAAAATTATCCGGGTGAAGTACAGAAATGGAAATAACTAAGTACCAGACTGAAACCACCAAAAAAACAGAAAAAGGCCTATTTAAGTACCTTTTTAAGTGTCTTTTTCTGGTTTTTTGGTGCTTTTAGTCTGGGATTTAGTTATTACTAAAGACCGGACAAAAAGGCACTTGAAAAGTGTTTTTTCTATTCTTTTGTGCCACCGGACTAAAAGGCACAAAAAAACACAGAAAAATGCCTGATCGTGTTTTCAGCAATTTGTAACGGAAAATGGAAATCTGGATATAAATTTGGACACATTCACTTATCATCGCAATAGGGTGATTGAAGGTTGAAGGATACGGGGATTATTGGACCAATTTTTTTTCATGATACAATTAATACAATACGATACCGCGAACAAATATTGGAACCCATCATTTACAGCCTTCATGAAGATGAATTAAACCTGGGATACTTCCAACAAGATGGGGAAACTGCGCAACAAACTATTAATTATTTGCAAGGATACTGTGGTGACCGATTGATTAGTCCAAATCGATGGTCAGCCAGTTCTCCTGATTTAACCCCACTAGACTTTTTTCACTTTGGCCATCTACAAAATAAAGTGTTTAAGAACAGACTGCATAATCTCGATGAACTTACAGAGACAATTACAATAGAATTGCAAAATATTACACCGGAAACACTCCACAATGTGTTCAATAACATGAAAAAACCTGCCAATCTATGCATTGAGAATACCGGTGGAAATTTCGAACAACTTTTATAAAATGTACTCATTTGGTGACATAATTATGGGATTATGTTTTAGAGTAATAAAGTTGTAACGTGTTTATTATTGTTTATGATAAAAAAGTAAAGTGCAATTACTATATTTCTAAAAAATTCTTTCATATAATTCAACTTAAAACTAACCATATTTCATTGACTTTTATCACAGGAAAATTTGAAATAGTAAAGCTAACCACAAAAATAAATAAATAAGGCTTGCCAATTACACTGTGTTCCCAAATTAAAATCAGTATGGCCAACTCAGGACAGTTCAAAATGATCACGTAGTATATATGGTACCTATGTTTTGTTTTGATTTTTAATTTTGAAGCCAAAATATTGTCCATAACATCTTTGAATTAATTCACTTAAAGGCTTCTTTTGCGATTTTGTAACATATAATCCACAAATATAACAAGAACAATTCGGAGAATTATTACAGCCATTTGCATGATTTTCCATTCTTGAAAATCACACGCAGCACAACTTGTGGAACACTACTTCAAACTTTCTTAACTAAGTGACAATTCAGTGACATTTTGTTTGTCTCTTGTCAGATCGCGTCAACAACTAAACAATAAATGAATCACAGTGTGGGATTTTGCTAATCTAGGGGAACTTAATTAATAAAAATTGATGGTTGGTATTCATGCAACAAGTACGCGTAATCGGGACGTTATCGTAAAGTGACGTCATTGTTTACATTTGCTCAAACGGTATTGCTGTCAGTCATATTGTGATGGGGTGTGTGTCGAGCTGTTAACTGCAAATTTTAAAAAAATCAGCTTGTTTTGTTCTTTGTTCTCCGCAGCGTCTTGCAAGGTAAGAATTGTCATCTTGTTTTAAATTTTAAGGAGAGTTTCTAATGGCACTAACTATATGTATATATTTTTTAAATTGATATTTAAAAATATATTCTCATGTATCCAGCGTAAAACTTTTTTTTTACTTTTCTATGTATATACCTCTATCAGAATAAGATTGGTTTAGCTGCGCCTGTTTGCGCCACTCATATATTTTTTTCATTTTCTAAAGAGATGTACAGCATGAAGAAAGGAGATATTTTTCAAATATTGCATCACAGCAAAAAAGAGTGTAGAAATGAACTAATTTTCCACTGTATATTTGAAAAATATAATATTTCCATACACATAGACAACGAATCAAGGGTTTTGCAGGTATTTGTGAGCATCTTATGTAAAAAATTAGAAACCTTGGCAGCCTACGCTGACAGTTTTGCCATTTTGTTTCTAATTTTTTACATAAGATGCACACAAATACCTGCAAAACCCTTGATTCGTTGTCTATGTCCATGGAAATATTATATTTTTCATATATACAGTGGCAAATCAGTTCATTTCTACACTCTTGTTTGCTGTGATGCAATATTTGAAAAATGTCTCCTTTCTTCATGCTGTACACACCTCTACCTATAGAAAACGAAAAAAATATATGAGTGGGGCAAACAGGCGCATCTAAACGAACCTTATTCTGATAGAGGTATATATACATAGAAAAGTAAAATAAATGTTTTTCGATGATACATGAGGATACATTTTTAAATCTCAATTTAAAAAATATATACATCTACTAAGAACTTCAAAAGTTAGTGACATTAGAAACTCTCCTTAAAATTTAAAACAAGATGACAATTCTTACCTTCCAAAAGTTTCCATTTTAGTATATTCCGCCATAACTAATTTATTAGAATTCTCTACTTCTCTCTGGAATGCGTGACGTCGTACCCTTTGTAGTTGCGGTTGCCCTTCACGGTATAGCCGCGAACATGCTCAAGCATGTTACAATACTTTTTTAATTCTAAATTTTACGTTAATCTTGGTGAAAACAGATAAAGGAAATATTTTGAAAATGTGATGTGATTCCTTGTGTTAGAATCCAGTTTTTATGTTTAAAACAATGCAAAATACTAAAATTTTCGACTGTTGTCAGTTATAAAAATCGTGCCGGCTAATGTTATTACGAGGGCGGGTCAATATGTCGGTGACTTTTTGAATAAAACACAGGTTTTTGGATAAAAAATCATTTTATTTTTCAAAATAGTTTCCTTTGAGCTCTATACACTTTGCCCAACGTTTCTCCAATTTTGTTATCCCTTCCAAAAGATAAGATTTGTCGAGGTCATCAAGATAGGTATTTGTTTGTGAGATAATTTCATCGTTGGAGTCAAATCTCTTTCCGCCGAGCCATTTATTCAGGTTTGGAAACAGGAAACAGTAGCCTAATTCATGGATGTTTGCCATGAAAACTGCACATGTGTGCACCCTTGCATTGGCCTGGGGGAAAAAACTTTTTCTTGGCTAAATGCGGTCGTTTTCTTTCAAATCCTCATTAAATCCACTCAATAAGTTGGCATAATATTCGCCATTGATTGTTTTACCCTTTTGAAGGTAGTCAATGTGGATTATGTTGGCTGACAAACCCACTTTGGCCTTCTTTGGCGCCGATTCACCCCGAGAAACCCACTGTTTTGACTGCTGTTGTGTCTCTGATGTGTTGTGGTGGATTCACGTTTCGTCCACGGTTACGAAACGGCGCAAATACTCGTCCATATTGTGGTTAAACAACGCCAAACACTCCTGCGAAGTTGTCACACGATTGCATTTGTGGTCGATTGTGAGCAAACGTGGCACCCATCTTGCGGAAGTTTTCTCATACCCAAGTGATCATTCAAAATTGAAACCACTGAGCCATGCCTATGACCTCCACAATCTCTCGCACGTTCAATCTCCGATCGGCCAACAGCATATCGTGAATTTTTTAAATTGTTTCGAGTGTAGAGCCCTTAACAGGGCGCCCATAACGTTCGGCATTTTCCGTGCTTGTACGGCCACAACGAAATTCAGTAAATCACTTTTTTACCATTGAAATTGATGGTGCAGAGTTCCCATAGTATTTATCAAGCTTAGCCTTGGTATGAGTGACGGTTTTCTTTCGCAAAAAATAATGCTTAAGAGGGGCGTTTACCTATCGAAAACTAAGGCATCGCCGTTTCGCGTTTTTTGAATTTATTTTATAATTTTAGAATCTCAAATTTGGATTAGTGGTGCAAAAGGCATAAATTTATAATGTCAAGGTCAGTTTTTGTACTAATTTATTTTCTTAAGAAAGTTATGTGTTTTAGAAATAACCACAAAAATGCATGAATTTGATTAATGTCTACTAACTAAGGCTGGTACACAAAAGGAAAAAAACGACCTCTACGCGCCAGCTGCACATTTGATGTAAGATATAAAGAAAAAATCAAATTTATGTAATTATTTTTAAAGATAAAAAACATTAAACAGTAAACATTGTCGCACACATTTTACACGAGTTTTTTCCAAGCTAATCGCGTCGTCTATCCCCAGTTTACGCTATCTCTACCGGTCCTAGTGAAGACGAAAATCTATCGGAATCGGTCGGCTATTGCAGACTTAAATGCGAGTGACAGTTTAATTACAAACTGTCACTCGCATTTAAATGTCATATATACCTATAATATTCGAGTGTATTAAATATTATCCAACAAGTGAATTAAACCACTGTTTATTTGCGAGAAGAATGTTTATGGATTAATTCTTCGAGCAAATAATAGGTTTAATTCACGTGTTTTATACATTTTTTTATTCAATTTTGACAAAATTTATCAAAAAAAAATTCAAATTACATTGATTGGTTTAGACAAATCATGTGGGTTGCGAAGCAAATTTCTGTGACAACGAGTTGTTTATTTTTTGCGTTAATTGTCACGTTTAAGGGTCCTCGCTAGTGAATGGGAAATGTAATATTGGTTGTATAGCACATAATTTAATAAGCCAAGGATGTCCGAGTACTTTTACACATAGGAAACATATAATAAATATTTGAAATAATAACTCAATATCTAAGCGAATAAAAATTCATTTATGACCAACTATTTACACATTTGTAACTGCGGGAAATATTTATAGCAGAATAACAATTCATTGTAATTTGGGTTGCCTAATTTTAATTTATTTTATATTCATTTTAAACAAAGTAAAGAATAGTTGAACGAAAAATAAGTGCACAGCCGGGTAGCTTTCTATTCAATTTATAACGTGAACCCAAGCAAACAAATCTCCTCCGAAGGATTTTTGAGAAAACTGGTTTTTAATATTTTGACATATTAATTAATTCTCTGTAATCCGATAATTTTTTTCTAAATTTGATTCTTCAGCCGGATAGATTACTAAATTCTTCATAAGTTGACGTTGAAAGGTTTTCTCCAAATTTAAAATCAACAAAAATATCTGAATTCTAAAATCTGCTATTTTGCCATTGTTGACAGATCCACTAGCGATGACCCTTAAGCAGTTAAAGTAATAATATATAAAAAATGGATAGAATTTGCGATAATGAAGAGAAAAACCAGGTTTTCGTGCCTGAGTTGGTTCGTATAGAAGCTTTAGAAGCTGTGAATAAAGTGGTTCCTGCTAAATCAAAAAAATTGTATGAAAAAGAGTATGAGAATTTTTGTGAGTATGGAGGAAGCGAAAGGATGCAAGTGGAGTAGACGAAACTATAATTTTGGCTTATATTTCTGAACGATCCAAAATTGCGAAATGTTCGTCATTGTGGGCGTATTACTCCCAACTGAAGAAAATGTTATCTGTGAAAGAAAATATTGACAGAAGCAGGTATTTGAAGTTGAAGTTATTTATGAGTTTTGAACAATTATATAGATTGTTGTAGATTTCATCAGGTATCTGCTTTCTTAAAACAACAATCTGTAGGGCACAGACCAAAGAAATCTATGTTGTTCACATTGAGAGACATGGAAAGGTTCTTGGATACTGCTTTAGATGATGAATATTTGCTTCATAAAGTGGTTCTAATTGTGGGAGTGTTTGGAGGTTGTAGAGTTAGTGAATTAGTTGCCATGTCAGTTGATGATGTTGATGACAGAGGCAACGTAATTGTGGTCAATATTCCTGACACGAAGACTTATAAGACCAAAACATTTACTATCATTAACGGAAGTAACTATGTTCATGTTATTTATTTTTTCTCGGAAGTATAGAAAATTACGACCTGACAGTATTTTAGACAAACGGTTGTTCGTTAAGTACCGAAACAATAAATGTACAGTACAACCGGTAGAAATAAATACTATTTCAAAATTTCCGGAAAAAATTGCACGATTTATTGGTCTCCCAAATCCTGAAGAATATACGGGTCACAGCTTTAGACGTTCGAGTGCAACTTTACTGGCAGACTCTGGGGTTGATTTAGCAGTTGTAAAGAGACATGGTGGTTGGCGTTCAAATAGTGTTGTTAAGGGATACATAGAAGATTCTCTTAATAATAAAATTGATATTTCAAGGAAAATCATAAACCATTCTTCAACAAACAGTCAGGAGGCATTGATTTCAAGTTCGGAAGCATGTATTTCCGCATCAAATCATTGTCAAATCAAAATATGAATTTGCCTATTAATGGTACATATGGTGTGCAATTTAATGGTCTCAATAATTGTAACATTTATTTTAATAAATAAAAATAGTTTTTGTTGTTCTTCATTAAACGTTTTCTTATTGTATTGGTAAAACATTTTTAAAACAATAGTGGATTAAAAGCGTTTTAATTCACTAGTGAATTAAAAAGCTTTTAATCCACTCGTAGATAATAGACTACTTATAAGGCTAACTATGGAGTTAATAATGTCAAAATTGAATAAAATAATATAATAGTTAATGGCAAGCGAAAATTGGCTTATTATAAAACAACAACAACATCAACAGTTCCGTAACTACTCATTCTTTATACATTATGTTTACCATCTGTAGTATTCCTTTATCTATGACAAAATCTGTGAATAAAACCGAAGCGCTGTGACAGAACCGAATATCGTCTACCTCCACCTACTCACACCCCCTTGCGTCTACCCGACCCGCGAGTAATATAAGTTGCATAAGGTTCTATTTGTTAGCTTAATGAGCACACGAAATTTACATTTTTCCATTTTCTCCTCAAATCACGTGGTAGTCTGCTATCAATGACTGTCAAATACAAACTAAATGACGCAGCTTGTTCAAATTTTGACAGAAGTCAACTGACAGATGTCTATTGACAGGAGCAGTGTTGCCCTTTCAGTTAAGAGGCGGGAAATTCAAAAAGTCACGGACATATTGACCCACCCTCGTATTCATTATTATATACAAATAAAAATTGAAATAAATTCCAATTGAGTTCAAAACAGTTTTATTCAATTTACTACAATTGTTTCACCCTACTAGGGCTTCATCAGGTGATGAATATTATAATACAAAATATTTGTAGACGTTCTTATTTATGTCTTTTCCTAAATGAAGAGGGGGGAGTTTGTGACATTAGGTTAAGAGCGGGAGTAACTTATATATTTAATGTAATATTTAATATATATATATTGTTACAATTATTTTGCTGTATTTTATCTCTGAATTGAGAATTTTTGTTTTATCGTTTGAATACATAAATTATTTCGGATTAAATAAATCATCCTTCTCTTAAATTAATGTTATCGATTCCTTCTGCCATCTAGGAGATAGGAGAGAATTTCATAAGATTCCTAATGCCGTGGGATCTGCCTTATCTCAGATGTGTAATGTATACCTTTGCTGGCGGGTAGATGGCGCACGATGTTTTATTTAACAGTTTGGGTATTTTAAATTAGTTTCTAATTAGTTTTGGGAGTTTCTTTTGGGTCAGAGTTATGTGACATTTTAATGATAATTATTTTCCACTTTTGTATTGTCATTTGAATCTACATTTATGTCGTATGTTAAAATATCAGGTTAGGTCGCTCTGTCATTAGTTCAAATGTTCGTTGTTACGCTTAAGGTCGGTGATTGACAAGTTAGAACCTTTCTCTTTTGATCGTCGACTGTCTTAGAAGAAGCATTTAAAACATCACAAGAGCAGATGCAATTTTCTTTAGTCACTACTTGAGAAATGTTAGATTGTTGAATTATATCGTATGTAATCGCTAGCACAAGGCGGATGTTATGATATTTCTCAAGCGTTAATGTGAATTTGGCGTTATGGTTATAAACTTGCTGAGGATATTGTTTGTCGTGGCTTAAGAATTGTTTAACTGCTGTAAGTATAATTTTCACGTGTCTGGCCGATCTTAATTGTGCTGTTTCTATATTCAATTATAGCTGCTAGTGCATGGCAAAAATTTCATTAGAGCACTTTTCGTTGGGTAAAGTTTTGGAACCACGTGCCTGATATATTTTATAGTTCCAAGGGGATAGATTGTGTATCCTGCGGCGAAGACATATTTTAAGGTGCAGATTGATGTAATGCTGTAGCCTTCCTACACCGTTTTTCCCGAAGATGTCGTTAACCGAGGGTATTTGGAGCAGATTCCTTTGTAACGAGTGTGAATTGTAGAAGGTATCGTGTATTGTAGCTGTGGATGTGGAATTTTAAAGGTACTGTGGATGTGTTTGATTATCTGTTAATTGCCAATCAGTTTTGGTAATATCAAGTCAATTCCGAGTACTATCGGACTGTTAATTGTAACTTTCTCGGCTTAACTAATCGTTCAAGTCATCGTAATTTCATTATTTAACTGCATATTGGCCTGAGTGCCTTATAATTTGAATTTATTAAATTAACGTAGTTTTATTAACAACAGTGACTCCAGTTGGGGGTTACTTTGTCAATTTTGAAGATGTTACGTAACCTTTTTTTTTGGATTTAGAATTTTGGACAAATTTTGGATGTGTATTGGCGTTGCAGCCTCACATCTGTATGGTGTAAATCTATTGCTTGTTATTTAATATAACTAGTCACCTTTTAAATTTATTATTGTGGAATTTTGTAAGGAATTATTGAGTTTAATGTTGATCACATACTCTTATGTAAAGCACAGTTAACTAGCGCTAATATTTTTAGTATTAGATACCTTATAACTTAGAGTCTGCACTCTTCTGTCGAACAGATTGTCGGTTGCCTCGGTTGTACAGAGTGTTTCATTTGGAGTTTGATGTGTTGCAATTTCCGGTCAAACTGTTCGACTTTGGAGAGACTTTTCGGCAAGCTGCCTTAAATTTATATGCTTTTGTAAGAATATTGTCAGGTAATTAATTTAACTTTAAGGTTGTCTCATGTGTTTCCTTTTTTTTAATTTCTTTAATTTTGTAATTATATGTCATTGGTAATTTGAAGTTGTGGATCACCTGGGGTGGCCATTTAAGACTTTTATTCATTCCTTCAGAAATTTAAATACTTGCAACTGGGTTGCGCTTATGTAATTCAAACTTCAATGTCTTTTGTTTCCTTTTAAATATTTTATTGAACTCAATTTATAACGAGCTACGTACAACGTATGACTTAGAATTTTAGTTAGCAATAGCTGTTTTGTTCTGATTACTTGGGTCTTGAAACATTTTGGGTATTTAAATTTTAATAAACCTGTTGTTAAGTTTGAATGACTGTGTGTTGGTCTTATTTTTCTTATCACCTGGGGAATCTTATATTGGATCTTGTCCGGGGTCTGAATATCTGTTGGGCTCAGCATATTTTAACGGATAGGCGCCCTGACAACGTAACCTTCGACTTAGTACTGTGTTCGAACTCGCCCTAATTCTGACTGTAGCTGGAGGCGGTGCTGACTCCCATATTTAACATCGACCCTTGGGAAGTAAGAAGGTAAGACCTGAGTGTTTTATAAGTTGGTGATTATTTAATAGACAAGCGTCTTCCTGTATTCAAATAGAAGGTTAGATACCGTGGTGGTGTCTTACTTCCCACCTTCTTGGAATTTTGTTACCGAGTCTGTTTAGGGCCTTTTGCCATTTGATATTTTAAACACAAGAAGGTAGCAATATATATATATATACATAACAATATGATTAAGAATATTAAAATTTTTTTTGAAAACTGATTGTTTACTGTTATTATAAAATTAAACAATTTATAAATATATATATATAACTATAAGAATTATTAAGTTGGTTTTAAATATTTAAATTTAACAACGGTGAATTATTCACTTCTAGTTGGTCATTTAAAATAAGGTTTAATTTGTTTAATTTATTTATTTCTAGGTTTTCTAATAAATTTAATTTTTTACTCTTGTCTTGTATATGTAGTATGTCAAACTTATTATTGAATTTATGTTTTTGTTCAATACAGTGGTTTGCATATGTGGAATCTGTTTTTTGTAATTTATAACCTCTTTCATGTTCTTTTATGCGTGTGGAAAAGGATCTACCAGTTTGTCCGATATAAGCTTTTCCACACTCGCAATTTAACTTATAGACCCCAGATTTTAAATTTTTGTCAGTTTTATCTTTATTATTTTTAATGTGATTCTGTAGTTTGTTGTTTGTACGAAATGAAATTAATGTGTTTGTTGTTTTTTGTAAATATGTTTTTATTTTTATGGAAGGTGTACCTATATAAGTCACAGAGGCAAATTTTGATAAGTAAGTTTGGGGAACTATAGGATAAATTTTGGATATGATTTTTGTTTTTTCTTTTTTATGAAGGACATTATTTATTAATTCTTTTGAATAACCATTATTCTGAGCTATGGTGTAAATTCTATCTAATTCGTTATCAAAATTAATCTTATTCATAGGCACATGGATTAATTTATATAACATTGAGTGAAAAGCAGCAAGTTTATGACTAATCGGGTGGAAAGAGTTAGAATGTATCGTAATATCTGTGTGGGTGGGTTTATGGTAAATAGCGAATTCGTGTGTATTAGTAATATGTGATATTTGAAGGTCTAGAAAATTAATGGTTTTATTTTCTTCTAATTCTATGGTGAATTTAATATTATCATGCAAAGTGTTAATATGATTATGGAGTGAATTTATCTGTCTTTCCGTTCCTTTAAAACACACCAAAATATCATCTACATATCTCACCCAGTATATACAATTTTTAAATAACGAATGTTTACTAATAATGTCTTCAAGGTTGTCCATAAATATTTCGGATAATAAGGGACTTAGTGGATTTCCCATTGCTAACCCTCCGGTTTGTTTATAGTAGGTCCCGTTAAATACAAAGTAATTGTGTTCTAGGCAGATGTTAAGAAGGTGTAAAATTTCAGATTTAATTACAGGGTTAACTTTATTGTTTTCTAATTTAGTTTCTATTAAGTTTAACACTTCTTTTGGGGGAATACTCGTAAACAAATTAGTGACATCAAATGAAATGAGTTTTGAATTATCTGGTAATTTAAATTTACTAATTTTATTTATTAATTCTCCAGAGTTTTTTATCGAATATTTAGGTTTGAATTTAGTGTATTATAAAATGATTTTTATAAGTTGTTTGCAAAGATCACATCTGGTGCTTTTACATACGAAACGACAGGACGAATAGGTATATTCTTTTTATGTAATTTTAATAAACCATATAATTTTGGAGGTTGTGGGTTCATAACCGGTAGTTGGAACTTTTGTGCATTATTGAATAAACATTCGGTATTATTTATTGCACTTTTAATTTGTTTGTGAAACCGTTCTGTAGGGTTAGATTTTAGTTTTATGAACGCATTAGTATTCAGGAACTCCTCTACTTTACTATTGTATTCGTTTTTTGAAATGGCAATTACTGAGTTCCCTTTATCTGCTTTTGTAAAAACAATATCATTTAAAATTGATTTTTGTTTAATAGATTTTAATGTATTAATTTCTATATTATTATATTAATGAAATTAACTTCTGAGTATGATTTCTTATTTGAAGTGGAGAACAGATTAACTGCTGCTGCTACTGTCCGCCGCACTTCAAAAAACAAATGCTGAAATGCAAACTTATATCTAGATCTGTAAGCTCATACCATGCAAGTGTCTGACGTTACTTTGGGATTCCCATGTACGCAAAGCATCGTGGTGGCATCCACGCTAATATTAGCCACGTCGCAGTATTTGTCCTGCATTACCCTCTGAAAGACACATTGCAGTACTGTTTTGGCACTTTGCGATTTCGCAGAGAGATTCTTATAAACTGTACTTCTATATCCGAAGCCCAGGGCGAGACTTCTATTGCACCGCATGTTGACCATCAACGTTTCGTATTTGGACGGAGTAATCAGTCGTACATATTTTGTGTACCTAGTTTCCTTTAGGGGTCTTTCTAACTAACTGGAGTTATTGTTAACTGTTCTTTTATTTTTGGTAAATCTTAAAGACATACCTCTAGCAGACAAATATCATTGCTCCAAGGTCGCTCGGTAAAATTTTCGTGCGGTATCATTCTCTTCACCCAAGCCCATTGGACGTATTGCCGCCTTAAATCTGTCAATCCCGTCCATACAGTATACTTACTATAGTTTGTCGAACAACAATGAGCGGCTGTTAATGTCCATAAAGGATTTATGAGACTACCACCACAGAAAACGGAATGCGTGTCAGTTTGTACAGACGCCTAAAAAGTATTTATAAGATTAAACTTGTTTGACTCACTCTGTTGTGGAAAAAAATGGGAATTTAGTAAGGCAACCAATATACTGCGATATCATAAAGTTTCTAGAACGAAGACGGCGACGATGACAGGGATATTCATGATAAATACCCACCCTTTGTCATCGTTATTATTGCATATACAAGAAAATGTTTCACATAAAAGTTGTGCGGTTGAGAATGAATTTTATTTGCATGCTATCAAAAAGGCAGTGGCCTGCAGATACAACGGTATAAAAAAATAATTATTTTTTGAATGGAATACTCTGTATATATTATTACATTTTTATAAAGGTTTTTCTACTCTGATTTCAAAAATATAGCTTATGATATCGATATCTTAAACCGTTTTTGAGTTATTAAATGTCGAATATCGTAGTTACTGTACTATGAAAAAGGTAACATTATCAAAGTAAGCTATGAAAATGACAACTATTGCGTTTGATAAACGACATATCTATTTTGACTGTTTTATTAAGCAAAAGTCATTTATCTAACACAATAGTTGTCATTTTCATAGCTTACTTTCATGTTTTAATGTTATCTTTCCAGTTCTGAACAGTTCCGGAACCGTTCTAGAGTTAGTAGTTTTAAAATTGGAATTTTAGGGGAACTTGTACTACCAACATTAGTAATAGAATTATTAAAAAAATTCTTTGCTGCAGAGCTTGCAGGAGTTTTAAATATTCTATTCTTTAGATGAGAAAACACGAAAAAGTCCACAATTGTCAAGCAATGTGATCGTGGTGGAACAATAAGATACAAGATTCACTATCAAAGTGAAGCTTGTATCTTATTGTTCCGTTCGGAAAATGGTGAAATACGTGAAAATAAGAACGCATCAAAGCTCTTTCAGACTCGACTGAAAATAAAGAGTTCAGTAATCTTCAACACATAAAAAGTACTTTAGACAAAGACATTCATTCGTTTTACGACACTTTACACTATGAATAAGAATATGTGTCAAACACCTGTTTCCAAAAAATATAAATATTTTGTTGAGTTTTCAATTATTAGTAATTTATATTGATGTTCAATGAATTGTTGATGTTTGTTGGTTCGGCCATCGATATACTATGATATCAAAAATTAAATTGGTAAATGTTGGTCATGGAATGTAAAACGCTTGTCTTAGTTTAAATCATCCTTTTGAAATAATTCAATCATTGTCAAGTTACACTGACATTATCAATAACCTACAAATGTGTTACCTACTTAGTTCAGCTGTAAAATAATAATGAACTACAAGTTATGAAATAAATAACGTTTTTATTAACCAGAAAAACTAAATTACAATAATTGTTGGAAATGTCCCCCGTTTTGTTCAATGCACAAATTTACGCGCCTCCTCATGCCGTGAAAAGCGTTTTGCAGCATTTCTGGCGTTATGGTTGCACATTGCTGAACAATTCTTTGTTGCAGTTCTTGCAAATTATGTATCGGATTTGCGAAATTCTTATTTTTTAAATAAGGAAAGATAAAATAGTCCATAATTGTCAAACAAGATGATCTTGGAGGAAACTCAACTTCCGTATGCAAACTTATCAGCCGGTCATCAAAAAACTCGCGGAGAAAAGCAAGATTTTCTCGTGTAGTATGTGCTGTTGCACCGTCTTGCTGGAAATAACCGTACTGAAGTTCATCATCGTCTAACTGTTGCACAAATTCAGTCAAAAAAATATTTCTGTACCTTTCTGCGTTGACGGTGTAATTGAAAAAAATTGGCTCAATTATTCTTCTGCGAGAAACTGCCAGCCAACCACCAATTTTCTGAGCATGTAGTGGCGTTTCAATAAAAATATGCGGGTTATCAGTGCTCCATATTCGTATATTCTGAGAATTGATGTATCCCGAAAGGTGGAACCAAGCTTCGTCAGAAAAAAAGGTTAAGGTCAGCAGATCGTCATTCATTAAATTATTAACGAACCAATGGCAGTACGCAAGGCGTCTGGGGTGGTCTGCAGGCAGAAGAGCTTGATATGATTGCATCTTATATGGATGCATGTTCAGGTCCTTCTTTACAATCGTTTGGCATGTTCCATAAGAAAGCCGAATTTCTTGAGAGAGACGTTTTAAAGGTTTTGTAGGCTCTTCTTCCATACGTTGACGAACGTCATTAATAACTTCTTCTGTACGAACTCTTGGTCTACCAGCACCTTTTTTATGCGTCACAGAACCAGTTTCGCGAAACACTTCAACACAATTTGTAAGGCATGCATAAAAATTCTCCGGTAATACTGCTACGGCTGGAAAGTGCTCTCGAAAATTGTCCAAACACAAACGTTGACTGTATTCCCAAGTTCCATTAACTAGCACACCCGTTCGAAAATAGGCTTCAATCATGTAAATTTTGTGCTCTGTGGTGAGAACCATGATTCAAAAACCGTGCAGGATTAGAAAACTTCAACACAATAACTTGACAGATTTTGACAAAAAATTATGACATACCTGAATGTACGATGCACGCTACAACAATAATTTTAAAATCCATGACCACCATTGACCAATTTAATTGTTGATATCCCGGTATACAGCTTGAGCGCGCGGGGTATGATCACCCGATGCTAGTCGATATTCTTCGGACGTATATTCGGCAAATGATCTCCGCTAGCTGTGTTCGCCAGATATAGATATATAGATTTATTTTTCCAGAGTTGTTATTTCGTTATATTTACTGGAGAGAATCTCTAATTTTAATTTCTATTTCAAGGGTCGTTTTTATGTTATTTTATGGTATTCCTGTTATACTTATTTATAGTTTTTTTTTACCATGAAATTTCTATTTATTTATTTTTCTCTAGACATCTTAGTTTATTCTGCAGATGTTTCAGGCGGGTTGTTTTTATTTCATTCTAAAACCCAGTTGTACTGCTATAACTTTGTACACAACTACATTATTATTTAATTTCATTAGGATAATTATAATTACGTTATAAGTATTACAATCTTCGCGTTATTATCGACTTAGTTATCTAAGCAATCGTCATCACTTAAAGAGAAAATTTAATTTGTTCTTTTTGTCAATCTGCAAAAAAATAATCAGATCACTATGAGTTCGAATATGAGCAGGCAATGCTAGTATGTTGTGCCGTTACTCTAATATGTATTATCGGACCACGTTTAGATGCGAGTTTACGTATACCATCGGGTGATCATACCTCGCGCGCTCTTGCTGTATATGGTTCAACTCCCGCCCCCTAACTCCAACGTTTATTAAATGCAAACAATGCTTAAATCAAATCCAAATGCAGATGTCACTTTGTCAATTATAGTAATCAACGTGACATTTATATTCACGTTTTTCTAAGACTTTTCGTCGAGGAGTGTTTAAGAGCACAGAAAAAACCAACAGTCTATTTCCATCTGAAGCAAGTGAATGATTAAAGCCTAAATACGAAGGAATTGATTAAACAGGCGCTAGAATTAAATCGCTTAAACGCAAGTAGCTTCAGTACATATCATCTAAAGACATATACTATGTAGGTATTGTAAATTTATAAAATAAAAATTTCACTGGTATGAAACCTAAATATTTATTTAAAAAAAATATACTCACAAGATAAGGAAGAAGCTTGGGGTGACAATCAAAACCACCAACAACTTTTGATGTAAAGTTAGTATGCGTCAAATTTCCACATAAACATGATCTTATAAATAACGGCAAAATCAATAGTATTACAATACACATTTATGAATGAACAATACAGTTTTACATAGACATCGTTCAAAATTTGTACTGTAACTATAGTTGAATGGTTTTGACAACCCACACGGCTAAAGTGCGAACTAAAGACGACGATTGAATGCCGCTACAAATTAAATATTATAAGCAAAGGTAGGTATTAAATATTACTTTTCTACACCTATATTTGATGGTAATAGTTGGTTATACTGTTTAGTAGGCAAGCATTGTTGACAGATTTAAATTGTAAAAGGTAATTATGACAAATATCAAAAGGTGTATGAATATTATTATTTATGACAGTCCTGAAATGGCTTTTGTAGGTTATATTACTTGACAGGCAAAATTGTGCAGCATCCTAAATTCGACGCTATTTTAATTTAGTGGCGCATGGCGGTTGCGAGAGCGCCTCGGGCATATCTAGATAATTTGGTATAATTCAAAAACATGTACTGTGATATCATAAAGTTTCTAGGACGATGATGGCATTGTAATAGAAAATATATGTTTGAAGTTAATCCAGGTATTATAACTAAATTTTGAAAATTATTTTGACAGTGACATTGACTGTCACCAATGAATGTGTTAGAATCAGATTTGCTGAAAGCAAGTTTAAACATCGAGTTTGAATAAATTCAAAGATGGTTTACAATGCAATGCAAAAAAGTGAGGTGTGGCCACCACACGACTTTCTTATACGTATGAGCGTATGAGAATTTTTTTATACAAAAATTATTCAAAATCCTATTTTATAATAAGTACTTCTATTCTCGTAAAAAATCTCTAAAGAATGCATTCTTTGCAAGATATTAAAAAAAAAGTGCTACTCCCTAAGAGTAAAAGTGCTACTTCCGGTCCGAATTTTGAAATTTCATTTATACAGAAAACATTGCAAATCTAACTCTAAATACTTTTGTGCTCTTGATAAATATGTACAAAATGCATAATTTACGACATATTTGCTAAAAGTCGCTATTCGGTAAGAGTAAAAGTGTTACTTCTGGTCCGAATGTTGAAATTTTTTTTAAACAAAAGATATTTGAAATTATGTTTTAAATACCTTCGTACTCGTAATGTACCTGTCTAGAAAGCATGACTTGCGAGATATTCGCAAAAAACTGATACGATAAGAGTAAAAGACCTCGAAAAACTTTTTAAACACAATTTTTCTCAAATTTAATTTTGAGTACATTTGAATTCTTTATAAATTTGTTAAAACTTTGTAGTTGACGAAATATTGGCCAAATTCGATTTTTTCACTGAAGTAAACTACTACTTCCGGTCTACCGATTTTACTGAAGATCTAATCAGATCTCAAGAGGTAGATTATACTCGTAGATGCAAAATTTGGAATGATACCTACAGCGGTTTGACCGCTATCGTGGTCACACACAGAGAGAGACTGACACACATACACACACAGAGAGAGATTTTTTAAAAACAACTTTTTCGGTATCAGAGGATTTCAAAACGTGGACATCTGTAAAAATCTCGAGGTCGAAGATTTTCATCATCACAATACTTCCTCTACGTATAAGAAAGTAAAACGTAGGTACATGATTGAAGCCTATTTTCAAACTGGAGTGCGAATTGATGGAATTTGGATGTAGTCAGCGCGCTTGTTTGGATGATTTCAGAGAGCACTTCCCAGGTTTAGCTGTAATTCCCAAAATTGTTAATGACTGCCCTTCCAATTGTGTTGGTGTTTTTCGAGATTGGTTCTCTATGCCATAAATTATGTACTCGTACACCAACTGTTCGTTCGGAAGAAGTTATTAATGATGTTTGTCAATGTATGGAAAATGAAACGACAAACTCTTTGATACGTCTTTCTCAACATTATTATTATATTTATAGTCGACAGCTTTAATTGTAGTGTAGAACATTGGTTTAGTTTGTGTTTATTTTTTTAGTGTAAATTACAGACAATTGTAGATAGAAACAGTGCTAAGTTATAGTCCGGGAGGTAGCGTTGCATTTTAGGTAGTGATTTTACGCCGATCGATTGTTATCTTTTTCGATACGTATGTTATTACTAATAACTAAACCAAGCGTCAGCTGACGCACCCGCGGTGGGTGTAGTTGTAAAAGGCCGCGAAACGTGAAAAAAAAAAGAATTAAAGAAAGTCATAGTACGCCGGCTGGTTTTTTTTTTTTATAAATAGTTGACATCATAGTAAGTTGAAATAAAATCGTCAGCTGCATCGTGGAGGGGGGATTATGCGTCAGCTACGCGCATGAACTTGTATAAAAATCACATCAAATAAAGTAATAGTATGCAGGCGGATTTATTTTTTTTATAAATAGTTGACATCATACAGAGTAGAAATAAAATCGTCAGCTGCATCTTGGAGGGGGGATTATGCATCAGCTGCGTGCATGAACTTGTAAGAAAATAACGTCAAATTAGGTAATAGTACGCCTGACGAAAATTAACTAGGATATTGTTTACATAATTAAAAGTAGGAAAAAAAATCTGCTGTGTGTATAGTGGTGAAAAGACCTTCAACCGACGCAGTAAACAATGTTATTCGGACCCCCTTCATCAAATGTGCAGGGTGCATCCGCGTTTCATGTTGCTAGGTAGACCATAAGGGATGTATGCATCTCTTTCACATACGTGACAGTTTCGAGTGTACTCTTTGAAAGATCGGACGCAAGTGCAAATATGTTTAAAATTCAACCGTTTTGTGTATTCTGTGGCAAAAAGAAAGAATTATTATCTTTTACGGAAAAAACATTACAAATTAAATAATTAACAAATTAAATAAAAAAACAACAAAAATAAGTTACGACCATCAATTTTTTTTTTCAAATGGAAACATAAGTTTTTTATTTAATTTGTTAATTCTGCATCGAATTCTAAGTATGTTTCATGTACCATGTCCTATACCCAAACTCAACAGTTATTGAAAAATTTACAATTGAAATTTGACAATACCATAGTTGTTTTCATACTTTTAATTATTTAAACAATCACCTAGTAAAATTTCATGCGGCGTACTATAACTTTATTTCACGTGTTTTTTTACAAGTTCATGCGAGCAGCTGACACATAATCCCCCCTCCACGATGCAGCTGACGATTTGAATTCAACTCATTATGATGTCAACTATTTATAAAAAAAAGTTTCAGCCGGCGAACTATTGAAATTTTAATTTTTTTTACAACTTTCACGGCCCCCCATACCCAGCCCACCGCTACTTGAGCAGCTGACGGTCGGTTGACTGATTAGTTGTACGAGATCAACTACCGATATCAAAATCAGCCGGCTTACTATGACTTTTTCATTTGCAACTCTACCTCCCGGACTATTATATGTAAGTCAAGTTTACAGCAAAACTTTAATATTTACGTTTAGTTTAGTTTAATATTTGTAGAGACATTTTGCTAATTAGGCAAATTGCCTTATTATGCCTATTTTGCGTCTTTTTTTAGGATTCTGCCTTTTTTTTAGGAATCTCCTGTTTTCTATACCAAATGTTTTGTATACCAAATTACAATTTTAAGAAATTTAGTTCTTTAATTTTCAATTTAAAAAAAAAATTCTTATAGCAATTTTCCTAGAAAAATGCACATTTTATTTAGGGAAGAGACTATTTCATTCAAAACAAAACAATTCCTTACAAAAAGCAATACAAAACAATAAAGATAAAGTTGACATGCGAAGACTGTAAAAAAGTGTATGTACGACAGACAGGAAGGACCTTCGATACTAGAATGAAAGAACACGAAAAATGTTATAAGGATAAGAAGACAGACTCAACTTCTGCGAATCATTGCTTAGAACAGAATCATAAATTCAATACCAATTTTACACACATGTTTTAGAAAAAGGTAAAAAACTTGATATGCTAGAAAGTTTAGAAATTAATAAATTTAATAAATCAGGTTTAATTTTAAATGACCAACTAGATATAACTCGGTCCTACACAATTTAAAATTCAAATATGCCCACCCTTCTCTGAATGAGGTTATTTTTGTATTAATATATATAGGAGCTAATGTGTACTTTGAAATTGTATTTTCATCCACCTGATGAAGCCACAGTGTGGCGAAACATATGTAGTGTGTGAACATTATAATTTTTTGAAACTAAACAATTGTGTTATATTATATATATAATGGAGTTTCAACATGTACCTCCTTCGTCGATTATTAATTTATATCTAGACCTGTAGACTCATACCATGCAAGTGTCTGACGTTTCTTCGGGATTCCCATGTACGCAAAGCATCGTGGTGGTATCCACGCTAATATTAGCCACGTCGCAGTATTTGTCCTGCATTACCCTCTGAAAGACACATTGCAGTACTGTGTTAGTACTATTCGATTCCGCAGACCTCTCCATAGGAACTGTTCTTCTATATCCGAAGCCCAGGGCAAGACTTCTATTGCACCGCGTGTTGACCATCAACGTTTCGTAATAGGCTGGAGTAATCAGTCGTACATATTTTGTATACCTAGTTTCCTCTAAGGGTGTTTCTAACTAGCTGGAGTTATTGTTAACTGTTCTTTTATTTTTGGTAAATGTTAAAGACATACCTCTAGCAGACAAATATCATTGCTCCAAGGATAGATGCTAAAATTTTCGTGCGGTATCATTCTCTTCACCGAAGACCATTGGACGAATTGTCGCCTTAAATCTGTCAATCCCGTCCATACTGTATAGTTATTAAACTTTCTCGAACAACAATGAGCGGCTGTTAATGTCCATAAAGAATTTATTAGACTACCACCACAGAAAACGGAATGCCTGTCAGTTTGAACAGACGCCTAAAAAGTATTTATAAGATTAACTTAAACTTCTTTCACTCTTATGTACTATCTGTTGGCGAAAAATGGGCCTTTAGTAAGGCAACCAATATACTGCGATATCATAAAGTTTCTAGGACGAAGATGGTGACGATGACGATATAGAACACATATATCTGAACTTAAGCCGTATTATCATACTCGTAACACAACCTTAACTTTTGAAAATTATTTATAGTGTCATCGTCACATCAACCAATATGTCATTTGATTTAAAGATATTATAAAACAACAAGCTCAAAACTTTCTTAATAAAAAAAAGGCAAAATTCAAGCTATAATAATAATAATAATAATAATAATACTCAAAGTATGTATGAATGCGTATCTACACAAAGTTGGCATTGCAAACAACAACGTACAGACAGATGTTTCGATCTTACATAGATCTCATCAGTGTACGAGCGTGCTGTTCACAATGCCGTACAAACTTGGACTACCTGCAAATATAGTCGACTTTTGTACCAAATGCCTATGAGAGACTCCCAGCGGCATCTGTTACCCAAGCGCGACAAATAATTTCTGTATGCATCCTTTGAGTGATTCAATAGTGTGAGTATTAGCTACTTATACAAGATAATACAATGAAATAGAAACGAGAGCACAATAACAAAACTAACAAAATTATTACACATAGGTAAATCCATGCCTGATAACAACAAAAATAAACAATGTTAATGGTAGTAAATGAACAATGAAATAGTTCACTTCAGTTTATGCCTCAAAAACCTACTCAGTCCTACACGCGATATATTAGACAAGGCAATATTTAAACATTAGCATTTCTACACACTGATTAGAACCAACGAAAATAGATAATGAGTGGTGTTGGCTGAGGGTACGTAATATGTCGGCCGGCCCCTAGTACCAGATTACGGCAAACAGAAACACAGTAATTCTAAGAAGGAGTCCATTACGTCACGAATCATTAACTTGTGCAGAAAAATGATTCCAAGAATAATCCTCCTCGATTACAAAGACATGAAGCCAAATTCTGTACACAATAGTGGATAAGCTATGAGAGTTCTGACACATAATCCCATAAGATTTAACACATGAGTCTAAATTTTACTTTTTATCTCCATTAAGTGACCAGCTAGCATGCTCGTGATTGGTCGAGAGACCTCGTAATATGATCCTATCTCCCAAGTGCTCCAACAGCGATCAAACAGCACCGAACTGCTACCCAAGTGTTCCAACAGCTATCAAACAGCTCCAAACCGCTACCCAAGTGCTCCAAAAGCTATCAAACAGATCCGGACTGCTACGAAAGTGCTCCAACAGCTATCAACCAGATCCCAAGTGCTCCAACAGCTATCAAACCGCTGCCCAAGTACTCCAACGGCTATCAAGTTGACCGAAGGTTGAGAATTTCTTTAGTAAATATAACAGATATATCTTTTCTATATAAATTGGTAATCCCTATAGCCCTGTCCAATAAGTCCGAGTCATTTAAATTTTTCAAGGATGTAGGATGTAAAACACTGAAATTGGAAACTATGTATTATATTCATACAAAGGAGCAAAATCTCAACCGATTTAAGATGAGGGTACTTTTTAAGCTCTTCCAAACATACACCTATTGCCTCGATGCTTGTGACAGATCTCTGATTTTAGCTGAAGTGGTTTAGAGACTACCTCGGCTGCCTCTAAATTTTGCAGTGGAAAACCAGTAACATAATAAAATCATAGCTTTCAATTTTCTTCTTCAGTGTGACAGCCTCGTTTCTCTCATCTGCTTTGGAACTCAACAAAATAGTTTTGTTAGCGCTTTTTGAATTTCAAAAAACCGTTAAAGCAAAATTAGCATAATATCGACCAGCTCATTGCGTTGGATTCATTTTTTTTACATCACAGGAAAAACTCATCATATGAAATAACACTGATAGAATATTCCACGTTTTGATGCTCTGTCCAAGAAATATATAAATTCCTTGAACGGTTAAAAAAATGCTTGCATCTCTGTCACATCTTTTATAGCAAATATTAACTACTAAATTTAAATTATAAACAGCAGAATGCACATACATACACTGCATATGGATCAATGTCTTTTAGCAGTCTTTGAACTCCACCATAAACACCTTCCATGATATTAGCTCCGTTAGTTCCTTGTCCACGACATTTTCAAAGGGGAATATATTTGTCAGTTATAGGTTCTATAATCTGGCTCGACATTGCTAAGGCAATTTGATCCATAACTGCATGGGAAAATAAAAATAACTATTTGATAATGAGGGTTCTTGGTACTCCATTTTCATCTTCTTCAGCCATACAGTAACAATAGTTTACACAGTTGATCTATTTTTGATATATCTTGAGTTGTATCAAATATAATTGAATGAAACGGTGCGTTTATTATTTCTTTGATTAATGTGGATTCAACTTTGTTGGATAGAAGATCAATGAGTTCGTTTTGTATTTTTGTATTTAACTATTTTCTCTGACCTTTCGGTTTGCTTAATAACTCTTGTAAAACAGGATCATATTTTGATAATAATTCAAAAATATTTAGGTAATTGCCGATTGGTTCGTTGCTGTTAATTTTTCTCCGTGTCCACAAAAAGCTAAAATACACAGCATGCGTTTTCAGAGCTTTGCGCCAAAAAGATTTTTCTTTCTTAAGTATGGACTCTTGTTCTTCGTCTAGGGTACCATGCAACATCCACTAACATGAATTACAATGCGTTTTAGGCTTCTAAAGCCTCTGCAACATGCTTCCAGTCTCTATATCCGTCGACCCAAAAATTATCACGAATTAAGTCGATCCAAAGTATAAGAGCAGGACGATCTGTAAAAACCCAACTCTAACAAATTTAAAGAAGATTTACTATTTTCCCAATGGAACAATAAGATATAAGATTGATTTTGATAACGAACTCCAAGATCTGCCTCAAAGATGACCTGAAATCATCAAAACTCTTTCAGACACGACTGAAAGTAAAGAGAGAGACGTTCAGTAATCTTCAACACATAAAAACTATAGATAAAGACATTCATTCGTTTTACGAAACTTTACCCTATGAATAAGAATATGTGCTAAACACCTGTTTCCAAAGAATATAATTTGTTTGTTGAGTTTTTAATTATTAGTAATTTATATTGATGTTCAATCAATTGTTGAAGGTTCAACTCCCAGCCCCTAACCCCAACGTTTATTAAATGCAAACAATGCTTAAATTAAATGCAAATTCAGATGTCACTTTGTCAATTATAGTAATCAACGTGACATATATATTCACGTTTTTCTAAGACTATTCGTCGAGGAGTGTTTAGGAGCACAGAAAAAAACTAACAGTCAGGTTTCCATTTGACGCAATTATATGTATCAAGTGAATGACTAAATAAGCCAAAATATGATGGAATTGAGCAAACAGGCGCTAGAATTAAATCGCAAACGCAAGTAGCTTTAGTACAGATCATGTAAAGACATATATTATGTAGATACGGTAAATTTATAAAATAAAAATATCAGTGGTAGTTACAAAACCTCAATATTCATTGAAAAAAAATATACTCACGAGATAAGGAAGAAGCTTGGGGTGACAATCAAAACCGCCAACAACTTTTAATGTAATGTTAGTACCCGTCAAATGTTCACATAAACAAGATCTTATAAATAACGGCAAAATGAATAGTATTACAATACGCATTTATGAATGAACATTAATTACAGTTTTACATACACATCGTTCAGAATTTATACTTGAATCGTTTTGGCAACCGGCACGGCCGAAGTACGAACTAAAGACGACGATTCAATGCCAGTACAATTCAAAATAATATAATGAACGAATTAATTAATATTTCAGGATATATACCTTCCGTTAGTAATATACTATTACATGAAAGCCAGTTACAAATTAAATATTATAAATAAAGGTATTGAACATTACTTTTCTACACAATAGTTGGTTATACTGTTTAGTAGCCAAGCATTGTTGACAGATTTAAATTGTTTAGATGACAGTTATAACAAACGTCAAAAGGAATTATGACAAATGTGAAAAGGTGTAGGAATATCATTATTCATGACAGTCCTGAAATGGCTTTTGTAGGTTATATTACTTGACAGGTAAGATCAATTTAGTTGCGCATATCAGTTACGAGAGCGACTCAAGCATATCTATAATACCTTATTCCAAAAACAGAGAGACGATATTCTGAACAGACCCCCAGTCCAAATTATAACCTGTAACTAGTGAAATCAATTTTGGCCGGTAAAATTAAATTTAAATACCTGTCTGAAATATGAAATCTGTACCAAATTAAATTGTATATAGATTCTTCTGAGATAAAACCACAGTTAAGGCAACAGAGTGGTAAATGTAGTAATCACAACACATGAAAGTAAATAAATTTGTTTAGAAAACAATATAGCGTAACTGGACTGGTTTCTTTTAAAATAAACAAGGATACGAATGAAAGAAATCGAATATTTTTGATTTCTCATTATTCATGTGTGTCAAAGATATTTATAATTTTATATACAAGTTTGTAATATTTAAAAATAAGACATACAACACCTTAAAAACTTGTATACGGAACAACACTAACAAATGGTCAAACACAAAGTGCACTCAAATCTGTAAAAAATTAACAGAATAAATATAGTTTAATTTGTACAAATTGGGTATTTTTTTATTTGTATTATCCTAAACTTAAATAAGCAAACAATTTAACGAATGAAATAGAAACGGACATCTGAAAAATATATAATCAAAAAACTAAGAAATTTTGAAACAAAGGGGGGTTCACACTCATGCAATTAGTTGCAGCGATTTCTCGCATGTGAAAAGTTGCACGAGAATTCGCGTTCACACTATGCAATTAGTTGCAGCAATTTCTCGCATGTGAAAAGTTGCACGTATTAGAGCGTGTTCTAATTTCTGTAAAAGTTGCATGCGATTTTTTAGTAACTTTTACGCTGCCAACCTGTCTTATGAAATGTACCAAAGCACACGTATTATTATTATTCTTAAATACTTAACCACACTTCACAGACTACTCCAGACAGGCAACTCTTTGGAAAAAAATTATCCATAAATAATGACAAGGATAGATATATCTCTTATCTTTACACATTTTGATAAGGCAGCGTAGATGGCAGCACAAGTAAGTTTAGGCGGTAAAATTATATATTCGAATATTAAGAAGTATTTAGGATACTAAGATTATATATTACAAGAAAAATAAATGGTGAAATATTATATATCACCATTTATTTTTCTGTAATATAACCATAGAATTTTGTATGGACATAAATGTTATCATCAATGTAAGTTGCTCGACAAAATTTAATATCAAATTTATAATTATTATAAGTATATTTTTCATTAATGTTTTGTGTAGTTATTGCAATTTTATTCTAATAAGCTGTATTACAAAAGAGTGCTAATTTAAGTGAATTCTTAAAAATATGAATAATTTCTAGCATCTATTTGAAAAAACTGGTTTTTATTAATTTAAAGAATATCTCACGTGTTCAAACATACTTGAGTAATAATAATATACATTTTGAAGTTATGATTATTTTCACAAATAAAGAAGTTTGCAAAAGAGGGAAGTAAAGCAAAATTGTTTGGGAATAAACAAGTAGACATTTATTTATAACAAAATAATACATTTTAGATTTAGCAAATATGCAATTGGTGTATCTTAAAAGGCGTGTTATAAATAATATTTACCTTTATTTAACTGGTCATCCTTCAAATTGGTAGCGAAACAAGGCAAACATACCTATGTCATTTACATAATAATAAGATAATAATTTTACAACACAATAAGTGGTAGTTTAGTATATTAAAGTAATAATAATACTATTTTATTCATCCGTTCGACCATATACATGCATAGTACACATTGGGTAACATTTCAATATAACATATATACTAATAATATAAAGTATGGGCAATAAAGCAGTTCATAAATATTTAAAATATATAATAAAATATCAATTTTTATATCTTAAAAACCCCAACTATAACAATGTTATTATAGAAATCCACCAATACAAATACAAAAGTTGTTCTACATTAAGTTTTAAATACAATTACCCTCTTAATAATATGATATTTGCAAAAAAAAAACTGCTTTTTCAAATAAGAGTTACTTCGAGTCGGAATTTTGAAAATGATGCTATACAAAACTTGTAAATTATGTTCTAAATGCTTTTATACTGCTATTATTAAAATACGTTATATACCTCCCCTTTGAATTATATTATTTTATCCTTTATTCATGCCTTAGTATTTTACGTTTGCGCTGGAAACTACGTCAATTTATTTGAAATTGTTTCTGTTGTTCATTTTCTCGTTTGCAATACCATGGGAATCCAATCTGGCATATCGCTTTAACTATTGTGATCTTTAATACTACGCTTGGCACAACGAAGTTGCGATATTAAAAAATGTTTGGCACGAGATGAAATATCATCAAAGAGTTTTTTAACAATCCATATTACATAGATCTTTGATACTTTTAGCTCTTCGCTTGCATTCTGTTTTTATTTTTCTAATTTGGTCCTCTCTTTTCCTTATAACATTTATCAAGGTCCTTTCTCTAAGCATTAACTCACAGGACCTAAATCCCTCCACACCCTTAAAAAGGGGACGCCGCTTCCTTGAATGTGCTGGAGTACTAAAAAAGAAAATAGCATTTTTTTAAAATACAATATAAATAAGACTATGAACTTTAACCATCCCCATATCTATTGCAGTATTATTTGCCAATCTGCATAACTACAGATAATATTCACTTAATATTTTTCAATAATTTAAAAGAACTTGTAAGTGTTGTTGATAAGATGCAATCAAAATTGATTGATATGATTAAAATAGTCAATAATTAATATTTTCACTATTTTGATTTTCACAATATTTGAAGAATATTGATGTTTATTGATATTTAAATAATCACTATACTTTACCTTATTAGTGGTGACTTTTCTATTATTGTGCTTCCCAATGCAGAAGGTACTTGCTCTGATATAAAGACTTCCTCATCATATTTCACAACATCTCCAGACTGTTGGTATCCAGTACTTGAACAATCTGATATCAAGGATGCTTTTTGTTCGATAGCAGCACTAGTACTTGCTACAGGTGATGTGAATGTGATGGTTGGACAAAATGATGTTGCTGGGTGTAACGTTGGCACTGCATCAAGTTTTAAAATAAACGTATGCTCTTTATATGAAACTGCACTGAAATGCCGACTGTAAATTCTATGATTTTGAAGAGTTTCTCCAGAAAAAAGCATTCCCATTGCTTCGTGCCAAATTTTAGACCTAATAGTGACAGGAAAGATCCAGTTCAATCAAGTAAATTGTACACTCTTTTTTAATTATTATACAACTCATTTTATTCCGGTTTACTTATTGATACTAACGAAAATATCGATAGACATATTTTAATAATCGCGTAAAAAACCTACTTTACTAAATTTCTGGGGAAGCAATGCAGCTTAACAACTTCATCTTCTCCATAACCGCAAACACTTTACAATTTTAGAAAAACAGAAATTCGTTATCAACAGGTGTAACCACAACAATAACCAAAATGGAAACACAACAAAAATGGCGAAAAATTTAAGTTAACGCATGCGTGTATTTGTCTACAGCAGCGCCTTTATCTCGCTGCCTTATCAAAATGTGACGAGGATGAGAAGAGTATCTTTTATTGTGTATTAGACAAGACCAGAATATTACCGGATAAATTCGTAAACCTAGTTACCGGTCTGGAGTAGTCTGTGCACACTTCATCATAGTATAGTTCAGTATAGTTGGACATAGTTGTTTGGTAAATTTTTGTTCGTTTTAACGCCATTACAAAATGTCTTCCAAAAATAAGTTTTGTTGAAATAAAGAACTGACGCTTAGTTTAATTGAATTATATCACAATTACCCAGTGTTATACGCAGTGAGACACTGCGATTATAAAAATAAAACTAAAAGACTGGCAGCTATGAATGATATTAAAGAACAATTAATAACAGCAAGTACTTTTGCCGCAAATCAGTGTTTGGACACTGAAGATATTAAAGTAAAAATTCATAACTTGCGGACGCAATTTTTAAAAGAAGCAGCGAGATTAGCTTCAGAAAAAAGAAGTGGTGCGGCTGGTGATATAAAACCCAAATTCTGGTGCTATGAACAATTAACATTTTTAAAGGATTCGGATATTGTTACACCTAGTACCTCTAATGCAGATGTAAGTAGTATTTTTATTTGAAAATGTGAATTTACTGTTACACTTTCTACAGGATTATAATACTGAAATGGATATCAATTTAGAAAACGAAGTGATATTTGAAGGCAATGTACAAGATATTGAAAATGTGGATACAGGAATCCTATCCCCAGTTTCAGAGCAGTCCACATCTTCTACAAAAAAGAGAAAAAGTAACACCAACGATAATATCGCTAACTTAATTGCTAGTGCAACCAGCACACTCGAAAAATGCACCTCACCTGGTATACAAGATGATTTATACATTTTTGGCAGGTTAGTCTGTGTGTTATAACTACTTATCATATTTCTCACATATTGTCTCTTCAGAACTGTTGAAGCAGAGTTACGTGGTATAAAAAAAAAGAACATTCTAAGAAATACAAAGAGAAGCATATTTATGCTATTACAGGATGCCAGAGATGAAGATGATGATTCATAAAATAAATTAGTTTTATATTTTTTTATTTCTATTTTATAAATATATAAAATACAATATTATTATGCTATTTTAATAATTAGAAAGATAAAGAAAAAAAGATATTCTTATTTCATTTATATTAAGAAGTGTTATTACTAACTTTTAAATACAATTACTCTGCCAGTCGACTGCACCAGTACCATTCACATATAACAAAAATTCCTGTCTAATATCTAAATATCTTTGCGTTGCTCTATTACTATTACTTTGTCTACTTAAACCATATTTAAAAGTAAAGCGCTTATCAAGGGCAGCGTCAGAAGGAAGTTTTGTTCTCAAAAAATTGTGTAGAGCTACTGCTGCTAGTGTTATTAGCTCTGCTTTCTGTGGTGATAAATTCATTATATTTAATAGTACACGGAATCTATTACATAAGATTCCAAAAGCATTTTCTACTACTCTTCGGGCTCTACTTATCCGATAGTTATATATTCTTTGTTCTATAGTCATATTTCTAAATGGAAAAGGCTTAATTATATGTTCTGATGATGGAAATGCTGCATCTGCTACGATTACAAATGGAATAGGCTTTATTCTTCCAGGTAATGGAGCATCTTCAGGAAAATTTAATGTATTGTTTTTAATTAAGTCAGCTAACGTGCTTCTTCTAAAAACACCTCCATCTGATAATCTACCATTTTTTCCAACATCCACATATAAGAATTTATAATTAGCATCAACTAATGCCAGTAACACTATACTGTGGGTTCCTTTATAATTAAAAAAAACAGAGCCGTCTGCCAGTGGAGCTTTAATCTGAATGTGCTTCCCATCCAATGCACCAAGAATATTTGGTAGGTTCCATTTTTCTTTAAATTCCTCACTTATGTTTAACCATTCTGCTGATGTGCATGGCATCTTAAACATACATATAGTAATTTAGTAAGCATAAAACTAATTTAATTTTATTTACTCACCTTTAAGTATTTGTCTTTTAATTTTTTATATATTGCACTACACACGACTGGTATCATTTCAGAAATAGTTGACTGTCCTATTCTGAATGAATAACTTAAACTCTTGTAAGATTCGCCCGTAGCTAAAAATCTTAGGGTAATTATCAATTTATCCTTTGCTGAAATCGCATCCCTTAATCGTGTATCTTGCTTTTTGATATCACTTTCTATCATGGCTAGCAATTCATCAAACACTACTTTAGGCATCCGTAAAAAATTGTGGTAGCTAGTAGGGTCGTCATTTAGTTCAAAATTTATCAAACTGAAATTTCCCCTTGAATTTCGCTTTTTAATCCATGGCCTAACCCACCACTGTCGTTTTGGTTTCATTAGCAGTGCAGCAGCACCTATTATTAGTGCAGCTGCTGCAGCTACTTCTAAACGGTCCATTATCTAAAGTATAAAGTTCAATTTTTACTGAATTCTCAATCCACAAATAACACTGAACCGATTTTAAATAAATGAGTTACGGTCACCATACGACTATATTACGTATTTATGGCCCGAATTTCAAAAGCTGCTCAAACTTAAGGTCACAATATGAGGTCGTAAATTTTCATAAATTATAAATGCACGATAAATGGTAATGATGACATATAATTATTTTATGTTGGTAGTACCAGAAATAAAAATAGCATTTGTGAAAAATTGCATGTACTTCCTGATCAGTGTGAACCAACCGTGCAACTCTAAAAAATTGCACGGTTCACGCAACTTTTCACATGCGAGAAATCGCTGCAACTAATTGCATGAGTGTGAACCCCCCTTAAACGTTGATTTCAAGTAATTTAAATTAAAGAGTCATCTATATGTGATGGGTCGAAGTGACCAATAAGCAAGCTGCAGCCTGGGGCGTTTATGAGATAAAGACAAATAGATGGCGACACAATAGAAAAGCAGCCTTATTTTGTAAAATACAAATCTCTCTTTAGAAAATTTATCTAACTTCAAATGTTACTTATTTTGAAAGAACACATATTAAATTAGGGAATAAGCTATAAATTACTGCAAAATAGTATCAAATATTGGAAACAATGCTTCATAAATATTACAGATTTTTTAAAATAAACTGAAAAAATTCGTCAAAAGTCGTATTTATGTCATTCCCTTAATTAAATGTTGGTATTGCATAATATGCAAGTAATGCCTTTAAAAAATGTTTTAAAATAATTATTTGTATAAAAGAAGTTAACAATTGACAATTGTCTTTTTCTATGTCTAAATAAATCGGTGTTATAATGTAGACAATATCTGGTAGATGGCCCTGTGTATACAACCTGTCAAGTTTCCTTCAATTTTTTGTTAATTAGCTAGGTCCTGTTACTATTTTTACCTTCCAAATAGGGATGGCAGTTTTTATAAATATATCGAACGCCCCATATCGATAAGCGATATATCATAAGAAACGCATCGATATATTTATCGATATTGTAATTAATTTCATTCAAAACCTGAAAAATCTGTATGTTCGTTTATATTCAATCTGAGAATTGATGCAACCGCGAAAGCGGGGTATGCATGAGTATTAGCTGTTTTATTTTAACAAATAAAAAAACCATTACCTACAAATTTTAATCAACTAAATAATTTATATTAATTTTATGTCTAATATATATATTTAAATTTATATTTATTACATATAGAATTTCAATATAATAATATGCTGTTTACCACAGGTTGAGGTCCTCTGGAAGTGAGTTTAAAAACAATAATTTACTCAAACGTTTTCCAGTGTATTTCTATATTTAGTGGCTGTTGCTACAGCTTTTGAAACTTGTAGTCACAGTGCAAAAATACTTCTCGGCAATTTTATATAAATCAGGATAGACAAACTTCATTTCGAGCCAAGCATCTAGTGGATTTTCATTCATATTTCTCACAGGGAAAGACAAATACTGCAACACTTCATTATTCTTCGCATTTGAGCTGGCTTTATTTCTTTTTGAAGAATAAGCTAATTTTTTGTGGTGTGCCCATAAGTCAAATATTTGGTCCTTATTACATTTGTCATTGTAATTAGTGTCAGATCCTGATGATGAATCTGAGTTTTTATTAGCATTGATTTCACTCTTTATGTGGCGTAAGGTATTTTATGCTGCCAGTGCATCTTTAAAATGTATATTTTTAAAACGTGGATCTAAAACAGTTGTAACAGCCAGTAGACACGATTTTTCAATTGAGCTAAATCTTTTATTAAATTCTACCAGTATAGCTTCTTTCAGGTTATTCGCCAAATCACATTTTAAAGGGAAATGTTGATATTCTTGCAATAAGCAAGCAACTATAGGAATAACTTTACTTAGCGTAATATAATATTGGCTACTAACTTCCTTAGTAACTTTTTCCATGGGATATAATACTTGAGCTATTTCTCTAAGGTCCACTATTTCATGAGCATTAATAACTTGAGGGGCATTAACATTTGACAAAATAATATTTCCAACCTTTCTAACATATAATATAATTCCATCTTGTTTTCAAGTCAAGTATCAAATTTTTTACATTACCTACCTTCTAAAACACCCTTTTCGATTTGTAATTTTCGGAGCTGGTCAGTTGCTTGCGCACTTCTTTTAAACCATACAACAATGGATTTAACTTTTTCTAAAAGGGGAGCTAAATTCTCAGTATTTTTTAAAGAATTTTCTATAACTAAGTTAATTGTATGTGCTAAGCATGGCACATGTTTATTTCTTCCTAACTGATTATATATTGCTTTTACAATATTGGCTGCATTATCAGTAACTATACTTATTACTTAATGCAATTCAATTTACCATTCATTTAAAATATCTACAATTAGTGACTGAATATAATCTGCAGTATGGGGTCCCCGTAATTCTGTAATTCCAATGGTTGCAGATATAATTTTGGTATCTTTTGCAAAATGCACTGTTAAACCTATAAAACTCTTTGTTTGGGCATCGGTCCATATATCAGTAGTGATTGTAAAATATTTTTTGAAGACATCTTTCACGCATTCGCGCAATTAAAAGCGCTCGCTTCCTGCGGTCGCTCGTGCTTACAATGTGCGCTCATGCGGGAAAATAGTCTTCCCGCACTTGGTTCGTAAATAACTATTGTATTCTTTAAAATATCTTTAGAAACGAAGTTGAAATTATGTCAATTCGTTCTTTTATGGTATTTCTTGATGGAACGTTATATAGAGGTGATAATTCCTTCATTAAATTTAAAAATCCTTTCCCTTCAACAGTGTTGAAGGGTATATTATCTTGCACAATAAATTTAGCTAATAGGTCCGTTATTTTAGTATTTTCAGAACCTTTGTAGGTTGTCTTAAAGAGATGTTAACACCAGATCCTGAAAGAAAAGCACTATCTAGGGTTTCTTGATTTTTCACTGTAGCAGTTGAACTATTTACATTTTTTTTCACATTTTCCTAAAACAGAAATGTACGTTCAAAATGCAAATGCTATATTCTGCACTTACATTGTGATCCATTTGTAAAAATGTATTTCATCCTACCATGAACTTGGTCTTTTTCTTCCATATTTGCAGCTAACTCAGCGAATGGCATTTTTTTAAATAATGAATTATGTTTTTGTTTTATGTGTGTCATTACATTTGTCGTATTTCCAGAGCATTTAATTAGTTTGTTACAAAGGTTGCATTGTGCTGTTTCTTTTGTTGTCCTCACGTAATATTGCCAATATTTACTTTTTTGAGGCGGCATTCTAATTTAACTCTAACCTGTAACTATTGTCATTTACATTTTACATATAACGAATGCATACAGGACATTTGACAATATATTATTATTTTTGGAAATATGGTAATATGTTATAGCATATCCCAAATAATAAAGAAACCTACATACCGTATACAAGTGTACAAATTTATGATTGATACGATAGGTTAGGTTAAAGTAGGGCTAAACGTAAATAAACAATAAAAGCGTGGGAAGTTTATATATATTTCTTGGCAGCCCCGCTTATGTTTATCTTTAGTTTATTTCGTCGCACTCTTTTCCTCTTTCTACTTTCGTGTCAGAAATTAAAATATGTCGACCCCGGTACCTATATTAACTTACATATTATATTAACTGACATTTGACTGATTTAACATTTATTTCGTCTATGCCATATTCTTTTCTACTTAAATTATTCTAGTACTACACAGTCAGTCGTTTCATTTTATGTGTGCTACATATTTACTATATTTTGGAAGTTACGTTGAGTACTAATAGAAAACTATCTCTAGTTGTCTCACGGAAAAAGCGTGGCTGTTCTGGGTCATTTAGTTCTTACCAAAATACTCTGCGCTAAAAGGCAAGTAATTCGCAAGGTACTTCGGAAAATGAGAATTGATTATTCGAAATGTAGTACTAGGTAAATTCTTGGTAAACAGCTATAATGTTTTGCATTTTTAGATTAACATATATCCTAATATTTGTATATGTCTAAAATTCTAATGGAAAAATTGCTGGGCTGAAGTGAAGCAGCTTTCCTAGACGTTATTAGGTCACTTAACAATATGTCAAAATATGTTAACTCTAATTTTAAAAAGGATACAAGCAGGTTTATTAAGAATATTTCAACATTGTCAATTTTTTCCTGTAATTAGATTTTTATCTGTTGGATAAATAAAGATGCAATAGTGATTTTTAAAATGCTCTAATTATTATCAATAATGCACCTTATTATCATCACCAGACTAGCTGAATATTTTATGAGGCAAATATTGCGATGTGGAATAGTAAAGCTTCATAATCCTCCAACACAGTTGAAAGCGTTAATTACGTTAGTACCGCAACATTTTTTAAAATCCAAAAATTCATATACAAAATCCAAACAAACACTTTACAACGTAATTGAACCCTAATTAGTGTTTTGTTTTGTTTTTCTTCGAAATGTAAGTAAAATTGTTATTTTTGACACTACCCAACAACTTCATTTTTCGCAACACTTTTTTAATTCTATTTTGTTCTATTACTTTATTTTGTAAATTATTAATATTAATTATTGTAAAGTTAATGTTTAAAGTGTTATTTTAAAGTTTATTTCCATAAAAATTCAGAAAGTATTTATTTTGGTTACTACTAGATGGCGCCACATAAGGATCAATATTTTGAAGTTATTAGAATCAAAATCAACAATGATAATCGAAGTTACGTGACGGCCTTATATCGCGCAGCGATATCAGATATCCCTAGTAGCAAAATCACTATATGCACACTTGTTCTACATTAGCAAATATATATTTTCATCCTTCTCTAAAATTGTGATTTTGCTGCTTGGGTACAGTTGGCCTTGCAGGGCTATATAAAGTCCCTGAAGATTAAAAAAAACCGCATTACGGCAACCATCTTCTGTCCAACATCTAACAGCCATTACATATTTTTCTTGATGTAGGTTTTAGTTGGATGTATCCAAGCGGCAAAATCACAATTTTAGAGAAAGATAAAAATATATATTTGCTAATGTAGGACAAGTGAACATATAGTGATTTTGCTACTAAGGATAGTGTTCCAAAAATATAGGCACAACCGTAGTAGCAAAATCACTATGCATACTTTCCTACATTAGCAAATATATATATTTTCATCCATCTCTAAAATTGTGATTTTGCTGCTTGGGAAGATTTGAATTAAAGTAAAAAAATCGTTGAAAAATCCACGAAAACGTAATAGATTTATATGCTTTCGTAAGGACGTAATAAAACATAGTGAAACGTAACAGATCTGTTACAATTGTAACAGCAATCGCAACACTGCCCTTACCAAACGCAGCCCTAAATCATTCCGTAGGCCCCACCACAGTCCGCCATTTGCAAATATGGTATTTATATTTTTTAAATTATTATTTTCTGGTGAGAAAAGACTAATAAATGCTGCTTGTCATTGAAAATTTATTATATTTTACAAATTAATTAAAATAAATTTGTTATAAACAAACTTTTTAATTTTCAATAAATATAATGACACGACCAAATTAGAATTTTTCACCAGTCAGCAGTCCAGTTTGTATTTTCTAATATTTACAAAACCATTTAAAAATTAATTTGAAATAAAGAGGGAAAAGAATCTTTATTATTACTGCCTACCCACAGACAATACAAGTGTGTTACAACTTGATAATTAGCTGGTGTTTTCAATATTTCAACTATACAGATGTTGACGCAAGGCAATTTTTTTTGGAAATCTTATTTTAACCTCGCCCTCAGTGCATCGAGGTGGTATAAAAGACTTGAGGAAAACAAAATAGAGAGAGCATGCCACTCCGTATTTTTTAGAAGTCCGTAATAAATGTAATATCTATCGAAAATATGCACGTTTTGCTGCTCTATTTGTACATTGGTTACATACAAGTTGCACTGAAGCGCGCACAAATCTAATACAAGAACATTAATTTATGATATCATTAAATGGGGAGTCGTTCTGAATTAAGAATTTCTCCCCCTGCAAAAATTTATCTATAAAATATAGATCATTGTATTAAGTAGTCGTAATCAGCAGTAACTTTACTGACAATTTACAAAATTAATATCTTGGATACACTAAACTTTATGCACAGAAATTATGGCCCGACATCTTTCGTGTAGAGTAGTAACTCGAGTAATTCGTAGAATTATATTATCGGTAGGTATCTACAAGCCGACTAATCTTAATGAAGGCCTTGTTAGATGGCGCCACGGTTTTAGAGACAGAGACCTATAAGTAAATTTGAATTATGACTAACCGAATAACTTGAGATCATATCTTGAGACCCTTTTGCGAATGGAACCAACATATCTGTAATAAGTATTTTGGTTTTCTCAAGTTTTCGTTTTCATTTTTACATGATTGGTCGCACGTGCACTAACTATTGTTCTTTTAGGTTAGATTGGGTTAATTAAGCGATTTCTGATATATTTCTCCAATCAAATAACAATGAATCAAGTCGATGAAATAAAAATAGAAGATATGAAAGAAGAAATAAAACCATCAAATTCTGGGGAGGTGTTATTTCCTCATAAAAATAAATATTGTCATATAAGAAACAAAATGGTCCGAATACAAAAATTTCACAAACTTAAACGCGAGCACAACAAGGTATTTAAGGTGTGTAATGCCATATGCATATTTAATAAATGAATTTTTGAAATCTAGGCGAAAAAGAAGATCAAACAAGAACAAGCACAGAGTGGAGAATCTAAGAAAATTCCTCATACTCTTGAGAGTTTAAGAGAGAAAGATGAAACTACAGTTCAAGATATCAATACCGAAGAAAATTTGGTAGTTAAGCATGATTTGGAAGTGGATGAATTCAGGGATTTTTATTCAAAAGAACGAGAACCAAAAGTATTAATTACTTATTGTGATAATCCAATGAAGGTAATTGAGTTTGAGAGTATTATATTAATTTCAAGATGAACAGTTGATTTCTTTATTACAGAAAACCAGAATATTTGGACGAGAATTAACGAGAATAATTCCTAACTCAAAGTCTCTGTATCGGAATAGGTCAGGTGTTAAGAAAATGGTCGAAAGTGCCATCAAAGAAAATTATACTGATATTTTAATTATTAATGAACACAAGAAAGAACCTGATGGTTTACTTGTTATACATCTACCTGATGGTCCAACAGCTCACTTTAGATTGTCCAATGTAAGAATTACTACTGAGTTGGGAAAACGCCATAAAGAAATTTCAGAACATCGACCTGAAGTAATATTAAATAATTTTTCAACACGGTTGGGTTTAACAATAGGCAGAATGTTGGGTGCACTGTTTCACTATGATCCAGAGTTTAGAGGAAGGCGAGCTGTGGCTTTTCATAATCAACGAGATTACATATTCTTCCGACATTATAAGTACCAAAATTATTTGTTTTCTGAAGTTTACGGAAAACTTATTATTACTTTTTAGGTATACCTTTAATGAGGATGGTGGCAAAGCGAGATTAAAGGAGTTGGGTCCGCGTTTTACTATAAGACTTAGATCATTGCAAAAAGGTACTTTTGATAGTAAATATGGTCATTATGAATGGATAATGCAAGGTAGAAGGCATGACATGGAAGCAAGTAGAAGGAAATTCTATTTATAAATGTATTGTGAAACAAGTGAAAAGTGTAATATACAACTTTGTTAAATCTTGTGTATTTTTCCAAAATTTATATTTAAATAAAATGTAGAAAATGGTTTCATCTGTTTGTAATGAATTATGTGAATGATCTCAATGATCTAATTATTATTACAGGTTACTTCATTATCAACACTTTTAATTCAATAAATTATTCAGACTTTTTTTCATATAGTTGTTACATAGTTATTTATGCATTATTATTTGTTTTTATATACTGTGTTTTATTCTTCCGATTCATGTTCCTATTTCGTTGTTTTTAATTAGATCATGTTTTCCTTTATATTTCACGCAAATATTAAATTAAGAATCTGACTACCTACAGATGACGCTACAATACCAATTTTAAATAAAACAATATGGCGAGAATATGTTCTTTCAAGTAAATGAGTTTCTGTCAATTAATAAATGTCTATTAGTTATCCAATAAAAAGATGAATAAAACCCATGTTCGTTAATTTCGAAATGTACTTTAAGTAATGGTTGCTTGTGGTTTTCAACATTTTTACTTAAAATTATTGGAAGTTTCAAACTATTAGAAAATTCATTAATAATTAATAAGTTCAGTGTTGGTGCATGTGTGTGTCTGTGAATTTACAAGAAATTGGAGGAGGGATTTGCCGAAAAGATCACGGTAAGTTATTAATAATTTAGTGATAAGTTCTTAAATATGTCAATATGAGTATGTTCATAAATGATTAATCTTAAGAAATGCTCGCCACGAATAAATACCAACCTTTCTATTTATATTATTTATAAGTAATGTGTACAATTTCCTATTTTTTAATGAATAATATAATAAGAGCATATTTATTATAATAATATAAGAAAACAGTCACCTACGTTATTTACTGTTAAGCATTGTTTACACACACTTTTTGCAGGACATAAAGATATGTACTATAGTTTTTTTTTAATTATTTACAATAACCATTAAATATATTTCATATACATTAGAAATTCAGTTTGAATATCAAATTCCTTGGCATATATTTGTGCCTAATTTAGTTGAACAAGACAACTAATCTAATAAGAAAATCATTGATTTAAAAATCTCATTGCATATAGGTATGTGTAATTTAGTTATTTTGAGTCAGCTCTCTAAAAACGGGAAATACCTGACACCCAATTTGTTTAGTAAGTAAAAATATAATAAATATTAGTTGTTAGTTATTTACCTATGTATTGAAGAAAGATAGATAATACCTAATTGTAGAATGCAGTAATGTCTTTTATCATTTAGAGGACATGGACACTATAGAAATAAAATAATTTGTAAATATAATCTAGGTACAATATTCTTAATATTTATACTTAATACTTATTGAATATTAGTGAAAGCATTTGAAAAATGATTCTTGTATATCATCTAGGTATACCTACATCTGCCCTGAAAATATATTTTTTTTAATAATGAAATAGCTTAGCTTGCTGTAAAAAATATTTTATAATAGATAGCTAGGTAGTCATTTCAAAAAAATGTGAACAAATCTTCACATTTCTCGTTTCACGATAACAACATTCTTACATTGGTCAAGTCTGGGTTCAGACCTGGCTACAACTGTGCTTTAGCTTTACCAAAAATAACTGATGACTTGATGACATCATTTCTGCGACCGACAGCCGTTGTGTTACTGTTTTGAGTCTACTGGACATCCCTAATTCATCCTCCGATAAGTATATTGGCATACATGGGAGCGAATTGTCATTGTTTGTTTGATATCTTGGGTGGCAGAGGACAGAACTGTAATAAACGATAAATTATCAGACTACACTCATTTAAAGTCAGGTGTTCCCTAGGGATCCACATTGGGACCGCTACTTTATTCTATTTATACTTCGCAGCTCTTGCTGTTTGGAAACTGTTCGTGCACCTTTCATTTTTATGCAGATGACACTGATCTGATGATACAGTTCCTTCAGAGTGGAGAAATTGGAGGATGTTCATGCTGCGATTGAGACCATTAATGTAGACTTGGAAACCGCCGACGTAGTCCACGAAATAATGAGGATAAGTCTTGTTACATCTTGTTCGGCGGTAATGTTGATGCTGATGAGCATCTGTCAGTTGGTGGAGTTGCTAAATCTCAGGAAATGCATAAACAGTTTTGGGTTGTTAATGGCTGAAAATCTAGGATTTAAAATCAACACCGATTTCTTATAATTAAACGTGCTGACTGCAATTTGAAAATGATTTTTTCGCAGAGATATTTTCTTAGCACCCCCATTGAATGTCATTTGGCTGACAGTTGAGATGTCAGGTAGTTCAGAATTTATACCGCGTTTCATTTTTTGGTATCAGAAGTAGAAATCGAATTTCCCAAATGGTTAGATGTTGGTTGGCAGAATATGGGTGGACGTAGATCTTTGCACTACGCTTGCTATATACAAAAAATAATTATACACTGCTGTCCTCCGTATTTTCTAAATAAGGTCAAATTTAGAACCGTATTTGGAGAAAATATGGCATTAGTTTTTGCCTAGCAACTCAAATTTCTAAGATGTAACGTTTTAGTGAAATATACTTTACATTATTTTAATTTATTTACGCCGTTTAGTATTTGCGATCCAATTTTCATTGCCCCCCCCCCCACACACACACAATAATATCACTGAAATCGTGGTGTAATTTTAATATTAGTTTCTATTTAATTTAATTGTATTTTGAGCTATAGCTACACTACGACCTTGACAACGAAACTGAAAAATTACTTACAATTTAGTTTTGTACTGTAATCTATTGCAACGTAAGCGTAAGCATACAAAATATTCTCATTTTTTCGTCAGTTATCATTTTGTGATGGTATGTCATCAGTAGAAGAACTACTATTCTGCAAACCAATAGAACTCAAAACAACAGCACTCTCGCATTGTTTGCTATCTCAAATGATTATCTAAACAACACAAATATAGAGTAGAAAAATTGAGTAGGAATATGCACCGATGGTGCTCGTACAATGTCGGGAAGATTTCGAAATGTACAAGTACTTGTGAAACAAAAATCTCCACAGTGTATTTGAACACATTGCATGATCCACAAAGAAGCTCTGGCTTCGAAAGAAATGAGTCCTGGTCTGAATATATATTGTGCTAACGACGGTGGTAACAGTAGTAAATTATACACAAATGAGACCTCTAAAATCAAGAATCTTTTCTGCACTTTGTAAAGACATGGATGCAGTACATTCAGTATTACTACATATATTATTGCGAGGTAAGATGGGAATTTTTTACAACGTGTTTATGGATTAAGAGATGAAATCCGCCAATTTTCTAGAAGAGGAAAACCGACCGGAAGTCGGAATGTTTCGAGATTATTTATTTGTGATGAAATTGAGCTACTTGGTCGACATATTCGAGAAATTAAATACCTTGAATCTTTTGTCGGATACGAGTTGGTATGTTGGTTTTGTAGAAGACTGAAATTGTGGAGAAGGAATATAAAGCGAAAAAAACCTAGAAATGTTTGCAAATGTGGATGAATCTGTTAAAACTTATAAGGCTGAAGAACTACATGTGGAAGTTGTTTTTGTAACCATTGACAATCATTTAACCATGCTACACGCTAAACAGTATTATTTTGAATCGAGTAAATCTGTTCCAAACCGAGACATTCTCTGTTTTGTATATAGGGAAGTAAATTTAGTTTTAGTTTGAGAAATATATTTAGTCATTGCATTCACTTGAGTCGAGGCTATTTTGTCTCAATTCAAATAAAGGTTTGAAAATATGTATTTTTGAACGAATATTATTTATTATTAGCACAAAAATGAAATAGAATTGTATTGATATAATTAGATTATTACTTCAATTCACTTTTTATTTCTAGTGAAATATTAATTTAGAGAATATGTATTTTCAAACTGATAATATATTATGTTGACTGAAATATAGGGTAGTATTCCCGCAAATAAATTAATATATTATTTAATTTAATTTATTTAATTTATTTATTTAAATTTAAATACATATGCACCTAGGTGTGGCCACCTGTATGTGCAATTACATTATAAATTCTAAGAAATCTATTAACCTAATATGAATACATATTTCGTGTACAAAAGTGTACGTTACTAAAACTAACTAACTAACTATAACTATAATTATTTCATTAAGAAATAACTTGTGTCTTTAAAACATTCATTTATTGAGAGAATCTATTTGTTTCAGATCAAGTATTTTTGCTATTGTAATAATACTTACCGTGTCGGTTTCTGTAATCGTTATTCAATCATAATGTGTTTAGAGTTATATTAATTATCTGTTTTTGCTCGTAATTGTTGTGCCAAATGAAAGTTTATCATTGGTTAAATATAACACTAGTAATAAGAGTATATTCAATGAGCATTTAATGATAGCTATTAAGACACGAGTAAGAAAATTACAATACGAGGCGAAGCCGAGTATTGTAATGAATACGAGTGTCTTAATAGTCATTAAATGCGAGTTGCATACACTATTTTTTCTACGACCCCATAATAAAACATTATTTGTTGAACATTCCATTTCATAAATTGAGGTTAAAATTTTGGCAGTGCCTCCATAGCCGGCGCCGGTCTTCGTATTGTATGCATATTGATGCCGGCTACGGCATCAAGAATTGCGGACGGCAGCCGGCTTCACGTATCGTTACCGGCATATCAACATAACCTGTTTTCCATATTGCGCGCTTGAACGGCTTAACTTTTAGCCTTAATTTTCTTTAATTTATCTAAATTCGCAGATATGTTTTTCACTGTAGCTATGCTTTTTGTTAAAAACGATGTTCTTCTAATTGTAGAATGTTGAAAGTGGGTGATAAGTTTGAAAGTTACGAGAATTTCAACAAGCAGTTACAGAAATACAAAAAAGAAGTGTTCAATGATTACTGGATTAGAGATTCTAGAACCATCAAGACTCAGGCTAAAAGATATCCTGAAAGTGTGGCAGCTCAAGCAAAACAAGACTTAATTTACCATTATGTAAGAATAGCTTGCATTAAAGGTGGCAGAATGCACACTCCTAGGAATAAAACAAAAAACACATTTACATTTAGGCAGAAGTGTCCAGCCGGTATGGTTTTAAAATTAACTTCTTGTGGAAAATTTTTAGAGATAAAGGAACTGAATGGAGATCACACTCATCCAGTATCACTAACTTTATTTAAAAGTTTACCCCAGCAAAGACTGAACATTTCAAATCAGCTTAAGGTTAATTCAGCAGCAGTATTGCAGGCTCGTGCCAACAAAAAAAATCGTACAAAATAATATCATTAATGAATCCGGGTGCCTTGTGACGTTGAAAGACTTAACAAATCTAAACAGAAAACCACATAACAGAATGAAGTTTGATGAATATGTATCAATTTTACGAAATACTTACAAATGTGACGTTCATATTAACGTTGATGTCGAAGCAAATTTGAAATACCTCTATTTTCAAGATCCTGAGATGAAACATATGTTTGACTCTTATCCAGAAATAATTTTTCAGCGGAAGATTTGTATTCTAGACTTTTAAGGAATTTCGCTTTTAAAAAGGTTCAACAGCAACTTGATTGTATGACGAAATGCAAAGATTTTCAATTTATTGAAGAAGAAAAATGTCCTGCTCCTACTATTGAAGGTCTTCTAGAGGTAACACATTATCAGTCAATGCATGTTTTGGACCTCCGTCCAGTTACCTTGTCGCCGCATCCTCAAACTTCGATCTATGTGCAACCAGTCTTTATTTGATGAAAACATTTGCTTGCAACGATGGAAGAGAACCTCAGATGCTTACACCAGTCGCTGTCGCTCATGGTGCATGTCATCTTCGTGGGTTATAGTCATAACACGCGAATCGAATATTATATGTACTTTATCTACAACTTTCACGGAAAGAAACTGATATTGACATAACGATTGAGTTATGACCAGAACTTCATCGCTGTCACTATTATTCAACTGACTAAATAATCACTGTCATAACTTGCCAAAATTACCTTAGTAATCCATACATTATGCGCGATAGTTGTATACAAAAATTTTAAAATTAGTTGGAAAATTTTAGTTATAGGTAGTGTAAAAGGGGGTGGAGATTCAATCACATATGCACATAACCGCCGGTAGCCATACGGTATGCCGGTGCCGGCAACCATACTTAGAACCGGCGCCGGCTACGGAGGCACTTCCTAAAATTTTCCATTCACCTTTGCGAATTTAGCTGGTTATAAATTGTTCGTGGTTACTAAGGCTTGTTCCATAATTTCGGGTGGACTCAAATTTTACATTTCACTGTCATTATCCCTCATTTTTACCGTTTATATTTTGAAAAAAGCACAAATTTTAAGTACTTACGTGTAAATTGCAGAGAACTGTCACATTTATTTAATTTGTACATCTGTCAGATATGCAGTCGCCATATTGAATATTGTTTGAATATTGGAATGTCGTATTCCTATTGGATATAAACTTGTATCATAATGAAAATCTGTATCGTAATGGACATCATTAAAGTACAGCATATCTAATAATACAATTAAAGTATGGGAGTAGAAAAAGTATATTTCGTATTTAAGAAATATTTGTGATCAAAAACATCTCTAACGCAGAAAGAGTTAATGTCATCACAGAATCACAAGCACATATAACCAAAACAAAACTAAACTCATTTATTGAATAAGATTAAACTGCATAATAACATCAAATAGCTATGTATAATAATTAGCCTAGGTACATATTTCATTTTTACGCAAGAAGTTCTAATTCTTGATTTTATGACATAAAATAAAAACTCTAAGAATAATAGTGACTAAAAAAATAAAAAGTTGTAAAATAACAAATATTTATTACATTTCGGTTTAAAATACATTATATTTTCAAATAATTATTAACACTATTAAGAAGTAGATATATACATCGTGTCATTAATTTTATGTACGTAAGCTGGAGCATAAGAACATAGTTCGGTTACGGAAATAATTCCTTTCTTATTGATTAGGGGTAGAAAATAATTTTCTATAAGAACAATTCATGTTAAGTGATGTAGCTCATAAAATATAATTACCAGTTCTTTTTTTCTAGTGCTTCAATGAAGTGCGAAATATAGGGAATATTCTTATCATAAATTGTTTCTATTTTAAAAATACCTTTTAGAATTAAATACCTGATATGTTCACTCTGAGGTGGATATTTCGCATTAAATACGTGATATATTTTGAACAAAATATCTGTAGCCTTTAAAATACTATTGGATTCGTATCTGATCTCGTCAACCACAATGAATACAGAAGTTATACTCTTCAGATTTCCCACGACTATTATAAATGGCTGCAAAGTGCATTTACGAAGTAATGCTCTTTCCTTTTTGTTGCTCTATGGATTTATCTACATCACCTGTCTGTAAACATTACAAATACTATACTACTTAAAGAAAATATAGAGGTATCTACTAACCGGCACCGATAAAATTATCCTTTCATATTCAAGAATCGTAAATTTCCAATTGTATGATGCTGATTTAATACTGCCTTTTTGAGGACTTATGTGACATAGTGCTTTTGTTTGAGCTAAATGTCTTATATCTAAAAAAATAGTTAAATAATACTATGTATTCATATAGCCTTACCATGAGTAGATTTTTCCATCATTTATTATTTCTAGCAAACAGTCAACTTCCTTAGCTTTAGTTTCTTCTTTGCCTTTAACATTTACTACAACCCAAAACCTATCCCAATATTCCGATAAATAAACTGAATTGTTGTTGAACATACGTTTAAAATCTAAATATATCTCGAAAGTATGAATGAAGTATTAATAATTTTAATATCCAATACATTAATAGTTTATAATAGTTAATATATTCAGTATAATATGATAACACTTTTTATACAGGTATATAGACTAATGTAATAAACTGCTTTCAACAATATATTCAAATACCTACAGTACTAGTACTTCTGCTCGTCTATCTTTCAAAACGGGCCACTCTGCAATGAAATCTGCAACGTTATCTTTTTTGTTTTCTTTACGACATTCAAATGTTTCTTGCCAGTGAGCGATCACATCCTCCCATTCTTTAATATATTTTAAAAAAGTTATGATTCTTGTAACTTGCCTGAAACAACACGATAGATATTAAAGCTTTTATTGAAAAAAAATAATAGAATAATACAATACCATCTAGTTTATAGCAAGTTGATGTATTCTGCTCAAAGTCTGATAATTCTCGCTTCTTCTTTTTATGCGGAAGTGTATCACCATTTCCGTATATTTCTAACTTTGTCCACTAATCGACCTTTGGCAAAAATGCATTTACCATCAGGGTTGCATCTTTTTGGTATACAGTGTGCTTGCCGACGACCTGAGGGCTTACTGTGAGATAAAACGACGACACCGAGAGTTTGTATAAGTTAGTACGAAAAAGCAATATACAAACTGCTCCTTAGTCGAGTGTAGTATTGGAAAAGAGAGGATTCGAGTAGATTTACGCTGAGGCTAGAACGGGCTAGGCTGACTCTCCGTTTAAGCAGGGCAACGAGGATAGATAGCAGCTGTACTGCAGTTTGTATAATGCTTTCTCGTACTAACTCATACAAACTCTCGGTGTCGTCGTTTTATCTTACAGTAAGCCCTATACGCAGGTCGCCTGCAAGCACATGGTATATGGAATATAATAAATGGAATTTACTTCATCTGGAAATGTTTGCTTTACATTCGTGCACAATAAAATGTACTGGTCATCTTCCATACGCCTATAAAAAAAATTACACAACTAAAGCTAACTTGTCTTTTATAAGTTAGCTTTAGTTGTGTAATTTTTTTTAAAGTGACTTAGTGCGTTCGAAATCCTCTGTATCAATAGAGCATGCTGTTTATACCTTCCTACAATAAAAAGTTACTCCAATATATTTATAAAAACATTTTTGTTTATATAAACCCCTATTATGTTTATACTTTATGGAAAGCAATTAATTGAGAATCATTTCTAAATTTGCATACTTGTAATAAGTAGATATCAAATTTTTGCAGAAATCTTTTCCGTAGATCCAAAATAGGAATGAACTCTTTTATATCCGTTTCATTTAATGCATTAAACATTTCCTGGTCGATTTGGCTACATAAAAAAATATATCCATTGAATATTCATTTACAATGGGCTAATTTATAGATAATGTACATAGTTTCATACAGTTTTATATATTTCTCGCATATAGTATAGGCACAGTGTTTTTACTTTCTTATACGTAGTATAAGGAAGTATTGTGATGATGAAAATTTTCGACCTCGAGATTTTTGCAGATGTCCACGTTTTGAGATCCCCTGATACCAAAAAAGTGTTTTTTAAAAAATGTCTGTCTGTCTGTGTGTCTGTCTGTCTGTGACCACGATAGCGGTCAAACCGCTATAGATATCAATTCCAAATTTTGTATTTACGTGTATAATCTCCCACTTGAGATCTGATTAGTTTTTCAGTAAAATCGATAGACCGGAAGTAGTAGTTTACTTCAGTGAAAAAATCGAATTTTGCAAATATTTCGTCAATTACTAAGTTTAAACAAATTTATAAATAACTCAAATGTACTCAAAATTAGATTTGAGACAAATTGTCTTAAAAAAGTTTTTCGAAATTCCAACCGGAAGTAGGTCTTTTACTCTTATTGAAAATCAGTTTTTTAGGAATATCTAGCAAGTCTTGCTTTCTAGGTAGGTACATTACGAGTATAAAAGTATTTGAATTATATTTTAAATATCTTTTGTATAAAAAAAATTTCAATATTCGGACCGGAAATACCACTTTTACTCTTACCGAATAGCGATTTTTTGCAAATATGTCGTAAATTATGCATTCCATATATATTTATTAAGAGTAGAAAAGTATTTAGAATTGAATTTACAATATTTTTTGTATACATGAAATTTCAAAATTCGAACCCGAAGTAGCACTTTTACTCTTAGCGAGTAGCACTTTTTTTCGAATATCTTGCAAAGTATAGTATTCTATAGCGATTTATTAAGAGAATGAAAGTTCTTCGAATAGGATTTTGAATAAGTTTTGTATAAAAAAATTCTTAAAATTGTATAGATTGAAACACTCATACGTATAAGAAAGTCGTGTGGTGGCCACACCTCATTTTTTAAATTTGAGACTTGTGTTAGTTCCTTGTACTTGTAGAAATACTTCGAGCATCGTCATTTAAACATGTAACGAAATTTTGTAAACTATCGAAATTCTCTGCATAAAAACTATTTATGTGTATGTTTTAGCAAAGCTAAGTCACGAACGTGCGATATTTTGGCATTCTGTAACGATATTTTACAGACTTTGTAATAAATTTCGGAATCACTGACAATTCATTTTCATATCAGAAAAAGTAACAAAAATGTACGCGTATGTTATTGAACCTAAATAACAGTAAGTATATATACTGGAGACGCGTTAAGTTCCGTTGCACGTCATCGATGACGTTTACATGTTGTCATAACTGTATTAGAGAAACTAAAAAAGTTACTTTGTTAAATATACCACGCGATCATTTAAATTCTAAATTATAGCAGGCGGGATTTTTTTTATTAGGTTGTCCAGAATGTCAATTATTTATTAATTAACATTTTGAAACGTCACTTTGACAATTCAAATTGTAAATTAGTACTTATATACCAACTTAATTTAAATTTCACAGCCTGCTCTAATTTAGAATTTAAATGATCGCGCGGTACTTGAGGGCATTTATTTCATTAGCTTAAATAGGAGATTTATAAATTGATCGTAATATACGCATTCATGGCAAATAAACACATAATTTCCGTTTCAATATTAAATTTCTTTATTACATATTTTTAATAGACTAATAGTTCAATTCGGTGTTGGCAGATAAATCATATCTGTCAAAAAGACGTGCGTTATGTATATTCTTCCTGTCAAATTTTTCATGTTTATTTTTGCTTTGATATAAATTGTTTAAAAACAATGCTTCTTAGAAGTGTATTTACTATTTATTTGCGTCCATTGAATATAATGCCGAAAGGTTTCTATAAACAGTCGAAGCTTTTTACAAACTTTTCTATAATCATGTGTTAAATTAAATGTGAATAGCGTAAGTATTGCTTATTTTAAATTATATTATGGATACGTACATTTAAGGTTTTTCGACAATCTAAATCAATATAATAAATAAGTTGAGAACGACTGAAGTCTTAGAGCATTTCAATTACTAAATATATTACGTTATAGTTATTGTATTGTGAATAATTTTTTTCTTTGGTTATATCAAATGTCACTGACAGAAATAAAAATAGATCCGCCAACATATACAAGGTGAATCGTCATGGATCTAGTATGACGTGCAACGGAATGTAACGCGTTTCCACCATACATATTGCTGTGATAGCATATATTTGTGGGTATAGTCATTTGTATATGCTGTGCTCTATATTTTTTCTTTTTACACCAAAAACTTATAATTGGTTTTGTATTTTATTTATATTGTTGAAGCATGTACCTAATAACTATTGTGGGTTCTGGCAATGTATGTGGTTCCTTCTCCTTCACTGGTGGCCTTTCTTTTACTTATAATAGGGACGAGGTAATAGTTTTGTTTAAAGAAGAAAACGGAATGTCTATATAACATGATCATACACCTTTTTATTTTAGTAATTTGTAGATTCAAATATTTTTATATACACCTTAATGCTCTAAACAAATACATAATTGAAAATGCTCATATCATTTATACCAAATGTCGGTTGTAATGTATGTAAATCTTTTATTTATTTATTTATGATGCTAAACAAAAAAAAATAAATATTTATCCTGTAAATAAATAAATGTAAACTTTTATTGTACATTGATAGTGATATTTATCGATGTAATTATTTTTATATTGGCTTCAATTAATTGCTTTAGACAACCATTTGCACGTGTTGTATCTAGCTTTTAATCTTTGCCTTGTAAAACTTTTAATTAATTATTAACATAACTTGAAAAAGATTAATGATGCCTAGACAATGCCATGAAGAAAATGCTCATTCGCACGTAGCATCTCTTCAACTGCCCAACACCATTAGTCCTATTTTTGTTGTAATTCCAACTTTATGAATTAAAAGAAAACCTTACAGGATAATATTTGCTTATCTATATTGTTCAACATTACATTGATTAATCATTTGCACGTAAAAAATAATATCTGTTTAACAATTTAGATAACTCCTTTTCAAAAAAAAAAAAAACTTACTTGCTATCTTTAAACATTTCATCAAAATGTTCATTTTGAATGTCCATATTGAACGTTTCAAATGAATTTAAATATATTAATAAAAGAAAATTATTATGAATAAACGTGATAAAGAAACAATGAAAACTACTATTCTACAATGTAACAATTATTTTTAAAGCGTCTTATTCTTTCGGAGTCGTAATAAGAAGTCTCTCTTGTCGAATCTTGTTTTTCGAATTTATACCGGCAAAAAAAACTCTACGTTGACTATTGCGCCCTCTAGTCCATATTTTAGGTTGGCATTGGAATACACGTTCCAGTGAAATCGCTGCCCACATGTTGCCGTCTTGATACACACACACATACACATATTGTTCTGACAGTTCTTTATTTACTAAAACGTCAACATATCGCAAATTGTTTTCTTATTCAAAAGTCTTTTCACTGCCTCGCACAGCATTTCCGACGGTAGGTTTATTCTTGTTGTTAATACCATCCTTCTTTGTATTCATCAATGAACCTATTGCCTTGTTCATTGTTCAATACATATTTTTTCTTCCCATTTATTAATGTCAATTTCACTTTTCTTGTAGCTAGATTGCGATTTGGTAAGATGGGAAACACGTTGGAGATAACGATTATTTTTCTTCCCGCACTGCCTGCACCTGGAAGACACCCCGCCTCTCCACTGCATCTCTGTTTCCTATCCATGATCTTTCCATCGGTAATATGTCTATCTGCAATAAACTTTACACAAGTTTTATATTTTGTTATCTTTTGTAGGTCATGAAACTGTACACGTCTGTTTCCAGTCTCTGAAGTATTGTGTTACAAACAAATCATAAACTTTTTATTTATTTTATCAGCTACCTTTATATCAATTGTTATTGCTGATCGGGTTTACATTTTACATATATTTTTATATCCTTTTCTTAGTCTCTAGTTATAAGCTAAGGTAATTTTTATCTTTTAATATAATTTAGTTCTTAAACTCTTTCATAAAGTTTTATTGCTTTATGCATGTAAATCATAATAATTTATTCAGTCATATTTATGTTTTTTGCATATCGTATTTGATCTTTTTCATACAATTCTATTGCTTTTACATGACTTCTTCTTCTTGATTGTTCCGTCCATTAACATAACCCTTTCTCTATTATTTGCCTTCATTACCCTTTTTGACTTAAACAGCGGTCCATTATTTAGAATGTTTAAAGCAATCTTTACGCATTGTATAAAATTAGGTTCTTTTTGATGATATGTAAACCATACATCTTGTGTATCCTTTCTACAAAAGAAATATATTGCTTATATTTATTTTGTCTTTTATTTCATATTTATTTAATAAATTTTATTTTACATTTTCTCACTATTCACTTGAATAATAATGACTTTTGAATTACTTGCTTGTATATTGACCATGTGTATGCAACTTTATATACATCCATGTAATTTGTTGCATATTTTTACTCTTTCATATTTTAAATACGATTTTTGTCATTTTTATTTTATTTCAAAACTTAAACTAATCCTTAAAGCTATTCTTATTTTATAAACTTGCGAGATATCACGGCAATATGTATTTACATTATTTCTCTTGCGAAATATAAGGTAAATATAATAAATTTTAAAAACCCCTGTACGCTGCTATCTACGCCGATGTAGAAAGGATTTTAATCATAAATTCCTTATTTTATGTGTATTTTTTGCTCTCATTCTCGGTCACTTCTCGGGCGTAAAGAGATGTTGCAGTTCACCATATGAATTAGTGCTAGTCAGTAAGCGTGTGTTGTTTACATTATTTCTTTGCTTCGTTGTAACTTCGTCGTAGTTTAAACCGGTCATGTCCGCTATAACTAATGCATTATATTATATTATTTTTTTCTCGTTATTGTATACTTTATGAGTTATGGAAATTATTTTTGCTGTTTTCCTATAATTAGATGTATATCTGTTGGGTAATAAAGATATATTATTATTATTGTTATCAATTTATTTCGATGTCGGAAAAGACAACACATGAAATTTAAAAATAGCTCGAGGATTTGAAAACATTAAAAGGAGAATCTAACGTAATATATTCAATGAATTAAAAAAATCGGTGAGAAGATTGAAATGAATACATTTATGGAAGAGTGTGATGAAAATTCAAGTGAAAGCGAACTTATACACTGTCTAGTGATCTTTTTAAAATTAAAATAAAATTATTACTCCGAATAATAACTAAATTTATATTTAAATTTTTTTATTTCTTTGGATCGACTTCGTATGACTATATCTTCGTCAAGAAAAAAGGTAGCAACTTTCAGTTTTCATCAGTCCCTTCAGTTTTTTATGTGCTTCAATATTACGATATCAAAAATACATCGTTTCATTTAAAATTTTAAGGAAAAAAAACAAGTAATATATGTACATAAATTGAGAACAGCGCCCCCTGTTGTTTTTTTTGACAACCTCGTTATTTTGTACTACATACCCCTGAATTCTTTGTAAAATTCTCTACCTAATGATCTAAGAAACAATAAAATCCGTTGAGGCCAACCGAAATTATATCTACTTTTGTACGCAGACATACCCCCCTGCACCCACCCCTTCGTATGGGAATTAGTTCAAAAAGCTTCAAATGAAAATTATATAAAAACGTATGAAAATGTTGCCAGTAAAAAATTTTAACTTAATCTATAATTTAATGAAAAATTATGGAATTTTTAATTAATCTTCAGAATTGCGCCCCCTTGCGATCATTTTGGAAAGTTAAAAATATTTTTGTTGAAATTCCCCTGGTCCATTTTGCTATCAAGACTTTTTCCGCCAGGTTGTACGATAAACGTTGCCGAGATATGGCCGGTGGCCGAGCTTAAACAGACACCCGGTATACTTGACAATGTCAACTCTTTGCTCGGGTCTATGACGATAAATATTATTATTATTACTGTTTTTTTTTTGTGAAAACAATTTCATTTCGATGCGTTATTTTTGGTTATGTTTATGACATTTCGCTCATTGAAAAGAAAACTATTATTAGCCTTCTTACAAAGCCATCTCTAATTTTCTAATCGAGTTGCGTCAGTTGCCCTTCTGTTACTACAATCAATTTTTGGTCTGCAACATTAAAAGGCGATTTTATTGGCGGCAGTAATCGTGTTTTCTGTCCGATATTTACGGCAGTCGTTGCTGGACATCGCGTGCACACCGTAATTGCACGAGATGGAAGTAAAGTGGGCCGACTTTAAATCAAATTGCCGCTCCTTCGAGTCGCAAACCGCAGTACGTCGACGCTGGGAGGGTTGCGGACCAGGGCTATAACCGGACGTTTTTCCGATTGCGTGGAAACTGTTGTTTGGAAATTTCAGGGCCGGCTCTCGATATTTGTTCGAGCTTATAGAAAATAAATCATATAGAGTTAGTGTAAAATCCCAGACCGATTTTGAAATTTCGTATAGTTATAGGGTTAAAGATAACTAATGTATTTATGACATTTTTCTTTTTTTTTTTACTTTACGTTTAAGGGGAGGTTTTCCTTAAGAAAAATTTCCGAACCCTGTATGTCTGGCTGTCTAAAATATATGGTTAGTTCTAAATAGCGTCATTAAAAAAAGGGCGTTAAGGGGGCGTTTGAATCATAGAATACAATATAAATTTACAATTATGCAAATGTCGGTTATAAAATCATTAATTGTTTATTTTATTGTATGTAATAAGTCATAATAACCTCCTACGTATGGTATAGGGGTTTAATTTACACAAATTCTTTTTATAAAAAAATTATTTCAATTTTATCAAAAGAACCCCTTAACCCTATGACGCGTGTTTCGTAGAAGAGAAATATAACAGAAATTTTGACAATGATGTATTAGTTTGGTTTATTTGCATATTTTAAATAATTGGTAAAGAACGGCCATATTTGTATTTTGTACCTTGCAGGATTCCCTAAGAGAGGGCGCGGATTCAAAAATACTGTACTGTGACAGGTTACCTCAGGAAATTAACAGATAATCATAAATATCTAAGTTATTTTAGTGATCGTATACCTATTTGTTATTTCAAACAAATTCTGCCAATTGAATTATTTGTATATTTGAGATGATGAGTTCTGATACAGAGCGCGACATCTTTAGGACTAAAATGTTGTTATTTCTTGACAGTAACGAAATTACTTATGTTTTCTATGATTCAAACACCCCCTTAAAGAAAAATATGAGTGAGTAATGCCCGTACAAAAAAAGGCGATCCAATGTGCACGCAGTGACGAGAAATTGATTTTTATTTTCTCGAGTCCGGAGCCTGTCGCAATTAATATACAAACATAATAATTTTCATATAGAGGATTTTAAGTTTCAAAGTAATATACCTCTATTTAACGAAAAAAAGAAAAACATGGTAATGCAGCGAGGTTGTCGACCTTTTCACATAAAGGCGTGCTATTCACAAAAAAAGAACATCGCTATAGAAAATCTATTCAATTGCAATTCTTTCTCAAAGGTTGTAACTACTTGAATTTTATCGTTTTTTTTGAAAGAACCTTATAAACTGGAATTACTAGTGGTATTTACGTAAATGCGTGTAGGATAAACAAAGTTAAGGACCCAACCCTAAAAATTTAGAAATTTTTGATGAGTTACAAATAAATTTTTTTTTTGATTTTCATTTAGACATTTATACGTATTCTACATTTAGCGGTAACCCTGTATATTTGACGAGTGTTAATATACATGTGGCTTTCATACCGTCAATGTAAGACCAGCGATATGAAGCGATGCCTGGTCAACTGTAAAACAAATAAATTTCGGATATTTGTGTGCTGCATTTAAATTTATTGCGGGATAATATTTATTCGTCTACTTTATTAGATAATTTTTTTATTACTGTGTCTCAATATTCCTCTTGCTTGTTATAGTTTTACTAAGACTCGCATTCTATGTAATTTGCAATAATTTTAATGATATTTGCCGGAATTTATTAGATATTGTATTATACTGCAATCAATATAGTTTTATTATTATAATGATTATTAATACTTTAAATTGTTCAACTTCTTATTATGTCTCACCATAATTTGTATTTACTTTACAGGTTGAGGCTTTTAGTAATATGAGCAATGTTTTAGAGAAAATTACACTCATTTGACATTTTAATTCTACTATTATCTAAACTGATAATTCAAGGTTACTGTATCTACACAACAATTACATCTTCGAACTTTCAAAATGTACCAGAATTGATATTATAGCGGCACTCAATTATTATTAGTAGAACTTCAAAAACGAATACTTAGATGTGAACCGAAATGCACATCCGTTTCGGTTCAAATCTAAGTACATATTTAGTATAATATTCACACGCAACGACTTAATACAATTGACAGCATTAAAAATGATTCGTTCTTATGTCGCCGCTGTGAAACAGTTGCTTAGTTCGAAGAGTCGGGCAAACCTCTAAGTTCGTATCTTACAAAGTTGTTTTTGTCAGATTTTAGTTTTCTAGAAACATTGTTCATATTAAAAAGCTTTAACATGTAAGGTTAGAAATACTAAGAAGTCGTGCAACTTCATAATTAATAATACTAATAATGTATATTTATTGCCGAAGAAAACTTAATATCTAATTAATTCTGACAAATATTAAAATAATTACAAATTCCATAAGTCGAAATATTGCCCTTGAAAAATAAAATACATTTTGAAAGCTAGGAACAGAAAAAAGTCTAACAAAGTAAACGCGTCAATGTTATCAAGGTAATCATCATCAATCATAAATGAACACCAACAAATATCTGAAATATATTAAAATTTGCTTGTATATACCTACTGCATTTATTTTCTTTCACAAATATGTTTAATGTATACTCAAACTTATGTATGAAGAAATGAATACAACTTTCTTTATTTGGTGAAAAATTGAGTTTTAATCTTACCTGGGGCAAAATTTTTATAATTTAATTTCGCTAATCAACGCTATCAGTGTCAATTGGGGAGAATATAATAATCAATAATCCAAAACATCTGCTTATTTAATATATGTATATATACAGGGTCGGGCAAAAAGAGCGGAACACCGAATTTATGGCTTAACTAGCACTTTTTCGAAAATTTAACCTAAATTAAAGTTTTTGTATACTTTATGTATTATTTATTGGTGTTTGCAGATTTTCCGTTTTTGTCACATTTTTGAAGATATGATGTCACCGGATAGTATTTTAAATGAATCACCCTGTATTTATATTTTTTTTTGAGTAGATATTTTTTTCCTGAATTCACTAATACCAGGTTTAGTGGGTCTCTGACTTATGGTTTCATAAGAAAAAAATAAAATGTAATGGCACCTAAATATTTATTTAATAAAAAACGAACGACAATAACTAAAGATTCTATTCATTAACGTCCATTAACTTTAACAAATGATTATGAAATTCATTTCTCGCTTAAAGGTGACATGAACTTTTAATGCAGCATTAACTTTTTTTAGAATTTTTAGTTATTGTCGTTCGTTTTTTATTAAATAAATATTTAGGTGCCATTACATTTTATTTTTTTCTTATGAAACCATAAGTCAGAGACCCACTAAACCTGGTATTAGTGAATTCAGGAAAAAAATATCTACTCAAAAAAAAATATAAATACAGGGTGATTCATTTAAAATACTATCCGGTGACATCATATCTCCAAAAATGTGACAAAAACGGAAAATCTGCAAACACCAATAAATAATACATAAAGTATACAAAAACTTTAATTTAGGTTAAATTTTCGAAAAAGTGCTAGTTAAGCCATAAATTCGGTGTTCCGCTCTTTTTGCCCTACCCTGTATTTACATTTCATTTAAAAAAAACAGGCACTGTTACTGTTACAACACAGAATTGTTTTTGTAATATTTTAGAATTTATGCCGCTGCTCATATTATTATGAATAAAAAGCTTCAACATCTATAGTGCAAATCACTGCCACAAATAAAAGTAAAATTTCATAATAATATTGACATAGGTACTTGTTCCAGATGAAAAATTAATATCTATTATATTCTGGAAAATATCATTGAAATAATTATAAAATAAGGCCGATATCATGTTATAAATCATAAATAAGCCCAAAATTTAAAATACACTCCTTGAATGTATTTTCTTTTATAAACTAGTTTAATATATATTCTCCCACTTAAAGTAAAAAAAAAAAAAATTGAATACAATCTCGGATTATTTAGTGTTCAAGCTCATTAAAGTTGACCAGCCATATCTTCCTTATCGTTGGTCTTAAACAGGACATAACTGTGAATAGAAGTTTGAGTTGTGTGTTTCCTATCTGTCATTTATCAGTGCGGAATTTGTGATCATTCTCATTGGTTTAAAAGTAATTTTTGGTAGACCAGGGTTATTTTGAAAGTAAGTAAATGCATTTGTTGCAGAATAAAAATATCTACGCACCTCTGATTCAAAAAACTACTTTTTAAGCACAGGAAGCATTATTTCGCTATAAAACGATAAATAAATTCAAAGTGCTGTATTTTAACTATTTTTTAATATAATTGGAAATCGAAATTAATCGAGAGTTAGTAGAACAAATACTGGCTGTTTCGTTCATGTAGTGGTAATTTTTTTAAATGCCTTAATTTTTGCGTGGAAATTGACCATTTTGTGGCATACGCCGATCAAGTAACCCCTCCCCCCTTAACAGGAAATGCTACCAGCATTTTTTTTTAATAAAATAGTCTTTATGTCTGTACACGTTGATCTGAAGAATAATAAACTATATTAAAACGCACAAAATAATCCACCTTTGTCAGCAAAGTTATTGTCGTACTTTACAATTAATTTGTTGAAAAGTATGTAACGGCATAACCCAAATTAACTCTTCACTTGTCCAAATTTGTAATAAATTGCGGATCTAGGAAAATTCCCCGAAAACAATTCACCGACGGAAAATTCCCCGACTACAATTCACCGACAAACAATTCCTCGACAGGAAAATTCCCCGACAGGAAAATCCCCCGACAAACAATTCAACGAATGGAAAATTCCCCGACAGTAACAAACTTCCCTTCACACTTTATCCCGGCTTAGGAAAATATAAGCAAGTAATAACAATTAAAACACTTGGTATTGTCTCACAAATATATATAATTAAACACTCGATGTACACGGTTAACTTTACTAAAGAATTAAAAACTATTAAACTAATCGCACAAAATAATGGTTATAACTCGTCTCTAATAGATAAATTAGTCAATAGAATAAATAAATCAATTACATTAAAATTAGCATTTCCCCCGTCTCAGGAGTTGAAATTAAAACAATGGGTTAAAAGTCCATATTTAGGTAGTATAAGTATGAAAATTAGCAATGTTTTAAAGAAGCTGGATTTTAATATAGCCTTCTATAATAATAACACTTTAAAAAGTCAATTAACGAATACTAAAACAGCGAATTCTAAGTTAAACAAATCAGGAATTTATAGAATTAATTGTAGTGATTGTAATAAATTTTATATAGGTCAAATGGGGCGAAATTTCAAATTAAGGTTCTCAGATCATATGCGAGCCGTTAAATTAAATTATGAAAATTCAAGTGTAGCTAACCATGTTTTAGACACGGGACATCATTTTTCAATAGACAATTTAGAAGTACTGTGTAGTTTAAATAAAAGTAAAAAAAATGAATGTTCTAGAAGGTTATTTTATAAAAGAAAGTTTACTTTTACAACCAGGCAATGTTCTTAATGACCAAACCGAACTCATAAATTCACCGTTAATAAACCCTAGCATTGTAAAAACGGTCTTTCCAGATAAGTCATGACCTTTCATAATTTTCTATTTTTTGTATTTTTTCTATTTACATTTTTGTTTGAAGTAGGTAGTTACAGTATATTGAATTTTACTTTAGTTTATCTAGAACTCCTGACGATGCCGTAAGGCGAAATGTACATCGAGTGTTTAATTATATATATTTGTGAAACAATACCAAGTGTTATTACTTGCTTATACAATAAAAAGTAGTAGCCCTTGTACATAATTATGACGAGAAAAGCCTTTCCGATTATTATTGTTATTATTACTACTATCTATGTAAAAAACAAAAAAAGGACAAAAAACTTCTATTATAAAAAAAAAAACTTCTAAACTCGTCCTAAGCCGGGACAAACTGTGAAGGGAAGTTTGTTACTGTCGGGGAATTTTCCATTGGTTGAATTGTTTGTCGGGGAATTTTCCTGTCGCGGAATTTTCCTGTCGGGGAATTGTTTGTCGGTGAATTGTAGTCGGGAAATTTTCCGTCGGTGAATTGTTTTCGGGGAATTTTCCGGCTTCCATAAATTGCTATTCACAGAACACTCTTGAACTTACAGGACAAATAAAACAAAAAGCAATTTACAAGTGATACAGGCAAATAATAAGTGGTAGGATAATTAGTTTTATATTTAGCGTTTTCTCTTATAATCGGTATAACATTCAGTACAAAATGTAAATCAGTACATATATTTTAGAATAAATGTAGTATATTTTATCACTTTATTATATTATTGTACATTTTACTTCTGACAAAAGACAAAACTCTCTTTCGTGTTTCAAGTTATTAATCTCCAATTTTTGCTATGTAATTGGAATTTTTCATTACAAATTAATTACATATATGAATATATAGAAATCTTATCAGAAAAGTAGAAAGTCTGCTGTGACATTAGCAGATTTAATCTATATAATACTACAGTAGATTTTACAAAAATTCTTGTTTACCAGTTTTAGATGAATTGACCCTTTTTTCGTTGATAAAAATAACATGTTCTCAAAAAATGTCATCTTTAACGATGTGCTCTAGAACAAACCCCATTCTAATTTTTTTATGCTTGGCAGTAAGGCTTCTACAGCAGCCTCATATAGTCCAGTTTCAATTAAAGAAATTATTTGTACTTTACTAAAATACGCCGAATTGTTGCCATTATTATGACAAATAAATTTAATTTTGTCAAAAGTAATTATCAATTAGATGAAATTTTTAATTCATGACAGATGAGAAAAAGCTTTTAATGACATTGACGACCGAAATTTAGTGCTTGTGCGTTGCTGCTTTCTTCTAATAATTCCAGTTTCCTCAATTTTTCGTTTTGCCAAAAGTATCGTGTTTTTATCAACGTTTATTTCATTTGCGATGTGTCTAATGCTCATGCCCTTGTCTAGCCTAGTTCTAATTATTGACTTATGCAGTTCGTTTAATTGCAACTTTTTAAAGATTGTGCACGCTTTTGACAATAAAAGGACACTGACATTGCCATACTAGATAAAAGTCAAAGTAACCATAACACATTTTTTGAATATGTCCGAATATGTCAAAAGTCGGTATCTCAGTTTGTAGGGGCCGCACTGTACATATAGAATATTCCACATTCATGAAATTATAAATGCAATAATATGTAAAGCAATTATTTTCATTATTACGAGATTGGCAATACAGATGTCACTATTTTTCGGTTTTGACGAAAGTGAATTATTTTGCGCTATCAGCTATACCTTCAGAAACAGTAACGTAACTTTTTAAGGGGGTGTGCCCACTACTTCAATCAGTTTCTTCCAAATCCTGAGTTTATTTTTTTTAATTGTTAAACAATTATTTTTTTACATTATTAGAAAAATAAAGGAAATATGATAGCGTGATCCCTTTTCCAAAAATACATGTAGAAAAGAAATAAAAATTGAAGTTAAACAAATATCCGAAAATTAACGACAGTATCACAATTTGAAAGATATTCTAACTGCGTCCTTGGAAGAGTCGAAAAAATATTTTCATAATTAAACGTGTGATTCGGAAAATAAAATTAATACTGCAAGACTAATTGTTGGAGAAATTTTAAAGTGAAACATGGCACAGTTTCGGCAAGCAGGCGGAGTGTTGCCATAGGAGATCTATCGTGTCTGAGAACTAACAGAGACATATAGGTAAGGGTTTTACGATCTGGTGTCGTTTCAATAAATCAAAGGTACAGTGCAAGCATAAATCAGAATGCCTTACCGCTGCAACTTAACATGAATATCCCATCTTTTTCACACCACATGCGATTAGCATGACCATCCAAAACGTATGTCGGTGTACAAAAATCGGAGAAACACAGAACGCACCCACTTATAATCGGAGTTCTTTGAAACTGGGAACACAGCCTTAATCAAAAGAGATAATACAAAAACTGAAAAATCTGATAACCCATCATCAAGATTCCTTTGAAATACACATTTTACTATAAGCTGTCAGATTGTTGTTACAAATTGCTCGTGTCATTATTTTTTGTTCTTGTTCGTTATATTATATGGCAATAAAAATCGGATTGATATATTAATGATACGTGGATATGGCGACCGCGAACGTTCGTTTGAAGGAATTTACGCTTTATTGAATAGTATCTATCTAGATTCTCAAAAATCAGTATAAGTCGATATTTACTGTCGAGTGGACGTCCAAGAACGACAATCCATGAATATTTTGTTAACAGTCCAGGAAAGTGGGCACGTGGAATTTATGGAGATTATTAGATTTCCCAAAAAATAAACCCCAACGCAAGATATCCTAAAGCCGGTCCTAACATAACATAATATGATATGGGAATACAATTTCGGTTGGAGTAATCATGGGGCCTTACATGCAACATCGTACCTCATTCAGGAATAAATAATAGCAGGACTTTTCAAGGTGACGTTCTGCCTATTTCTATATCGGTTGTGTCGAGGTCAGCGCTTAATTTTTAACGTTCAGGGGGGTGAAAAATTCTTAGTAATATATACACTTCTCCCGGCACGTTTAACCGGCAATACTTTTATATTTTTGTCTGTGTAATGTACGATTTGTTCGGCCCTCGGCAAATTAATACGAAATTCAATATCACTGGGATCGAGTTGGAGAAACATACAGTGTGTAAAGTAAAGTGGTTTCCCCTATAGGGTAAAATATTTTAATATGAGTTTTAAACTTATTATTTATAAGAAATTTTGCTTTTTACTTTCTTATACGTAGTATAAGGAAGTACTATTGTGATGATGAAAGTTTTCGCCCTCGAGATTTTTGCAGATGTCCACGTTTTGAGGTACCCTGATACCAAAAAAGTGGTTTTTAAAAAATGTCTGTGTCTGTCTGTCTGTCTGTGACCACGATAGGGGTCAAACCGCCACAGATATCAATTCCAAATTTTGTATTTACGAATATAATCTCCCTCTTGAGAACTGATTAGATTTTGAGCAAAATCGGCAGACTGGAAGTAGTAGTTTACTTCAGTGAAAAAATCGAAATTTGCAAATATTTCGTCAATTGCTACTACTAGTAGACACATTGGGAGAACATGGTCTTTTCAACAGAATAAACGGGCCAACAAGAGTGACTGCTACATCCGAAACTTTAATTGATGTATTTATTACTAATACAGAGGAGTGTAGTGTGAGTGTTGAAGACAACCATATATCAGATCACACTCATCAGATAGGCAAAATCTTGATCAATTGTCAGGATCCCAATACGAGGTCTGACAAGTCATTAACCAGGAGATACACAGAAGGCAACAAATTGCACTTCATAGAAAAAATTGAAAACGAGTTCCGACTATGCAATTGGCAGGAATGGAATAATGCAGGAGCCGATGTAAATTCAATGTTCAATAGATTTGAAGAAATATTGCATAGAAATTTCAATGAAGCGTTCCCTTTGGTTTCGTCGTTCAGTCAGCCCAGCACTCGGAACAGATGGATTACGCCTGAAATTAAGCAACTTTCACAACTTCTTCGAGAGATGTCTGCTATTAATAAGATAATTCATAGCGATATGTATAACGAAAGATACCGTTCCTTAAAAAAATTTTACATAAAAGAAGTCAATAACGCTAAAAGAAATTACAATAATGATCGCATACTGAAATCAGAGAATATTAAGAAAACGTGCTGGAATATAATAAGGGATTTGAAGGGCACTAATACCAAACACAACATTAAAATAAAAGATGGCGACTCTGAGATTAGCATAGGTGATACACCTGATTACTTCAACGATTTCTTTGCGGAGATTGCTGGACAATGCCCACCACCACTTCATAAGGCATATAACAAAAACGATGTGTTGAATACCATGTACGTTAGTCCTGTGACCGTATCAGAAGTTTCAAAAGCAATTGATGATTGTTGTACGAAATAGTCCTCAGGCATAGATCAAATACCGGGAACAATTCTACGAATGGTAAAGGAATGTATAAGTCCACCTTTATGCATGGTGATCAATAAATCTTTTGAATCTGGGGAATATCCTGCGAATCTGAAGACTTCCAAGATCGTACCGATTTTCAAAAAGAAAGGTAATGAATGTACTGTCGAGAATTACAGACCTATTGCTTAGCAAAACCAAGTCTCGAAAGTTTTTGAACATTGTTTCCATAGAAGGCTGTACAGCTTCCTCGAAAAATACGAGGTATTGTCATCGTGTCAGCACGGATTTCGAAAGGCTAAATCTACTATTACAGCTACGGAACAAATAATCAATGCAGTCTGTGAGGGTTTAAACAACAGACGGAACGTTCCAGGACTATTTTACGACTTCAGTAGGGCATTCGATTCTGTTGACCATCAGCTACTGGCACAAACATTGCATGGTATAGGAGTGAGAGGTGTTGCATATGAGTGGGTCCTCTCGTATTTGGGGGGCCGGGATCATGTTGTGGTGGTAAATGGCTTACGCTCGGGAAGGAGGTGCATGGAGAAAGGGGTACCACAGGGCACTGTATTGGGTCCGCTGCTCTTCTCGATCATGATTAATGACTTACCATCAGTGTGTGCATCAACAGCTTCCATCAGTGTTTATGCGGATGATACCAGTGCTGTCATAACAGATTCTAGTACACATGGTCTAGTAGAGTCAGCTTATAATAACATAAAAGAAATTCAAATATGGTGTAAACACAACGGTATCCTACTGAATACAAACAAAACGCAGATGATGCAGTTCTATCCTATAAATCATCATGTTGGTAGAAGTTTGCTGGTTTACGTGGATCGGAGCTCGTTGCAACATGTCCACAGTGCAAGAGTGTTGGGACTGACTCTGGACGACAAACTAACATGGAACGAACATGTAAGTCAACTTTCCAGTAAACTGAGTGGTGTTGTGTATCTGTTCAGAACAATAAGATCCACGGTTTCAAGTTTGGTGCTTAAACACATGTACTTCGGTTTGGTACAGTCTATCATCTCATACGGGTTGGTTTTTTGGGGTAATACTGCGCAAGTATAGAAACGATTTTCAGAGTACAGAAAAAAATTGTGCGGATTATGGATGGTGTATACCCACTGACACATTGTGAGCCCCTGTTCAAAAAGTTCAAGATAATGACTATTTACTCGCTATACATATACAAACTGATAATGCACATAAGAAACAGTGATATTAAGAAAAACAAAGACTATCACTCCTATAATACTAGGGGCAGTGAATTTCTACGACCGGCTTTTCAGCGACTGTGCGTATCACAACGTAGAGCAGACTATATGGGATCTTTGTGTTTTAATAAACTGCTTACGGACATACAAAATGAAACTAACGTTAAGGTCTTTCAAAGAAAATGTTCACAGTTTTTCATAAATAATCCTTTTTATTCGGTCTCACAATTTATGGATAGTTAATGTTTTGTTGTATATGACATGCCAATAATGTATTTACACTATGTATCTACACTCGAAAGGTAAATAAATATTATTATTATTATTATTATTATTATTACTAAGTTTAAACAAATTTATAAAGAATTCATATGTACAGGGTTATTGACTATATTTGGACCAATAGATAACTTTGTTATTTGAAGGACTAGAAAAACGTTTAAATTAGGAAAGTTGTAGGATTTCACTCAAGGCGCTAGAATTTGATATCAGAAAAAACAAACGAACGTCGTAAAGCCGTCAAAAACGGCTAACTTAGTTTTTTTTTAATGGAATACCCTATATAATGTTACATAATCTGATTCTAAATAAAATTTCGAGTATATTCCATTTATATAACATATACCTACATTCAACTGTTTTCGCGCTATCGCTGATTGAAAATCATACTATACTAATATGTTTTCTACACCCTTCGTATATGAATTTACGTAAGTCATTACGGGGTTTCTATGGAAACATCGGTAAATGTCAGTTGCCATTAATAATTAAGCCTCCATAAAAAGGGAAAAACTGGTTTATTTTCACTCATTATGGGATATACTCAACAAGAACAACTTAATATATTTATGGCATACGTTAAATGTAATAAAAATAAAAGGGAGGCCAGGACTTTATATGCAAGATTGTATCAGAACCTGCAAGTTCCAAGTTTGAACACCTTTGCGAGAGTCTACACGAAAATAATAAATTCTCAAGATTTTAAAAGAAAAAAAAGGACAGCGCGACAACCTGACGATCATGTTCAGTTAAATGTTCTTCTTTATTTTAATGGTATACCGTATGTGTCAATATTCATTAGGTATATGGATTCAATGTTTACATGCGATTTATACGTATACAAATAATATGTGGCAACGTGTGTCACCCCTACTATCCGTCACCAATCCCGACAACAATCGACATCACAACGACTTTCGCCGATCTTCCCATTTCTACATTAAATGTTTAGCTGCGAAGACGTTGCGATCTACTCTGCAATAAAAGCTGTCATCATCAAATGGCCGCCGCGATCTAGTAGTTTATTATTATTTTCAGAATCCTTTTTTATTTACCTTATTTTTAATTTTATTAGAATTACGCCTTGCAATGCGTAAATATTATTTCTGAGCGCAGTACAAACACCCTAGTCAATAGTCCAACAGCTACTGCTGCTAACTTGAGCTTGTATCGGTCTCGCGCTCGCATTGAAGAGGAAAGGTGGGGTGCGATGTTGTCACGTATTGCATGAATTAATCGCCTATGGCTAATGAAAATTGACACGTGCTGTATAGTATATACCATTAAAATAATATGTATATACTATATACAAAACTTGATTTTACTAACTTATTTGTAAACATTTTAAATAACTTTTAGAAAATCCGACTTACTCTATACCTACAGCATGTGAAGCATTAAATACCACATTCTACAGAGCCCAAAGCACACTCAAGAAGTTCAGATACAAATCTTATAAGGTTTGGAAAGTTCAACAACTTTCCGAAGCAAATAAACGCCAACGACTTGAATTTTGTAATGCTATGTTGGAACAACTACGTATGGACGACACTTTTTTTGACAGAATAATATGGACAGACGAAGCATGCTTCGCAACAAATAGTGCCTATAATAAACATAATACCCATTATTGGTGTCAAGAAAACCCTCGCCTTGTTAAAGCCGTTAAAACATCAGGATGGAAAGCTTTCAGTATTTGGTGTGGCGTTGTTGGCGATAGAATATTAGGACCTATCTTTTACGAAAGCGGTCTAACTGGTGATAGATTTTACCAATTTCTCACTGAAGAAATAGAGAACTTTTTAGATGAATTACCGCTTAACATCCTCAACCGATCTATTTGGCAACAAGATGGTGCCCCTCCTCACAACACGGCGAACGTAACTCACTTCTTAAATGAAAGATATGACTGATATGAGACTTGGGTTGGAAAAAATGGTTCAATTCGATGGTGTCCCAATAGCCCTGATCTTACTTTGGTGGACAGGTCTTTCTGGGGATGGCTTAAAGAGCGAGTGCAACATGAACACACATTCGACAATTTAGCAGATTTAAGACGGAAAATTTTGGAAGAAATAGAGTTTATTCGAATCCATCAGAAGCAGTCGTTGAGGGATGCCGTCCACAACTTAAAAACGTGTTATCGTCTTTGTGTCGAACAAAACGGAAGTCACTTTGAGCACTTGTTAAAGTGAATATTCAATATTAATTCCACATTTTTTGTAATTAATTCATTAGTTTTAGTTCAGTATAAACAATGCCGCAAATTAAGTTGTTCTTGTTGAGTATATCCCATAATGAGTGAAAATAAACCACTTTTTCCCTTTTTCTGTAGGCTTAATTATTAATGACAACTGACATTTACCATTGTTTCCATAGAAACCCCGTAATGACTTACGTAAATTCATATACGAAGGGTGTAGAAAACATATTAGTAGTACGATTTTCAATCAGCGATAGCGCGAAAACAGTTGAATGTAGGTATATGTTATATAAATGGAATATACTCGAAATTTTATTTAGAATCAGATTATGTAACATTATATAGGGTATTCCATTTAAAAAAAACTAAGTTAGCCGTTTTTGACGGCTTTACGAAGTTCGTTTGTTTTTTCTGATATCAAATTCTAGCGCCTTGAGTGAAATCCTACAACTTTCCTAATTTAAACGTTTTTCTAATCCTTCAAATAACAGTTATCTATTGGTCCAAATATAGTCAATAACCCTGTACTTAGAATTAAGTTTTAAACAAATTGTCTTAAAAAAGTTTTTCGAAATTCCAACCGGAAGTAGGTCTTTTACTCTTATCGAAAATCAGTTTTTTGCGAATATCTCGCAAGTCATGCTTTTTAGAGAAGTACATACGTTACGAGTATAAAAGTATTTAAAACATGATTTTCAATATCTTTTATATAAAAAAGATTTCAAAATTCATACCGGAAGTACCACTTTTACTCTTTTCGAACAGCGATTTTTTGCAAATATGTCGTATGTTATGCATTCTATATATATTTATCAAGAGTACAAAAGTATTTAGAACTGGATTTGCAATATTTTTTATATAAATGAAATTTTAAAATTCGGACCGGAAGTAACACTTTCATACGTATAAGGAAGTCGTGTGGTAGCCACACCTCATTTTTTTCCTATAGGAAACCACATGACTTTTCACACTACTCTTGATTTATATAGGGTGCTTTAGGAGGCTAAGGTGTATTTCGAAATAAGAAAATAAACCTACATATTGGTTCAAAAGTTCGACTCTTAAACAAAATAACAGAAACATAAATATAATAGTGAAGTCTGTTATTTTTTTCATTTACTATTCGGTTGTTTTTTGATATGAGCTAAAAAGAAGTCCAGCGAAGTTAAATCCGGCGACTTGACTGACCAATTAGTAGGACCCCTTCCAGGGATTCGTCGGCATGGCAAGCTTTTATTCAAGTAATAACTCCTTTAAAAAATGTGTGAGAGTTCCGTTTTGCTGCTGATCCTCAGTCAGCTCATCTTCTTCCAACTTTAGCGATAAGATGGTATCATTTTCCAAGATATTTCAATATTTCAATTTCGTGTCGGATGAGGCTCATTTCCATATCAGTGGGTATGTAAATAAGCAGAATTGCAGATATTGGGCACACCTGAAGATCCTCGTCAAATGCACGAACGACCATTACACTCCCAAAAAGGTTATAGTTTGGTGTGCTGTTTCAACACGAGGCGTGATTGGCCCCTAGTTATTTTAGGATGAGACAGTAACATCTGAACGATATGTTTAACACTTTCGTAGCAGAACTTTCCTGATCTTCAAAGTCTTTGGTTTCAACAAGATGGAGTCGCGGCTCATACGGCGTTAGTGGCGACCGTTCGACAGCTCTTTGATAACCACGGCTTGGCGACGTTCATTGGCATGCAATTGCAATGGAAGTGCTTCCAAGTGCCATGCAAAATCTCAGTATTCGCTGCCAGGAATGCATACGTTTGATTGACCATCATCTTATGGACATTGCTTTTAGAAATTGTTTTTTTTGTTTGTTTGTTAAAACACTTTCTGGGATGTATTTTACTTTTTGTTTTCAACAGTAAAACTTTTAAATTCATTATCTTACTTCTGTGAAAGTTACTTCAAAATTTTCCGTTTCCCTGTGCCACCTGTATATGAATTCAAATATTTCTATTCATGAACTAAATCTCTCACTCTCTTGTTTTATTTGTGTTAAATTCTAACACTACAATACTATTGACAGAGATTTGTCGTCGATTTTATATTGCATCCATTTATATAGTCTTTACAATTTATCCAACTTCGATCAACAATGGGAACAATTTAATGCAGAAAGTAAGTGTACCGTTTAGCCAAGTCACTTGATTCGCGATCGAATTAAACGAACGTCTATTGATGAGGTTACTTCAAGGATACTAAAGCATACTCACGGAAGGGGGCATGGCCTTGCGCTTTTGTACTGTATAATTTTGCTTGAAAGACATTTTAACAGTTATCCATTTTCTACAACCACGGAAGTCGGTTTCAATTTTCTGGTTGTTGAAGGCAAATTTAAATGGGTGGGCGTTTTTTTTTAAAATTAACTACCTTTCCATGTTATAGGTACAACCAATACATGGTTACATATGGGCATTTTAGTTTCGAGGCGTACTTAGTTGGCTCCGGATGATTAAGATTCAAAACGGTATGTACAGGATGATGCAAAATAACGCCCAAAAGAGTTTGTAACGGTAGGCCCTGTATATCATGAATAAAATATAAATATAATATAACATCAAAGATACTTATATTAAGGTAATGGTATCATGAAATTAATGTATATAATTAATCGACACAGATCGGGAAACATATATTATTCATTTATTTGTATTAAATTATTATATTCCTTTTTAAAATGTTTCTATATAAATTCTGTATATGTTCGGAGTGTATAAAAGAGAAAAATAGTGCGTAGATGTATGTATGTGAAAGAAATACATGTGGCGTCAATCTTATCGACTCCAGCTAAGAAGTTAGGCGGTGTTAACAGAAACTGCCTTGTGTACAATCGACACGTGTGGAACCTTGAATGTTAAATAAGCACGAACAAACATTTTGCGAAGTGCGTGTTCCCACGAACAAGTTTAAAGAAAAGTAAAGTACATAAGTGGCTCGGGAAATCCCCTGAAAGAGGACGGTGAGACGCCTTAAGCGAGGAGTAGGCAGTAGACGTTCCCCAACTAGAGAACAAGTAGGTTCACAGGTCCCTCTTGCCGAATAAATAAAAAACGGCTGGACCACACCCAGTTACCGGGGACGATCTCACAGGTTAATAGTGCTAATAAAAATAGAGTAATTCCAAGCATTATTTAAAAGTAAAAGAGAAGCCTAGTGAGAAAATAGATATATTTGTAGTAAAACAAATAGTGTGCTACGCGAGGTTAAAGTTTTATTAAACGAGTGTGTGCCGTGATTCGATATAAAGAAGACGGCGATTTCCATCTACCCTGGGGAAAACTGCCCGGGAAAACACCGTTCCATCGTCACAGCGTCTTCATAAAGGTACCCAACGAATAATCAAATTAAAGGCCTATATTATGCATGCATTTTTCATGAACAGTAATTTAAAATCTATTTAAACTCACGGTATGTTATCTATGTAAGGCAACGTCGTTTTATTAACATATTATATTTGCCTATTTTGTGAATTATGCGTAGTTTGTATTGATACATACCATTCTAATTGTGTTTCATTTTGTAATATTATTTTGTAACCTGATCTGTGTGGTTTGTGTTTTAATCAATATATTCATAATATTTAAATATCATTTTGCATCTTATTTGGTTCCCTTAACATAAAAAATCTGGATTATAAAGAAGAAGTAATAGTACGTCTATAAAAATAATCTTAGTGTCTTAATACCCGAACCGACTTGAAATTAAGAGTCTTATGCAAAACCGAACTACTATCTGAGCTAATTATGTGGAGTGTTCAATAAGTAAATTAATTTTACTATTAAATTTAAGTTTATTCACTTTCATTGCAAAATAAAGCCGTACTATTACAAGTTAATAAGTTTCAAACAATTAACAATCTTATCTTTGATGTATTAGAACAAATTATAATTTAATGTGTTACTAAACAGGAATTTAACTTTAGCAAATTCTTGCTATAAATGAAGTCTCCTGTCTAACTCTTTTACGACTGATTCATCCTTTGAGGAATGTGTTGTGAAACAGATTTTCGCCCTAACCTTCAGAGTCAATCTATATCGTTACTATGATATTGCGCGGTTTTGTCTACTTAAGACAGTTTCCTCAATGTCAGAATCAGTAGCTTCCACTTTTATTTTGTGTGGCTTAACACTAACACCAAATACACTAAAACACCGTTACCACAAAACGCTTAAAAACCAGAAATAAACTATATGTATGTGTTGCGAAAATGGGTTCAATTAAACTATTTATTTATGTTAGGAGAACATAATTATTAGACGTTATTCTATCCTCTCCGATAGATAGTGCGCCGAGTTTGATTTGGCTACACTCCCTAACGTTGAAATCCAAAGAGAAATGATATTCACATGTCAACATGTTAAAATTCAAATTTACCAAAGAATAGCGCCCTCTAGCGGACGCCAGCATGTAATAAAACAATGTTGTTGACCACACGAACATACTGTGTACATATAGATCATTTCGGTCCATAAATATAGAATTTACAGCACCATCTATCGAATTCTAACAAGCTAGTGTGATTTTCTTTTTCTTTTTACACTAAACCAAAATGAAATAACCAGATTTGTTAATGCAAATGAAATTTTATTTTATTAAGCTAGAATGCGTTTTTCCAGATTTTTTTCCAGATCTTCCAGGTTTTTTATTTCAATTGTAGTTTGTCCGGATTTTCAAACTTTCCTTTGTAATTTTACAGACATTTGACAACTTTTCGAGGACCATAACGAACAAAATAAAAAAAAAATTACGCATATCCATCGTTCGAATTGTGATGCTATAGAATCGTGAGTTATGGTTTTGGTTCATACAAACATCCTATAGAAAAAAGCAATTTCAGTTTTTCACGAATTTTCAATTTTCAGGCAACTTTTTCAATTTTTCTTTCCCTAAAAATCTTATTCGGACTATTACGAACATTTTAGAAAAAAAAGTTAGCCTAATCGGTGCAGCCGTTCTCAAGTGATGCATCGTTTGAATCGTGAGTTATGGTTTTGAGTTCATACAAACATCCTATAGAAAAAAGCAATTTCAGTTTTTCTCGAATTTTCAATTTTTTTGGCAACTTTTTTAATTTTTCTTTCCCTAAAAATCTTATTCGGACTATTACGAACATTTTTTTAAAAAAAGTTAGCCTAATCGGTTTAGTCGTTCTCATGTGATGCATCGTTCGAATCGTGAGTTATGGTTTTGAGTTCATACAAACATTCTATAGAAAAAAGCACTTTGAGTTTTTCCCGAATTTTCCAATTTTTCAGACAACTTTTTCAATTTTTCTTTCCTTAAAAATCCTACTCGAACTATTACGAACATTTTAGAAAAAAAAGTTAACCTAATCGGTCCAGCCGTTCTCAAGCGATGCATCGTTCGTATCGTGAGTTATGGTTTTGATTTCATACAAACATCCTATAGAAAAAAGTACTTTCAGTTTTCCCCGAATTTTCTAAATTTTCGGGCAACTTTTCCAATTTTTCTTTCCCTGAAAACGTTATCCGGTCTATTACGAACATTTTTTAAAAAAACTTAGCCTAATGGGTCCAGCCGTTCTCAAGTGAGTTATGGTTTTCAGTTCATACATATATCCTGTAGAAAAAAACAATTTCAGGTTTTCTCGAATTTTCCAATTTCTCAGGCAACTTTTTCAATTTTTCTTTCCCTAAAAATCTTATTCAGTCTATTACAAACATTTTTTTAAAACTTAGCATAATCGGTCCAGCCGTTCTCAAGCGTACATCGTTCGAATCGTGAGTTATGGTCTTGAGTTCATACAAAAATCCTATAGAAGAAAACACTTTCGGTTTTTTTCTGAATTTTCCAATTTTCGGGGAACTTTTCCAATTTTTCGGGCAATGTTTCCAATTTTTCTTTCCTTAGAAACCACTTGTAGACTATTATGAATTTTTTTTTTTTTAAAGTTAACCAAATCGTTCTCAAGTGATGCATCTTTCGAATTGTGAGTTATGGGATTGAGTTCATACAAAAATCTTATAGAAAAAAGCACTTTGAGTTTTTCCCGAATTTTCCAATCCTTCAGGCAACTTTTTCAATTTTTCTTTCCCTAAAAACTTTATTCGGACTATTACGAATTTTTTTTAAAAAAAGTTAGCCTAATCGGTCCAGCCGTTCTCAAGTGATGCATCGTTCGAATCGTGAGTTATGGTTTTGAGTTCAAACATCATCCTATAAAAAAAAGCAATTTCAATTTTTCAGGCAACTTTTTCAATTTTTCTTTCCCTAAAAATCTTATTCGGACTATTACGAACATTTTTTTTTAAAAAAGTTAGCCTAATCGATCCAGCCGTTCTCAAGCGATGCATCGTTCGAATCGTGAGTTATGGTTTTGAGTTCATACAAACATCCTATAGAAAAAAGTACTTTCAGTTTTCCCCGAATTTTCTAAATTTTCGGGCAACTTTTCCAATTTTTCTTTCCCTGAAAACGTTATCCGGACTATTACGAACATTTTTTAAAAAAACTTAGCCTAATCGGTCCAGCCGTTCTCAAGTGAGTTATGGTTTTCAGTTCTTACATATATCCTATAGAAAAAAGCAATTTCAGGTTTTCTCGAATTTTCCAATTTCTCAGGCAACTTTTTCAATCTTTCTCTCCCTAAAAATCTTAATCAGACTATTACAAACATTTTTTTAAAACTTAGCATAATCGGTTGGCCGTTTCAAGCGTACATCGTTCGAATCGTGAGTTATGGTTTTGAGTTCATACAAAAATCCTATAGAAGAAAACACTTTCGGTTTTTTTCTGAATTTTCCAATTTTCGGGGAACTTTTCCAATTTTTCGGGCAACGTTTCCAATGTTTCTTTCCTTAGAAACCACTTTCAGACTATTATGAATTTTTTTTTTATAAAGTTAGCCAAATCGGTTCAGCAGTTCTTAAGTGATACATCTTTCGAATTGTGAGTTATGGGATTGAGTTCATACAAAAATCTTATAGAAAAAAGCACTTTGAGTTTTTCCCGAATTTTCCAATCCTTCAGGCAACTTTTTCAATTTTTCTTTCCCTAAAAACTTTATTCGGACTATTACGAATTTTTTTTTTAAAAAAGTTAGCCTAATCGGTCCAGCCGTTCCCAAGTGATGCATCGTTCGAATCGTGAGTTATGGTTTTGAGTTCATACAAACATCCTATAGAAAAAAGCAATTTCAATTTTTCAGGCAACTTTTTCAATTTTTCTTTCCCTAAAAATCTTATTCGGACTATTACGAACATTTTTTTAAAAAAAGTGAGCCTAATCGGTTCAGTCGTTCTCATGTGATGCATCGTTCGAATCGTGAGTTATGGTTTTGAGTTTATACAAACATTCTATAGAAAAAAGCACTTTCAGTTTTCCCCGAATTTTTTAAATTTTCGGGCAACTTATCCAATTTTTCTTTCCCTGAAAACGTTATCCGGACTATTACTAACACTTTTTAAAAAAACTTAGCCTAATCGGTCCAGCCGTTCTCAAGTGAGTTATGGTTTTCAGTTCATACATATATCCTATAGAAAAAAGCAATTTCAGGTTTTCTCGAATTTTCCAATTTCTCAGGCAACTTTTTCAATTTTTCTTTCCCTAAAAATCTTATTCGGACTATTACAAACATTTTTTTTAAAACTTAGCCTAATCGGTCCAGCCGTTCTCAAGCGTACATCCTTCGAATCGTGAGTTATGGTTTTGAGTTCATACAAAAATCCTATAGAAGAAAACACTTTCGGTTTTTTTCTGAATGTTCCAATTTTCGGGCAACGTTTCCAATTTTTCTTTCCTTAGAAACCACTTTTAGACTATTATGAATTCTCTTTTTATAAAGTTAGCCAAATCGGTTCAGCAGTTCTCAAGTGATGCATCGTTCGAATTGTGAGTTATGGGATTGAGTTCATACAAAAATCCTATAAACAGAAGCACTTTGAGTTTTCCCGAATTTTCCAAATTTTCAGGAGCTTTTCCAATTTTTCTTTCTCTAAAAACTTTACTCCAACTATTACAAATTTTTTTTAAAAAAAGTTAGCCAAAGCGGTCCAGCCGTTCTCAAGTGATGCATTGTTCGAATCGTGAATTATGGTTTTGACTTCATACAAAAATCCTTTAGAAAAAAGCACTTTCAGTTTTTCTCGAATTTTCCAATTTTTGGGGCAACTTTTCCAATTTTTCTTTCCCTAAAAAGCCATATTCGGACTATACGAAAATTTTTGAGAAAATAGCCAAATCGGTGTAGCCCTTCTCAAGTGATGCGCTTACCAACGAACAACATTTCATTTTTATTTATAGCGATTGCAATTGAAGTGAAACTTATATTTTATTTTCCTCAGTGTTTTGGAGGTGTTTATTACAGTTTCTGCTGTTCCCATTTTTGGAGTTTGTACCGTTAACATTTTATAGATACATACTTCAAAAGATTTTATTTTATTTAGTAACACAGTAAAATATAATAAACGAAAGCGAAATGTAAGAGGGTTATGGCTCGGTTATAAATATAAAGTGGCGGATTGGGCGGACATTTTTCCATATTAAATTTACCTTCCCGAGAACCAATCAAATCTCTTAATGATATGTAACCATTCTAACGCGATATTTGAATCACTCCTTCTTATTCTGAGACAAGGTATATTTTTTCTAAAATAAGCCTGTTTGTAGTAAGTAACACATACATATTACTGTTGCGTACATTGTCCTGTACATTTTTCTCAGTGATATAACGAAACCTCATCGATTCTTCGTGTCTCTGGAAATATTACATATCGTAACTAAATCGTTGCCTGATTAGACACGTTACAAACGACTGGTTGTCATTGCATTATGTGCATACACTGTGCATAGTAGAGTTGACGACATCCCAGTTGAGTTTAAAGAGGAATCATTGGATGTTTTGATGCGTGAACCGAGTCACAACTTAACACCTTCTGCTGCCTCTCTCGTGAAATTATCTTGCTCGACGACCGTGCTCTTCTTATAAAAGAGAGACGCGGCCACGCTTTGAACACTTCTATTTTATTTGGTCGATTAGTCTAAAACAAAGGACCCGCAGACTCCGTAAGTACACGTTTCTGTCGCCGCGGACTGTATTGTTGCGGTTTCATGGAAGGCTGCCGAAAATCGTCGGCCGCTTTACAACACAGAACGGTGAAGTGTTGTCTTTCGCCGCTTTCTTGGATTGTTTATTTTGTGTTTGCACGGTCCGGTTTCATGGTGTATGATGGACTTCCCAGAAGGGTTAATATACTCTACGTGCGAAGAGTTGTACATATATAGAGATTAAAATAATCGTCTTATTAATACCGTAATGTAACTGCAAAGTAATAATAATAATAATCTTTATTACCCAATAGAAACATCTATTTACAGGGTAAAACTTAAATATACTATGAAAAAATAAAATGAATAAAAAACTAGATTGTACTCAATGCAAACAAGAAGAAACTACTTTCTCCAAAAGGGGTCAGAACACAAACGGTTGGCATTCGTACAGATATGATAGAGAGGGGATTTCAATAGAACGTATGTACGAACTGTGCGTACGTAGAATGTAGCAGCTGATCTAGCAGCATACTTGGGCACTAAGAAATTGACTTGAGGAAGAAGAGAAAAACTAATCTGCTGTGATCTGTCGAAGGCATTCGATTGTGTTGATCACGACCTTCTTTTGGGGAAAATGGAACATTACGGAGTACATTACATTTCTCTACAGCTATGAAAAAGCTACTTGACCAACAGAGAACAACAGGTGTGCTGGAATGAACAACTAACAGAAGCGGAGATAGTGAATAGGGGGGTACCGCAAGGACCAAATTGGGGCCTGTGTTATTCTTGCTGTACATAAATGATATTCCCGCAAATGCCCATAACCATAAGACCTTAATGTACGCAGATGATACATCCTTCCTTTTGCGAAATAAAGGTACTAGTTTGACGCAGGATACGGAAAATGTTCTGGCGGAAGCTGGGGTGTGGTTTGGCGCAAAGAAGCTCGGTATCAACATTCAAAAATCCCAAACTAAACTTTGGTCTTTTCCACACACAATAACCAAAAAGGATCGATGAAATTATTGGGCATTTTCTTCGATTCAGGGTTATCATGGGTTGCCAGTCACCAACTTGCAGTACCAGCTTTCAAAATCTATATATGCAATAAGAAGAATAAAGAAAATAGCTGGAAAGGATGCCGCACGGCTGACATACTTTGGAAGTTTCTATAGTAGGGCCATTTACGGAGTTCTCTTATGGGGTGGATCAGCAGCGGCACGGAAAAAATTTTTACAACAGAAACAAACAATCAGAGCAATAGTGGGAGTAAATTCAACGACTAGTTGCAGAAGTTTTTTTATTTAAAACTTTAAATATACTTTCTGGTTTACTCCACATTCATCTCACACAAAAATATCCAACCCATAGTGAAAACCACAAATTTATGACACCTCTAACAAAAATAATTACGTGATTCCTTGTCACCGAATGAGCTGTGCTCAATTACATGGCTATAAAACTGTATAACCACTTGCCATCTTGTTTGAAGTCGATACCTCCAAAGCCATTCAAAAAACTTGCGACTGAAATGCTTCTGTCCAGCAGTATCTACTCCAAGGAGGAATACTTTGGGTGGGACTACTACGGTTGCTGCTAGTCTGTCTGTTTTTGATCACTTGCTTTTGGGTTTCTTTTACGTATTATATTTTATTGACATGTATATATTTTATGAATTATATACTCAATTTTTATGTATTTATACTAAAGATTTAATTCTGTACTGTTTTCTAGTGTCTTTTTTATATATTTATATGTTTTATGACAATTTCTGATGCTGTAATTGCCAATCTGTGTTTGTACACTATCACGACATAAAGAATTGATTGATTGAGCAGTTGATTCAATGTCATTGTTAACAAATTTTAGAAGGAAGTTGCAACTTGTCTTTTACTTAAAGAAGTGAAACCATGCCTGTCAAAAAGTAACCAATTAACCAAACTATACATTATTGTATGTTCCTTCTACGATTATACAATGAGCTATTCCATGTCAAGTCAACCAACAGATTGTAAATCATTCATATATTTTCTTAGAATCCTAGTTCGAGGAAGAGCAACATGTGTTTGTTCCATTAATCTTCTCTGTGAACAGTCTTTCTTATTTATTCTTATATTTGAAACCAAAATCTGCTAGCTGCGAAGCTTATGTGTGGAATTTTTGTTCTAAGACAACTTAAATAACATTATAATATTCTTTTTATTTTCATTGAGTTGTATAAGCAACTTACTGTTTTTATACAGATCGTATATAGTATCGCGTATTGTTGCTTTTATTGCAGGAGTAATCACATACAGCTTTTTCCTGAATCATTTTGTTTACCTGTCTTAAAAATACTGCTAACAGATTCAACGGAAATATTTAAAGCTTGTGCAACTCTCTAAAATGATATTTTATTTGATGTCATTACAACAAAAATGTATACATACCTCTCGCTCAATTGTCAACGGTAAGAGAAGACCATCGTTATTCCGTTTATATTCGAAATATGTAATCAAAGAGCTAATGAGCTCCTTGGGCTGACTACTGAACGGCTTAAGCATCATTAGTTCTAAAAAGAACTTTTAATGATAATATTACAATAAAAGAACAAACATAAACAACAACAACCAAAACCTATAATACTATCAAACAATAATGTCAAATGACTCAAAATCCAAAATGACTAGCGAAGTGTAAATGACGTTTCATGTAAGCCAACGTCCGATAATAAATAATTACAGTAAAACTGGCTAAAATAACGCCAACATTATCATTTTTAATTAATACTAATAATTAAAATAATCCTGTAATTAATATTATACAGGGTTGCGATTATGTATGGATACAGCTAAATATTTTGAAAACGGTTTATTGGAACTCGCTGAAATCTGGCACACTTTTAGAAGGATTTAGACTACATTATTTGAGATGTTCTCCAGTTTTACATCGTCATTCGTTTTGTAGACATAAGGCTAACTTGATGTTTTTTTTTAAATAGCACAGGGGGTCAGATGTAACATTTTTGAAAAGAGAATTTTTTGTTTTTTCAAATTCGAATTTGAAGAAAAGTCAAAGTAAGTTAGCTTTGAAAATGCTGCCATTAGCCTTCTGTCATTTGCATTATATTCAAAAAATATTTAAGTCAAAGGGAGCGTATAGAAATCCTGATGATTCAATCAAACTGGAAGCACAAAAAATCGTGTAAAACCCGGACGACCGAAAGCTGTTACACACGAAGAAGATTTTTTGAATGTTATATTAGATGTGGAAGAAAATCCAAAAACTTCTTTACACCAGTTGGCTCTAAATCATAATACGAGTAGAAGATCTATACACCTATACACAATATAATGAAACTCTTTAATGAAATACATCCCAATTGACAGTCGATCTCCAGAACAACGGTTTCACAAACTTTAAGAAGATTCAATCAAACTGGAAGCACAAAAAATTGTGTAAAACCCGGACGACCGAAAGCTGTTACACATGAACATGATGTTTTGAATGTTATATTAGAGGTGGAAGAAAATCCAAAAACTTCTTTACACCATTTGGCTCTAAATCATAATACGAGTAGAAGATCTATACACAATATAATGAAACGCGAAAAATATCATCCCTACAAAATCCACCTGTTACAGGAACTGAGTGAAGATGATTTTGATCGCAGAATCGAATTTTGCGAACAAAATAAAGATGGTAACTTTATCAATCATATTCTCGTCTCTGATAAATCAACTTTTTGTTTAAATGGGAATGTTAGTCGCCATAACTGTAGGTATTGGTCTGACAGAAATCCGCACTGGGTGGAGCAAGTTCATACGCAGTATCCCTAAAAAATTAATGTTTGGTGTGGAATTATTGGTCGGAATATCATTGGTCCTTTTTTAATTTATGGTAATTAACTTCTCAAAGATACTTACAACTTTTACAATAAAACATTGTTCCCTGGCTCAGAGTAATTTTCCCAAACTACAATAACCGAAATATACCAGCAGACACCATATGGTTTCAACAAGACGGAGCACCGCCCCATTTTGGTCGTGTAGTACGTCAGTATTTAAACCAAACGTTTCCTGATAGATGGATAGGGCGGAGGGAAACAATTGAATGGCCTGATTGGACCCCACTTGATTTTTTCTTGTGGCGTTATTTAAAAAATCGAGTTTATTTAAACAGACCATTAAATATCGCAGATTTGCAAGAACGAATAGGAAATGAGCTTGCCATGATTTCTCCTCATCCTATGATTGACACCTTTCAGAATTTTGTCCATCGAATTCATTACTGTCAAGAAGTTAAAGGACAGCATTTTGAGCATATTTTATAATATAAAATATGTATACAATTTAAACATTTTTTTCATTATTCTTAAAATGTTCGAGTTCAATTTTAATAAAATGCGTTATTTTTATTATTTTTGGTCGAAGTGAGGTTGTTAACAGTTGACGACAGATTAAAAACATCATTTCAAAAGCCAACTTACTTTTACTTTTCTTCAAATTCGAATTCGTAAAAACAAAAGAAACTGGTTTTTATGAAAATTAAGGTTTCAGTTTCAATAAACCGTTTTCAAAGTATTTAGCTGTATCCATACATAATCGCAACCCTGTATACTATAAGATATTCCACATTAATGAAAATATAAATTTAGTAATATACAGTGCGTTCATGATGAAAGGAACAAATTCGTTTAAAATTCATGTAATTATTTTGCAAAAAAACACTCGGACAATTCGATTAGTATTTTTAGTTTAGAATTTTTTGACATAAGAAAATTATATACAGGGTGTCTAAAGAAAAACATATGCAGCAATCATTGGTTTTTTTAAATGGAAGATCCTGTATATTATGCCATTTTTGAATTGTAGGGTAAATTCTAAACACATTAAACACATTTTTGTGTAACATACCATATCCCCAAAATCAGCGGTTTTCGGAATAATGAGTTTTGTGATAAATTAAAATACACATAGGTAATGAAATAAAATGTTTAAATTTAACAAGGACACCTTGAACATTTTTTAAAAGCCAACAAAAACAACCTAGTATTGCAAATTTTATCTTCAACAAAAAACTCTACTTCAAATTAATCGATTTTCATGTATTTTTTTAATTTATCACATTTCAAACGTCATTATTCCGAAAACCGCTGATTTTGGGGATATGGTATGTTACACAAAAAGTGTTGAGAATTTACCTTACAATTCAAATATGGCATAATATACAGTATGTTCCATTTAAAAAAAAACAATGATTGCTGCATATTGCTATAATAGCGTATATTATATTTGATGACAAATTTTATTATTCTTTATTTATAATAAATGTGTTATTGCTATACGTTAGGCATCGCCATCAAATTCTATATGCTATAACTCTGTATAAAAAAAAATTGATAATCTTGTACCAGCATAACTCAATCAAATTACAATAATACAAAGCTGCATAATTTAAACGAATGTAGAGATAACGTTGTCATGTGAAAAATGTCTTTATTAAATTTGTTAATTCAATCTCTATTAACATTCGTGTATTTCTTGTAGGTTCTAGCAGTGATGTTCCTTTTGTTTTTCTAACAACATTTCTTATTTAAAATTTATAGGATAAGGTTACTAATAAAAACTAAATCTCATAAAATATTTATATTCTATTTTTAACATCGTATAATAATAGTGTCGATGAAAATAATTTCTTGCCACATGTGGCTGCAAAAGAAATTGTCCTTTTACATTCCCATAACAAGTAAAAAAAAACGTGTATTTTATAAACACGTAAACACACTACATTACGAATATAACATGTAGATTTAGAATAAATATCGCTCTTTGTTATATTAATATCTTAACATTGTGTAATTTCAAAGAAATAATAGTTTTCTTATACTATGCCAGATTTTGCTTCCACAAAGGCATTCATTCACACGAAGTGTCTTTGAAAAATACAAAATTCCGCAGAACAGGAAAACATCTTGATAATACTGTCACCAACCATCATATGCAAATATTTGCACGTTGTACATATCACAAATTGGCTATTGTTTATCAAAAATGCACCTATCTTTACGTATAATATTTGAATTCCCTATAAAAATTTTGCATCAAAAAAAAAAACTTATTAACAAAGTATAGATAACATCGCTAACAAACATTCACACGTTGTGTTATTGATGCCTCCCTCCATTGTGAACAAGATTCCCTTTATTTATTTATTTATTTTTACTTATAACAAAGAAGATACTAATCCCATCTAAAATATTAAATAAATTCATTAAACGCTTTGATAAAGATGAACATTTCCACGTATCATCTTTAGCATAATTTATTATTAGAGTATAACTTACTTATGATGCTCATATATTTCATCAAATTCCTCTTTATATTGTTCGGTCATATTGATAGTTAATAAAAAAAATGAAATTAAACTAAATGACAAAAATTAATTGTGAAATGAAAAATACTTATTTAAAATAAAATAACTTAATACATTTGCTAAGGATGATTTCTGTGCAGTGTATAACACATCTGCAATCATCAAAATATGAAGATCGAAGATTCACCGCGTCTTTTAAAATCAGACTGCTTCGCCCATGGATCGACGATGACTCTCTCGTACCTCTCTCGTACTTGCCTTCTTATCATTTTCGGTCGCCCGAAAAAACCATACATCGTTCGCAGCGCCACACACTCCACACTAACGTTTATGTTGGCATTGTCCTGCTCAGATTTATTTTCTTGACGTTCTCCCTAAACTGACCTGCACCAATTATTGCTTGACATCTCGAAATTACACAAAATTATGCACGCACTTAAATTGTTTGTTATTGTTAATGTCAATGCACATTTGCGATATTCTTATCTTGGTAGGTACATTCCTTTTCATTAACGCCATCCTTCATTATGTTTATAAATGAATTCGTTGCTTCTGTCATCATTATTTAAATATATTCTTTTACTTTTGGTATTTATTTCTGTACCTTTCAAATAAATTTTATTTCAGTTTTATTTTTGTACCTTTCAAATAAATTTTATTTCAATTTTATTTTTCATACATCTTACATTATAATGTTACGCCGTTGCGGTTATGCAACTTATGATACATTTTCTATACCTACACTTACTACTAATAAATTATTTACTTATTCTATTACATAATTATTTATTTATTTTACAATGTTTGACCAATGTAGGGATCACGGCAATATGTTCTTCTTTAGACACCCGTATATAATTTTCTTATGTCAAAAAATTCTAAACTAAAAATACTAATCGACCTGTCCGAGCGTTTTTCTGCAAAATGATTTTAAAGGAATTTGTTCCTTTCATCATGAACGCACTGTATAAAGTAATTATGTTCGTTGTTATGAAACTGGCAATGCAGACGTCATTATTTTTCGTTTATGACGAAAGTGGATTGATTCTTGCGTTCTGATATAGCTATGATCCGAAAACGTTTTTTCTCCTTGAGGGATTATCTATGTATATCGATACCTAGATATAAGTATAAATAATCTATTTTAATGTTTCATTTTTTAATATAGCGATAGTGCAGTCACATATTTAGTTTAAAATAGTGATATAGCAAAGTAATACTTGTTTTATTTACTTCAGTATGGAATATCACAAAGTAACGGCCTACAGTATTTAAACCTTTTGTAGATACTTAGTTTCTTAATAGCAGTTTCATAGAATTATATACTAGTTGCAGGATGACAGAGTGAAAATAAATATAAAAACAGGAACAAAGGAGACAAAAATTCAATTACAATATACACGGAATGATAGTTGATTTCTTCTATTGTTTAAATTTTTTGACTTCGATGCAGTGGCTTGCTACCGACAATAGAAGGAAATGATTGCTCACATATTTTCAGTTAAAATCGTGTATTAGATCATTTTGTGTTGGTTCCAATTGATTGGTATGCAATTTTACCGGGATCTATAGTCAGTATTGGTAGTGAACAACAGTTCTCTCTATACGTACCCGGTAGAATACCTGTATGTTTCGCCATTGTCTGTCTAAGCGAGAAAGAAGGAACGAGATCGATGTTATATTATAAATATCATGGTCTGGAGTATGGGAACCAAAACCTAACGTTCGCGCATACTTTATGAGGATGAGTACTAATGACGAATAATAACTAATTAGAAGGAATTCAGACGCGCTATGTAATCTATGCAATAGCTACCTCATTATGAAGAGAGCAATCCAGAACGATTTCATGAGTAAGGCAGACTTTAAATTGATTGCAGATGGAGAGTTCGGTACAGAAAAAAAAACTGCTAATTATCATAGAGATAGGATTTCTGTCTCATAAGTTACATTAGCATATTATATTTTTAATTATGGTCGGTCGCATTTTATTAAATGCACACTGAAAAAAATCTGTGAGGGTTTTTACTGCAATTGTAGAAAATTTCCATAACATTTGTATTGTAACACATATAGTGACAAATACAAGTTGTAGGAAATAATCTTCTTTATTTCTTGTAACCATATAGTATATTAAAGAACAAGTGTCATAAGACACGTCTTATTGCACGAGCACAAGTTTCGGACACGACGAGTGCAGCGAGGAGTGTTCTAATGGGCGAGTGCAATAAGTATTATAAGTTTTTTATGTTATTTTTTCTAATCTGCCACTTTTTATCATTTTTTAAATTAAAATAACAGGAATTTTAAAATATAGTAATTTTTGTGGTGGTTGGCAATATGTTACACACATGACATAAATTGTAAATTTGAATTATACGCGATTTTTATATTCAGTATTTCATACTTAAAGTTAATCTAAAATGAGTACTAATATTTCATGAACACCATCTGAAATCAGAGAAATTGCTGAAAACGTTGTTAATAATTTACATCCCACTAAATCCCGCAGCAATTATGAGAAGCAGTACATCAAGTTTGAAGAATGGTGTAAACAAAAAGAAGTTCATGTTATATCAGAAAACGGATTAATTGCTTATTTTCAATTACTACATACAAAATATAAACCATCTACGCTATGGACTACTTTTTCTATAATAAAGGTAAAAGAAAGATCACACTTGGTTATTTGTTTCACTAAAATTTTATTTACAAAATACGCTTGGACAATTGTTTCGAACTTCTCAGTTAATTCGCAACTGAACAAGAAAAGTTTTACTTAAAATTTGTTACAATTTTTTTTTGTTGTATTTTATCCTTTAATGGATTATTTTAGGTTGTCGTGGAATACGTAATTTATTTTGGATTAAATTTATGTCATCTTCCTACTACTACTGCCATCTGGTGTAGATTTGCTTAAGATTCCTATTGCACGCGTTCTGCCTTATCGCAGGTGTGTGTGGCGTATACATGCATTGACGGGTAGATGGCGTACGTTGTTTTATTTAATGAATTTGTTTTCTTTATTTGTTGCTAATTTAGTTTTAGTGCTTCTTTTGGGCCTAGAGTTATGTAACAAATTATTTATAATTATTTTCCATTTTTCTATGGTCATTTGAACCTGCATTTTTGTCGTACGTTTAAAATATCAGATTGGGTTGTTCGGTCTTTTAGAGCAATTGTCGTGTTCCGTTTGATGGTCGGGCTTGACATGTTAGAGTCTTTCTCTTGCACTTTAACGGTCGTCGAGGAAGGGTTAAATACCACAAGAGCAGAAGCAATTTCCTTAGCTTTACTTGAGAATGTTGGAGAGTTTGGAGGTTTATCGTCTGTAATCGCTTACAAAAGCGGATGTTATAGTACTTTTCAAGTGTGATTATTGGATTTTGGCGTTTTGATTGAATCTTGCGAGGATATTTTCTTCTTGGCTAGGAATTGTTTAATTGCTGTAAGTATTTTTTTTTCCACGTGTCTAATCGATTTTAATTTGTGTTGTTCTATCTTCAAATATAGCGGTTAGTGTGGTGCATGGCCTAGACCTCATTTGAGCACTTTTGTAGTGGTTAAGATTTAAGAACCACGTGCTATGGTAATCTTACGGTGTCAGGAAATTTATTGCTGAATCTTGCGGTGAGGACATATTTAAGGTACAGATTATTGGAATTCTGTAGCCTTCATACGCTATTTTCTTGAGATGTCGTTAGCCGAAGATGGGCGAGCAGATTTCTTGTAACGTGTGGATCCGTAGAAGGTATCATGTTTGGTAGCTGTGGATGTGACTTTCTTTAAGGTACTGTGTCTGTGTAAATTTCTCTGATATTATCCAGAGTGTAGAGTTTATTGACTAAACAGTTTTGGTAAAATTTATGTCAATATCGTGTACTCTGAACAGTAAATTTCAATTTTCCGGCTTAGCTAATTAAATAAGTCATCGTAATTTCCTATTTTAACTTCTTGTGGCATATGAGCCTTATGTTTTGAATTAATTAAATTAACGTAGTTGTATTAATTATAGTGACCTCAATTTGGAGGTTACTTTGACATTTTTGGAGACGTTACGTAGCCTTTTTATTTTTGGACTCAGAATTTGAACTAAATTTTGGATGTGTATGGGCAGTGTAGCCTCACATCTGTCTTGTGTAACTTCTTAGTTGTTATTTAGTGCATTTAGTCAACCATTGTAACTTATTTTTGTACAATCTCGTAAGAAATTTCTGAATTTAATCGAATCACATTTCCTTATGTAAAGCATAGTTAACTAGCGCTAATTTTTTTTAATAGAATTAGATACTTTTAACTTAGAGTCTGCACTCTGATGTCGAATAGATTGTCGGTTGCCTCTGGTATACAGAGTGTTTTATTTTTGTGTTGACGTGTTGCAAATCACGATCAAACTGTTCGACTTTGGAGGGACTTCCGGCAAGTTGCCTTATAACTGTGTGCTTGTAAGAATATTGTTGGTTAATTAATTTTAATTTTAAGATTGTTTCTTGTGTTCACCATTTCGAATTTCTTAAATTAGGTAATTTGTACGTCATTAATGATTTTGAGTTGTGAATCACCTTGGGTGACCATTTAAATTTTAAATAATCCTTCAGAATTTAATACTGGCAACTGAGTTGCGTTTGTGATTTACTTTTCACTGTTTTTTTTCCTTTGTTCTATATATCTCTTGAAAATCAAAGATTATATAATATAGCCGGATATGTACAGTAATTGGAATGCGCTGTTGAGATCTGTGATTGAATTTCAATAAACTGTTTGTTAAGTTTGAATGAGCGTGGTTGGTCTTATTTTCTTATCACCTGGGGAGTTTTACATTGGATCTGGTCCGGGGTCTGAATATCTGTTGGGCTTAGCATATTTTTACGGATAGGCGCCCTGACAACTTAACCTTCGACTTAGTACGGTGTTCGAACTCGCCCTTCTCTGACTGTAGCTGGAGGCAGTGCTGACTCCCATATTTAACATCGACCCTTGGGGAAGTAAGAGGTAAGACTGAGTGTTATAAGTTGGTGATTATTTAATAGACAAGCGTCTTCCTAAAGTTTAATAGAAGGTTAATTACCGTGGTGGTGTCTGACTTACTACCTTCTTGGAATTTGGGTACCGATTTTGGTTAGGGCCTTGGCCATTTATAATTTAAATACAAGAGGGTAGCAAATTAGAATAGATAATTTGAGTAAGGTGGGAGTAACATTGTGAATAATATAAGGGAGTTATGTATTATGGGGGTTTTCCTAGTAATTAACGAGAAGCGGCCTTAATAACAGGGGAAATTACGAACTCTGTTTGTTCATTTACTATATTTAATGATCGTCTAATCGTTTACTTTTATTAGCTGAGTGTAAAATTTCAAAATTATTTAATGATACCATGTGCTGTTCATTTATACAATGCTCGGATATACCTGAACATTTCTTGGAATATAAGATTGCTTTCCTATGTTCTTCTATACGTGTGCGAAAACATCTTCCAGTTTGACCTATGTAGAAAGCATCACAGTCTAAACAATTTAATTTATAAACGCCACATTTATCTGCTTTTTGAATTATATCCTTATTATTTGTCCAAAGTTTACCTAGATTTAATTTATTTACTATTATAGTTTTTATGCCTAAATTAACTAATCTATTATTAATTTTATTCGTGGTCTTTCCTATGTAATTTATTAAACGATAATTACTTGGTTCTAATTGGGGGGTGCATATAAGAATTTATTAATCTGTTTATGTTTTTTCTTTGTAATTAGTCTATTAATAATATCTGGACTGTATCCGTTGTTCACGGCTAAACATTTCAGGACTGCTACTTCTTTATCAAAATTTGGTTTAGAAAGGGGAACGGTTAGTAGTCTATGTATGAAACTGTTGAAAGAGGAAAACTTAATGCTATCTGGTTGTTTGCTATCTGCAGATATGAGGGTATATCAGTGTATGTGTGTTTTCTGTTAATACTATAATCTAATTTGCCATTTAATTTTGTTAGTGTAAGGTCCAAAAAATTTAAACTGTTATCTATTTCTTTTTCTATGGTGAATTGTATTTTTTGATTGATTTCATTTAAACGATTGAAAAATAAATCTAATTGCCTGTCAGTACCGGTCCACACACATAACACATCATGCACATATCTAAACCAACTGTGTATACAATTAACAAATGGAATTTTAGAACTAAACAGATCTTCTTCAAATTTCGACATAAATATTTCTGCAAATAAACACGACATGGGAGAACCCATTGCTAAACCGTCTTTTTGTTTGTAGTATAAATTATTAAATTTGAAATAATTTTGTTGTATGCAAATATTCAAGATATTTCGTAATTCTATTTTACTGTCACCTGTAAATAAAATTTTAGTGAAACAAGTAACCAAGTGTGAACTTTCTTTTACCTGTATTATTTAATATGTTTCACCAAGTGCCTAGCGAGACCTCAATCAATTATACTTTTTCTATGCTGAGGTCTTGTTTAACGATATATAAAAATGTAGATATATCACAGTACAAGAAATTACAAGCTTTCCTCAGTCGTTTATCTCAAGGTTACCTACCTAAAAAATCTAAAATTTTAGAAGAAATAGACATTATTAAATTTATACAAGAAGCAGATAATAAAATATATTTGGCGATGAAAGTAAATACAATTTCCACAACTATCCCAGCTTTGCATATAATAGTATCAATTTGTAGGTAGTCTTGATAATAGGTTACAACGGAGCTTGTCTGTAGATGACATTGACTACAAGTCTGACACCATCACTATTTCTGTACCTAAAACAAAAAATAATATTCCAAGATTCTTCGTAATTACAGATACAATATGGATCGATTTAATTAAGAAATATTATAACTTACGGCCTATTAATACTAGTCATAAGCGATTTTTCTTGGCCTATCGCAATGGTCAGTGTATTAATAGTCCAATGGGTATTAATATTTTAGGCAAAATTCCTAAAGGGATTGCAAGTTTTTTGAAATTGCCAAATCCAGAATTGTTTACAGGGCACTGTTTTAGAAGATCTAGTGCAACACATTTGGCAAAATCATGGTGGTGATTTGTTGACCTTAAAAAATCATGGGGGTTGCAAGTCCTCAGCTGTAGCCGAGGGTTATATTGAATCCTCCTTAAACAAAAAGATTAAAATATCTCATAAGCTTGGCTATCAAAATAATACAAACATTCCAGGATGTTCAAACGGAACCACCACAGTAGACAGCAATAATAGTTTTCATCAAAATATTGTATCAGCAAGTACGAGTGGTTTGCCTGGTGTTACTATAAATGCCCAAGATACATCTCATGTATCTATTAACGTATACACTAACTGTACAATTCAAAAACATAATTAAAAATAAAATATTTGTTGAGCAATGGATCGTTGTAACTTCATTTTATTTATTTATTTTGCCGATAGTGCTGTATTTCTAAAACTTGAAAAATGTTCGATGAACATCGTCCGCACAGATTATTATAGTTATAAAATATTTGACTTCGTTTCATTTTCAGAGATATTTTGCATATTGTACATTGAAAATATAGCAACCATTTTGACTTTTTGACATTAGGCTTACAAATTATATGTAGCCACCCTCGAAAAATTAAATTGAACTAGATAATCTATAAACGCATCGTTTTTGATGCGTTTATAGCGTTGCTATGACACTAGATTAGAAAAATGTATTTAAGTTAACTACATCATATTGCATTTTCTGCTATATAAAAGGATATCTATGAAATATTCTATAATATTGTTGAAAGTAAATGCAACAAACATTGTGATTTATTGATACATAAATTCATTATTTTATATAGCAAATTTTAACGGGAAATGATAAAACGTTGTCGATAAATGTTTCACAGAATCTTTAATATATTCACTAAAAATTATCCAGTATATTTAATAATAAAATGTAATACTTACCGTTACATAATTGTACTTATCTTAACTACAAAGCTATGAGCAGGTGACCTACAGTATTTTAGCAGTAAGCTACTAGATTATGTATAATACTCTACAGTATTTTAGTATGTTTCCAATTTCATAAAAATATTGCATTTGAATATTGTCTTTGACACCTGATTGTGAATATAATAATAAACTATATAAGGGGCTCAAAAATTCCTCCCTGCACAGCAAGACATAGCCCTAGGCGGTCGTAGAAATATGCACTTACGTTTGCTAACATGTGAGCAGTTACTGAATTAGCAGCCTCAATTATTTTTCTCTCAAGGCAACTATGTTTTATGCTCTACCAGCTTCATGGGTATAAACAATATTTTTTAGTTATCCCCACAAAATAAATCATTTGGAGATAGATCAGGAGATTGCGGAGGCAATTTTATGTTTGCCGTTCCAGTAATAAGACGGACAGGAAAAGTATTTCCTAGAAATTCCTTTATGCTGACTGCATTATGTGCTGGACAGCCATCATGTTGAAACCAAATGCTTTCCTGATTTATTCCAGTGTTTTGAAAACTTTAAAAACTAAGCCTATACTATCTTACAACTTTTCGACAAAGAATTATACGGGAAATACCAAAATGTAATAATATACAGGCCGTTCCATTTAAAAAACTAACTTATGGTTTGCCACCAAGTTATGGAACACTGTATATTATACAAAATAAATTTGCTCACTATCAACGCTAGACCTTTTGCAAACGCAATGCTAATTTCCCGCGCCTGCAATGCGACCTCCAATACATTATTGTACAAGAGATTCCATAATAAAATAGGCCATTATTATTGTTATAATTTCTGTAACTTTCCTGCAAACATACGCATACATACACCCATGCACAAGCAAACATTTTCGCATTATCATAATAATGAGTGCTGTTATTACTATTGTAAAGTAAACATTCTTCACACATTGTTGCATACGGATTGCGGCGCGCAAGGTGTTCATGAACGTTCGCATATATACAAATATTTATTTAATTTAATGGCAGTAATGAATTATATTAATGACGGTCATTTCGACATTGTCGCGAAATGATATATTATTTACGCCAGCCAATGCAGTCCATTAAAATTTTTATAGAGGACTGCCGTATTGCGCTTGCTGTTTGAACATGATATTAAACAATCGAATTACATCACCTTACGACTAATGTTGACATAATAGCGATATTGTTTGACTATAGTTTTACAATGTGAGTCTTGGGGAGAAGGGTAATCATTTTACAAAAGTATTGATTTGATGATATTTTGAGTACCACAGATAGGGCCACGGTGCTATACTTGGATTAATTGACAGTTTCTTGACCAATAAGGGCTCGAATGTTCTTGCTGTTGAGAGCGGTGTCCCACATGGTTCCTACATCAGCCCTTTATTATTATAGTATTTTAACCTCGAGATTTTTGTAGATGTCCATGTTTTGAAGTCCCCTGATACCAAAAAATTGGTTTTTGAAAAATCTCTCTCTCTCCCTCTCTCTCTCTCTCTCTGATCACGATAGCGGTCAAGCCGCTGTAGATATCAATTTAAAATTTTGTATTTACGTGTATAATCTCTCTTGAAATATGATTAGTTTTCCAGTAAAATCGGTAGACTGGAAGTAGTAGTTTAATTCAGTGAAAAAATCGAATTTTGTCAATATTTCGTCAACTACTTAGTTTAAACAAATTTATAAACAATTCATATGTACTTAAAATTAAAATTGAGAACAATTTTATTTAAAAAGTGTTTCGAAATTCATACCGGAAGTAGGTCTTTTACTCCTCTCGAAAATCAGTTTTTTGCGAATATTTCGCAAGTCATGCTTTTTAGACAGGTACGTTGCGGGTATATGTAGAACTTAATTTTCAACACTTTCTCTATAAAAAAATTTGCAGAATTCGGACCGGAAGTATACTTTACTCTCAACGAATAGCGACCTTTTGCAAATTTCTCGTAAATTATGCATTCTATATATATTTATGAAGAGTATAAAGTATTTAGTGCTAGGTTTGCAATATTTTTTGTATACATGAAATTTCAAAATTCGGATCGGAAGTAACAGTTTTAGGGAGTAGCACTTTTTTTTCGAATATCGTCCAAAGTATGCATTTTAGAGCGATTTATTAAGAGAATGGATGTACTTAGAATAGGATTTTGATTAATTTGTGTATAAAAAAATTCTTAAATTTGTATAGTTTGAAACACGCATACATTTAAGAAAGTCGTGTGATTGCCACACCTAATTTTTTATTCTCTATATATACCTGCGAAATATAGGATATTAAGTATTGCTTGCTCAGAATTTTTGCAAACGACACATAACACATCTTTCTGTTTCGGGTTGATTGTTTTGCTGAATTGATGCAAAAAATTTCTTCTGGGTTAGACTTGATTACATTTTTCTGCTTCATTTATCACAGTCGGCTGCAATTCAGTACAGCCAAATGTTGTGCGCATTTGTTTGGTAGGGCGTGGGCTGTAGAATATTATTGGAAATCGATACATACATCTAGAATGTTAGATTAAGTTAGTTTTAGGCAATTAAGTTTGCCTAAAACTAAATATAAGATTTGTTCAATTTGTTGAATTGAATGTTGTGTCTCTAGACAAAAAGCACGTGTTAGCTTCACATGTACTAAGCAACTGCATTACAAAGAATTTGTATGTATGGACCTTTTAACGAATAGTTAAAAAATATAGTAATTCTTACTACGTGTTGCTGTTTTGTATGTCACCTAGTGCATAATTATAAATATTGGTATCTTAATTATTTCTACTTCATTAGTTTTATTTCTTTTCTAGGATAGCACTACTCTACCATGTGCATCAATTCTCCATCAACTGAGCAGGTGAGTTTTATTTGTTAATGTGAAGGTGTTTAATAATGTGTATGTAGAGGTAAATTTTTATAGAAGTCGACTTACATCTTCATGACGTGAAATTCGGGCCAATAGATAATTACTAAAGAATTATAGTGATAATTAATGTTAGTAAGTTATTGGGATTTACGTCGTTGCATGTTTTTTTTTGTGAATTTTTTAACATTAGAAGTTTCTTGACATTTCAGCTCCTGTCATTATGGCGTTTTATTAGTTTAATAAATTATTTGACTGTCATACTCAAAATTATCGGTGCGCTTAGGCAGATGCATGGTCTCAATCTTTTGTAAACAAGAATGGGATAGTGGAAAAACGTTGCTTAAAATACATATAACTTATTATAAATAATGATGCACCAACTAAATCTGTTAATACACTTCAATACCGTGCCTTCAAATACTTTCCTCATTAGAGTAGGCTGTTTTTAAGTTTTTTAAGTAATCAATGTTGGTGTACATGTTAAGCTTTTGAAAACTTCAAATTCTGACAGTTGTCATACTTAAATTCAAATTACAGACGCCTGTTATTCTTCACATGACATAACCAAACTATCAAAATTATGCACTGTCACCAACCATTAAGAAAAAGCATGGCCGTCTCTAATGAGAAAAGTATTTGAAGGCAGAGTATATCATATAATTAATTATATAATTCACTTTAGGTGAATATATTAAATCCGGTTCAGACGTTAATGTAGATTTGTGTTGGATTTTAGTTAGAAATAGTTTGTTTTAGTTTAGCCTGTATATACCAATTCAAATTAAGGCGGCTTCCAATTGGCAACATTGCAAAAAATAACTCGTACATTAGGTAGGACGTGCATAAACTGATTTCCCGGTTTCCTATAACACCCATTGGAAACGTTTTTTTAGTGTAAAAAGAAAGGCGATTTGGGTATTAGATAGGGATGACGCTGTCTAATTTTTAGTGCACTATTTTCTTTTTTTGGCGAAAAACGGTCTGGAAGAGTACGATTTTTGCAATCAGTCCAAGTCATAAACGCCGTCTATCTTATTATTTTCTGTACATCTTCGCCAGTATAGAGCTATTATAGTGGCACTACGTCTTCCACTACTAGCAACATTAATTCATGAAAAATAGTGTAATGAAACAAGCCCACAGAGAAGCAGACATTCGGCGCGACTGGTAAACATCATAAAGCAATAAATCATCCATTTGCGTTGTACTGCGCAGACAGAATGTCTATCGAATGTTCTACAAAGATCGAGAGAAAGATGGAGTTTACGCGAATGCTTCCAGATGTTTCGTACGGGTATATAAAAGGCAGTTGAACGGAGATGAATTAATTCCGGAATATGAAAGTCCTTAATTACTCGTCGCGCGAACAGACTAAAGTAAAATAAATATAAGAAATAAATAAATAGTTCCTTGAGTAGTAGCCGAAGAGTAAACATAAATATAAGGACAATACAAAATAAATATAGTGGTGCGTTGTTATATAAATAGAAGTGATATAAATACGAGTAGGGTAGATTGGAGAGTTCTAGATCCTCCCCCCACCACCATTACCTCCTCCCCCCACCACTCAATCCCCCACCACTAATTTTAGTTCCGAACGCGGCCACCGTGTATTTGCAGATGGCGCTGTGGTCGGCGCGCAAAATTAATATACAGGGTGTCTCAAAATTATAAATACATATACAGCATGGTACTTTGTGACGTATACAGGGTTAGAAAAAGCAAGATGGCGAATCCAAGATGGCCGCCAAAATTTTCAAATGGTGTTTCAAAAATTATAAAAAGCAAGATGGCGAATCCAAGATGGCCCCCAAAATTTTCAAATGGTGTTTCAAAAATCAGAAAGCAAGATGGCCGCCAAAATTTTTAAATGGTGTTTAAAAAATCAGAAAGCAAGATGGCGAATCCAAGATGGCCGCCCAAATTTTAAAATGGTGTTTCAAAATTAGAAAAGCAAGATGGCGAATCCAAGATGGCGAATCAATGATATAAATTTTGAACAAGGGTGTATATATAATATTTAGTTGTAGAAAACAAAAATCAGAAGAAATTTCTAAAAAAAATGATATATTCCATGTTTTTTAAAAATATCATGATGAAGCTAATATATTAAACAAACATTGATTGTTACCTTGTGGTTATCGGTGTGGGGTCAAGACATTAAAAATCAAACCTACTGGCCACTGTATTTTACACACTAGCGTTTCAGAATATAAATTGATATTTTTTCAATAACAAATTGTTTACATTCCAAAATATAAGAGCGAACAAAATATTTGTTGATAAATTATGCATAACAGGATGTAAGAGATAATGCTATTTACAGTTGTTTATCTACAAACAAATAACTTCGTAATATCAATACATTACTGTAATCTCTCACTTCCTGTTTTGAACTATATGTGGTTAGATTCATCCGGTACATGTTTTTTTATTATATTTAGGTAAAGGTGCACAAAGTTAATATGGTGACGTAGTAATAAAATATATTTTTGAAATTTATAATAATTAAATACAGGGTGTAAGGAATAAAAGATTAGTTTATTTATAAAATATTTATTTTTATATATAAACACATAAATATACTAAACTATTTTGAGAAAATTTTCTAACAATCGAACATTATGTAATGCACAAATACAATAGTCTTTAGTATGAAACAAACAAGTTGAATTAGTCTTATCTAACTTAATACTATTTTCATCACACTCTAAGTTAATTATTAAAGAATTAGGTAAGTAATTTTTTAGAAACATTTTTTTCTGATGACCCTTTACGTAAATTTGATCGTTGCAGCAAACAAGTCTATTCAAAATCTTTCTTATTTCGGAGTAGGGTATATACCCATCGTTATAACATAAGCCATGATGATTTTCTTTTAACCACAACACCTGACGTAATTCTTCACGTGTGAGCTTATTGTATGGCATATTAGGTTTGAAAATGAAATGCCCCATTTTTACACCATCACTAATTGCCATTTCCTTAAGCATAAACCCATTTTTTAATTGAAATCCCTGTAGATCAATAATTACATATGAATGACGTAATAAATTCGGGTTAGTCTCAATATTCTCAATCCTATGTTGAAATCGATCCTCTATAGATATTCTACACTCACACAATTCATTCATTGTTGATGTATCATCAAAATTAGCCATCAAGAAATTACTTTCTTCACCGTTCCCGTAAGAGGCTGATATTCCACCAAGTTATCGTGTAAAATGAGGCAGTATACTACGGTATCTGGTTTAAATTGTTCTTGACACTCTATCTCAAGCTTGATATCAACGCTTGAGGAAATTAATGATTCATTTTGCTTGGAGCAGTCGATTAAATAAAGGGCATGGTCGTGAAACTGATTATAATCCAAAAGTGGTTGGTTTTGGCGACCGTAATAGCTAGATTGGAAATTTGAATACGCGTGATATGCAATAGCATATCGTTTAAGTCCCATATTTAAATTCATAGCTGTGTAAGGATAGCTCTCCGAGTTTAAATATAATTTTAGATTAGTAATTGCAGAATGGTCAAAGTCGGAGGAATCTGCTTGGGGATTATCCTTCTTCTTAAATTGAAATCCCACTATAACATAACGAGGTTTCTCCAAGTTTGTGCTGGTTTTGATAGGCCATATATCATTTTTCGTAGTGCGCAATGATGGTAGTTCGTGCAACTCCCACTTTCTGAATGGTATGTATATCGATTTGTTTTCTCGAAGAGCCTGTAGCAGTTTCAGGCGAGTCTTATCGTTTACAGTAATGTGTGGCACATACCATTCAATCTTTTCTATTTGTATGGTTGCCTTCTTAGTACCATCAGCCAAATTGTTTTTATAACAATTATCATCAGTTTTACTGCGATTCAGTATCAATTCCTGACTGACATTCATCATTATTTGCTTGTAATCATCAAATATTCCAAAACAAAATTTGACTGGCAAAACGGCGTTGAACTCATTTACGGAGAAGGTGGGTTGTTCATCCTTGAACGGACACCAACCTGCCATTTCAAGCATCTTAGATTCATTCGGATTGTAGGAAACGTATGCCTTCATTGTAGTAGTGATGCCAGGCTTCATACAACGATCAATCTCCACACCGTTAATTTCATATCGCATCTGGTCGAATAGAAAAGCATACGCATTGTTTGTTAGTTTACATTTACCCGTTCCGGTAGTCTGCTCATTGAATTTTCCCTGAATGAGAATGAAACTTTCACTTGGTAGAGTGTAAATATCCTGATGTTGAATGGGGATGCGAATTTCATCATTTTGGTTAAAGTTATTTGCGCGTGGATAGTAGACGTGGTATTGCTCTTTCACTATAGCATCATCGAATTTTAACCCTTGGAATATCTGCAACTTTTCCATTTTTCTCGATCACCTTCAAACCAATAGATTTTAGAAAAACAATGTTAGCAGGTGTTAATCGCCGGCGTGCCCGTGATTGAATGAATGTCTGTTCAACAGATCTGTCCGTTTTATTGTTTTGACTATTAAATGATAGGCCCATTTTTCACTTCACGACAATCTCTTGAGTTCGAGACGTACAACTATCTGCTCACCACGAAAATCTACTGGGTCAGAGTCTTGATCTAATAAGGTGAGGGTAATATTACTAATTCTCTTCGTATTAATCGGCAAATACACAATATTTCTCGGTTGTACGTTAATGCTGTAGCCCGGTGCCACAGAGGGTGCGAATTCAAATAATGTGTGTGCAAGATGTGTGTCATAGTACGTAGACGTTACGATATTGCACTCGATTCTTATAGTGACAACCTTTATAATCTGCACAGCGAGATCCGATTCATGATTTTGTCCGGCAATCAACTTCCGACCACTGAACCCCAACATTCGTCCAATAGAATCATTTGGCGTAAAATCGATTGTATACTGACTCTGTATCTCACATCTTAGTGTATTGTTGTTGGGCTTTATGGACAGCAATTTGTTTTTATCTGTTACGTCACCAATTATTTGTTTCTGCAGGTAAGCCTCCAAGTCTCCTATTTCATAGGAACCAGTGGGTATATCTAACACGTGACTTTCGTAGTAAAATTTGTTGTGTCCCTCATATATGTTTGGGATAGTGTTGTATGTATGTAGACCTATCAGACCAATTGCATATTCATACCTACTATCCAAATCAATTGGCGGATAGTAATCCGCTGTGAGCACATTACTCGTGCTGCTGAGCGTGAACGTACTCGACATGATACTAATGACATTCTAATCTCTACACACGGCTATATAGAAATTTTAAACACAAATGTCCACAATTCTTGGTATCAAAATTTTGAAAACGCGAATGATTGTAAATAATTTGAGAGTTTTTAAAGTATTCTATCAATTCCAAAGGTGGTGGTAAATTGCCGAAAGAATCGAAATAATGAACTGTACGCTTCTTCTTACAATATGCGACCCAATGGGTTCCCGGACCGGACATTGAATCAAGATTAACGACTGCACACTCACTGTTCCTCGGTTTATTAGGCAAATCGTCTCTCATAAAGACACCGCGAAAGTTAGGTATGTTTTCTCCAAACTTCAAAATATCTATATCTGTGAGAGCTCTTCGTGGCAGTCTGCTTAATAGTTTTTTGATTGTGGTTTTAAATACAATCCCAATCCTTTTCTGTACGGTTTCAAATACAGACCCTGACCATGTTTTCCCAATGCAACAGCCTCCATTGCTTTATTATGTCGTTGTGTTTCAGCCAGTAATTTTTGGGATGCCTTTGCTTTATTCACCGCCTGTGTAATTCCAGCGGCTCCTCCAGCAAGAGTGCCCAAAGCGCTTAACCCGGCAAATAGAGGTATTAGAGGAATAAAGCCCCCAGTTTTTGGTATAGGTATAATCCTTGGTGTTCTGATATTTTTTCTACCTCCATTCTTTCTAACAGCAATTTTAGCAGCGGCGAGTGATATTTTAGCTTGCTCCGCAAAATCCTTAATTTTTGATTTCGTCAGAGCTGATTTTGCTTGTGCTACAACACCCCTTCTGAAAGGAACTCTTCTACTCTTAATACCAGCTCCTTTAATTCGCTTTCTACTGCTCGTTCTCTTCATTTGTGTATTGATACCCATCCCCAGTTTTCTCTTAACTTTCATACTGTTAGTCACCAACCAGCCAGCCGCTTTCTCACCAAGACTTGCGTCTTTTGATTTAACACGATTCCAAGCTTTTTCTTCAAGAATTTGATCCGCCTTGTGTCGATCTTTAATATCCTTATTTTTGGAGTATGCAATGTCGTGCTCTTTACATGCAGAGTCGAGCAGGTTTATTCCAGGATCTCCTCTAGCTAAACGTTCTTTTACTTTCGTCCCAGGGCCGCACCACTGGTAGTGGGGCAAGTGTAGCTCTACAGGAAGATTGTTGATAAGAGTGTTTAGGACACCACCTCCTTCTTTGAATGCTAACATTTGAGTGAATGATATTTGATAGGATGAATGTCCTAAATACACTTAGTTCTGCATCATGCGTCTAGTTAAGCAGAAGCTTAACCTCCAAGTGAATAATTTGGACAATGAACTGCTGTCTGAAAATTCATATCGTAGACATAATTCATTACTCCCTAATACAATTCGATGTATAATATGCGGACCGTCTAATTGTGGAAAAACAAACGCTCTGATAAGTCTGATTATTGAAGAAAACGGTCTTAAATTTCATAATATCTATGTGTACTCCAAGTCGCTCTTCCAGCCGAAATATCAATTCCTGGAGAAGGTGGTTAATAATGTTAAAGGCATAAAGTATTTCAAGTACACTGAAAACGATAATATTCTAGATCCTAATGAAGCATTAGAAAACTCTATATTTATTTTCGATGATGTGGTGTGTGACAAGCAAGATAAAATTAGATCGTATTTTAGTATGGGGCGGCACAAGGCCATTGATTCTTTCTACTTATGTCAAACATATACCCGTATACCTAAACATTTAATTCGAGACAATGCTAATTTTATTATTTTATTTAAACAAGACGATCTAAATCTTCGACATATATATAACGATCATGTAGGCACCGACATGACTTTTGACCAGTTCAAGTCAGTTTGTGCCGAGTGTTGGAAAAATAAATATGACTTTCTCACAATTGATAAGGATAGTAATATAAATGAGGGTCGCTATCGAAAAATGTTTGATTGCTTTATATATTTGTAAACGACTATAAATTTGTCAATCTACTATTGTTACTCGATCGTGTTGGATGTATTAAAATGGAAGAAGAAGAACCGACAGAAGATACATATATTGGATGTTGTGATATATGCTGCTTATTTTGTGAATTTATTTCATCGATTATACTTCATATTTTCTCATAGTTATCAAGTGTAAGTAGTATAGACAACAACAATTATAGCTCTGAAAATTATACAGAGCTCTTCAAAACCAGTATTAACCGCTTAGAGCCCATTGTATTCTGTATATTACCTGTTTCGAAGCACTTGGGACGCAGTTCAAAGCTGTTTGTAGCACTTCAAAAGCCGTTCAAAGCACTTCAAAAACTGTTCAAAAGCTGTTTGTAGCACTTCAAAAGCTGTTCAAAGCACTTCAAAAGCTGTTTGTAGCACTTCAAAAGCTGTTCAAAGCACTTCAAAAGCTGTTCAAAGCACTTCAAAAGCTGTTCAACATTATTTAAATATGGCCGCACAGAGCAGAAATAATAGTGATAGAATTACATCTGAAATAATACGAGCTACCAATTCCATTAGAAGGAAACATTTAGCATTAAAATCAGGTCGTTCTGATTATGATAAGTTAATAACAGAACATTTTAAACCTGTTACCGAACCCCTTCGGAAGGTATTGAAGGATGTCGTTATACCAACAGTTAAAAGTGAAACTAAGATGGAACCAAAGGATGAAAGAATAGTTGAGGATGGTGAAATAAAACTTCGACTGGAAAAGCCGACAACATCTAAAAAGAGGGTTAGTATAACCCATGATCGTGCAATTCAAGTACAGCCCACCGGTATCGACAGAGGTGTACAACATGATGATAGTGTATTTGAGCTTGACACAACACCAGTGGAAGTGGATCCAGAGGAATCATTTCAGCAGTATCGTACTCAGTATAGAGAGATGCTTAGAAGGACACCAGAAATCGTCGATGACTATCTGGAACAGTACGAGTTAATGCCAAGGACTTACTTGGATGGCTTATTGGCGGATACCGCTGGTGAATATGATTTAACAACAGGTGTTCACTTCGATCCTATAACAAATAAATTTAAAATTGGCAACTCCATTTTAACCATCGACGGTAAAGATATTGTAATCGATACTGTGCGATATAGAGGAACTGGTGGGCTCTACGAATTAATATTTAAAGCCCGTCCGGAGGGTTTTACTAAAGAAGATGAGGATCGATATCGTGCAATTTTAAAACAGACTAATGTACATCGTCGCGGATATGATCCGAGAAAACAGGTTCAAGGCACTAAGAGCTACAAGTATGTAAACATCATTAGACCCCTAACATATGAGAGACACGCATCAGCAAGTGGACGTATTGAGGGTGGTGGTCATTTAGGTGAAGAACTCATATTTAGAAATGAACCATACCAGTACGTTTACTGGGATGATATAAACGAACTGGTGGATCGTCTACGTTTACTGATAGCTTCCAAGCATTCAGGGAATAATGGTCATGCTAATGAGATAGCCTCAATAATAGAAGAGCTCCAGGAAGCTGGTGTCATTGAATATAACTAGAGACATTTTCAATTATGGTCTCAGTCTAAATACAAACATCAATATGGATAGCATTGATAAATTTGGTCGTCACTTAACTAAATCAAAAACGAAAAAATCTGTACCCACAGATAACCATCATCCACTTTTCGAAACTAGTACTGACGGTCATTATAATTTTAAAAATAAGCGACTATGTAATGTTCAATCACCAGTAGAAGTTGACGACTGTGCAAATAAAGCTTACGTGGACAAAAAGTTTAAAGATGTTGATGAAGTCATTAAAAAATCTAAATCACCGTATTATAACCAAATTACGGAATTTATCGAACTACAGACTGACGTGGAGGATTTAAAACGTTTGAAAACAAACGTCACCAGCAAAACTGATGAGCTGACGGATAGCGTAGATCGGTTGAATCATGAATTTGTAGCATATAAAACCAAAGTAGATGAGGCTCTACACTTGGACAACAGGTTCAGATTTGATTTGGACGTTGTTGAAGATAAATTGACACAAAACGAGTCCTCATTTAAAACTTTATTGACCAATTTGGAAACAAAGATTGATAACAAAATTAAGAAGTTAAAGACTAATAATGAGTAAAGTTAAACAAGATGTTGTCAACGAGTTGCATAAACCCGCCCGCAGAATATTTAAACGGCGTCGTGTTATTATTAGAGGTCTCGATGACTTGTGGCAGACAGATCTGATGGAATTTGTACCATATGCTAGAGAGAACAGAGGTTATAAATACATACTCGTGGTAATTGATTGCTTCTCGAAATTTCTATGGACTCAACCTATAAAAAGTAAAACAGGTGCAGATGTGATGAATGCAATGCAAACAATTTTAAAAGGAACTAGACAACCTAAAAATTTACAATCAGATAACGGTCGTGAATATTATAATGCTAAATTTAAAAAGCTGATGAAGCAATACAATATAAATCATTATTCAACATATAGTACCATGAAGGCTTCCATTGCAGAACGTGTAATTCGAACAATTAAGGGAAAATTGTATAAGAAATTCAGTATGTTGGGTAAATATAGATGGGTTGATATATTGTCAGAAGTAACCGACACCTATAATGGGACTAAACATAGAACGATTAAAATGAGACCTCGTGATGTTACCAAGAAGAATGAAAAACGGTTGTTAAAAAGCGTTTATAGTCATGTTAAAATAAGTGGGCTTCGAAAGTTTCATGTGGGAGATATAGTACGTATAAGTAAATATAAAAGCGTATTTGAAAAGGGATACATACCCTCCTGGTCCACAGAGCTATTTAAAATAGTTAAAGCTAATATTACAAATCCAGCAACGTATGTTCTAGAAGACATGAACGGACAACCCATCTTGGGTAGTTTTTACCAAGAAGAATTGCAAAAAGCGAAACATGTAGACGTATACCTGGTTGAAAAGGTGCTGCGCAGAAAAGGCAATAAAGTTTATGTCAAATGGTTGGGCCTATCAACTTCAAATAACTCTTGGATAGATAAACATGATATATTGTAATTGAAATTGTATATATTTCTTTTTATGAAACAATAAAACAAATATTAAACTGCTACATATAATTTTTATTTATAAATAGGATAAGTATTTAATTTACAATAGCTACAATTTCTTCGAGCAGGTGTTGGACCATCTATGTGCTCCGACTGCCAGGGCTGATTGTAGTGGAGATAGCATGGTAAGTATTCTTTGAGAGCTTCCCTCTTCTCTGTGGGGATAATGTGCCAGTTTTGTTTCAAAGATTCAGCTGTCACCATGGTTTGTAGAATGGATGTTGGGATCTCGCGAATTGTTGCTTTATTTATTCCGTCTAGTGTACCAAAATTCTTATTAATTTGTTTAATAGCTCGATCAACCTTGTTTTGTTGATTCCCCATTTTAGAGTTTGATTTTTCTAATATTCAATGTTATTTTATAAACTTCAATATCAAATCCTAGTTTCTTTAATTCTGATTTGTATTTCTCGATTCTATTACCTAACAATTTAATTTTCAATTTGAGTGTTCTCCGCTTACATATTTCACACATCGTTGATTGATGGCAAATCTATGTTTTAATATTATTGACACGCATATATAACCCAACCCCCTCCATTATCAATAACGTAGGCATCATAATCCAATTCTGGGTGGATATACTGCGGATACCATAGCAATAGTTCCTTTGGTTTTTCCTTTTGTAAATTTAAGACGCTGTTACTTTCAATGTCGTAAACACAGATCTTCCATAGATAGTGTAAATCTGGCTCATTAAGCGACTCGAATTCTGCGTAAATTGATCTCTCCGCCTCAGCATTTATATGTTGATTACAATGTCGTAATAGATTTACAAACTCATCAATATCAAAATAATTTTGATTTTGATAAACGAACGCTGCCATAAACAAACAATTATTTCTAGTCAGTTCCGATGTAAATATCCAATCGCGAATTTCAGCTGGCAAATCAACGTCTATTTCACTTAAGAATTCTTCATACTTTTTTATTCGAACTGCCATCATTTTAAAAATACCTCGCGAGAGTGTATCACAATTGTAACTAAGTAATAATACTATTTGTATTAAATATATGCTAGTAGTGTGCAAGAATACATGCGCACATATGGCCACAATCATTCAATTATTATAGAAATTATTAAATATATTTTATTACTACGTCACCATACTATATTAAGTTTGTGTATTACCTAAATTCAATAAAAACATGCAAAGGATATATCTAACCACATTTATTTTGTAACAGGAAGTTAGAGATAATGCTGTTTACGAAGTTATTTATCTGCAAAATGTTATTCGACTTGTTTGTAGATAAACAACTGTAAATAGCATTATCTCTTACGTCCTGTTATGCATAATTTATCTACAAATATTTTGTTCGGTCTTGCGTTTTAGAAAATAAACATATTTTTGTTTATTGAAAAATATCAATTTATCTTCTGAAACGCTAGTATATAAAATACAGCGGTCAGTATTGTAAATGTCATTCAACATTGTGTTCTACTAGAGCGTACATCATTACATTATTCTACAAGTAAGTACATATTGCTTTTTAATATTTTTTTTTCTAAACGTGGCTAAATAAATGCGATTTATTCCTGTTTTACTGATATTCCCGTCATCTTATATTCATAGGGATATTTTTGAAACTATTTTTTAATTTCAAATAAATTTTATATTTATGAGTGTAATATATCTGATTTCTATTTACGAGTGTAATATATCCCTCTTGCGATCTCATTAGATTTTTATTAAATTCAGTAGACCGGAAGTAGTAGTTTACAATTGTTTTACTAATGCTTGAATAAAATAGAATATTTCTTATTCTAAACTTCAGTAAACACTGAAACCTCGTTGAGAGTACATCGTTATTGTTTCTAGTTAGAGCTCTTATTATTAGAACAGTAAGTAATAATTATTTTTTAAAAATTTCTTCTTCTTCAATGTATTTTGTAAATATTAATCACCTAGTTTTAAATTTGCTTTTTTTTTAATATTTCATTATAAACAGTATACAGTGGTGTTTAATATAGACCGCTATAGCAAATTTTATATTTACGAGTGTACTCTTGATATCTCATTAGATTTTTAGTAAAATCGGTACATATTAACATATGTTTTTAAATTATTTTGGGGCGTCTTTAAATATTATAAACAGTATTTTTTGATATACAGTGATGCTTCATATCAATCTGACACATTTTTTCAAGATAATTTGAATTATTATATAATAATTTTTCTTTAAAATTCCTAATTATTATTTCAATTTTGATTTTTATTTTTTATTTCTTTGCAGAAATGAATTGCCTAATATGTGAAAAAACATTCACCCGCCGTGATAACTTGAAGCGGCATGTAAATGCCCTCCACCGCAATTTTATTTGCGGTATTTGTGGGGAGGGCGTGGACACATGTGAGCATGTTGGTGGACCATCTAAGAAGAGGGTTAAAGTAGATGTTGTGCCATCCACAAGCTCTATTAGACTTGCGGATGCTGCTCCATCTACTAGTCGAGAGGTGTCTCAGGTAAGCTGTTGTGGGCTGAGTTTCCCTAATAATTCTCTATATAGGGGACATCTCCGCTCACAGCAGCACTTGATTAATAACACACTTATGCTGCAGGATGGAGTGTTTAAAATTAATTCATCATTCAAAAACCGGGTCGCGAGCTACAAAATTTTAGGTAAACAAAATTTAGATGTTGTTAATTTTCTGGCCAATTTAAAAATTAAAGTGTGCCGCCTGATTAAAGACGTTCTGGCTAGGGCTGTATCGGGTATTAAGGTGCAGTTAGAGCTATTTGCTCATTATGTTAAAGCGATAGCAGATGAGGAAATAGTCGACTTAAAATCATTTAATACTCGATACACCATTGTCACCGAGTCTTCGGACTTAGAGGACGTCTTTGACCAGGCGGCTGCTATTATAAAGTCGAAGTCGGAAGAGTTTTCGGAGAGAGGGAGTAATTGGGCATTTAAGATGGTCTCACATTTAGAGGTTAACATCAACACATACCAACCTCTTGGGGGATCATCTTACTTGGAACTACCCCCCTCGATCCGAAACAAAAAAGCGTGCGTCAACATTCAGAACTCCGATGACGCATGCCTGTGTTGGTCGCTAGTAGCAGCACTCCATCCTGCCAACATAAATGTAGACAGAATGGGTAGTTATCCCCATTACTCCAGCGTCCTAAATTTAGAAGGTATTAAATTCCCGGTTAAAATTAAAGACATTTCTAAAATTGAGGAAATGAATAATTTAAGTATTAACGTTTACGCTTTGGCTATAAATGATGACACAAAAAATCATGAGGTGGTGGGGCCGATTTATTTTACGCGGAACAGGAAAGCTGTTCATGTCAATTTATTACTTTTGGAAGACGGGGTCAAATCGCATTATGTTTTAATAAAAAATCTTTCCAGGCTAGTTTCGTCTCAAATAAATAAGCATAACGGTGAGGTTCACATCTGCGATGGGTGTTTGGTTTATTTCAGAACACCCGAAAAACTAACCACCCATCAACAGAATGATTGCAATCATGTTTACACCGTACTACCCTCAACTGATGCGCGAAAAACCAAATTTGGAAATATGATACCACAAAATATATTAAGATTCGATGGTTATGATAAGAAAATGTCCGTTCCTTTTGCTGTTTATGCCGACTTTGAAAGTATTCTCCAACCAATTCACACATGTAGCGGTGATCCAGCTAATTCGTATACAAATAAAACATTCAAACATATTCCTTATAGTTTTGCATATCAAATTGTGTGTTTGTTTGATGTGAATTTAAATAAATTTGTCACGTATGCCGGTTTAGATTGTTCAACGGTGTTTGTTGAAAAATTGATAGAAGACGTTAAGCTAATCTATGAAAACTATTTAAAGACTATCGTGCCGATGAATCCTTTAAATAAAAGCGAACAAAAATTATATAATGAGGCCGTGATTTGCCACATATGTGAACTATCTCTCAACGGAGATAGAGTGAGAGACCACTGCCACATTACGGGAGCGTTTCGAGGGGCCGCTCATTCTAATTGTAACCTCAACTTCAAAATTCCGAAATTTGTCCCTATCTTTTTTCATAATTTGAGCGGGTATGATAGCCATCTATTTTTGAGAGATTTGGCACAACAAAATTTAAATATTGATGTGATTCCGATTAATAAAGAACGGTATATTAGTTTCAGCGCGAAAGTTTTGGTCGGTGATTATACTGATAAATCGGGCGAGAAAAGAAATGTTTGTATAAATCTACGGTTTTTAGATAGTTTTCGGTTCATGGCGTCTTCTATTGATAAACTAGCGAAAAATTTAGACCCACAAGACTTCAAAAATGTTAGACGGGCGTTTCCCGTAGATTCCGAATTCAATTTAATTAGAAAAAAGGGTGTATTCCCTTACCAATATATAGACACCTTTGGGCGATTGCAAGAACCGGCCTTACCGGCAAAGCGCGATTTTTTCAATTCTTTATGCAATGAGGATATTTCGGTTGCTGAATATCAACACGCACAAACTGTTTGGAATACATTTGGATGTAAGAATTTATTAGAATATTCAAATTTATATTTAAAAACAGATGTTTTACTTTTGGCTGATATTTTTGAAAACTTTAGAAAAATTTGTCGTGATACATATAGTTTGGATCCAGCACAATATTACACCAGCCCTGGCCTGTCTTGGGATGCTATGTTGAAGCATACCAAAATTGAACTGGAGCTACTCACTGACATCGACATGCATCATTTTGTTAAGCGGAGTATCAGGGGTGGGTTGTGTCAGGTATCTTTGCGGCACGCTACAGCAAATAATAAATATATGTCTAGCTATGATGCGAGTGCTCCAAGTTCCTATCTAGCTTATTGGGACGCGAACAATTTGTATGGGTGGGCAATGTCGCAGTATCTACCATTCGGCGGGTTTAGTTGGGTTAGTCAAGATGAAATTGACAATTTAAATATCTCAGGGGTCGCTGATGATTCACAGATTGGTTATTTTTTGGAAGTAGATGTTGAGTATCCTGTAACTTTGCATGATGAGCATAACGACTTACCTTTTCTACCCGAAAACATGGTACCTCCCACATCTAAATTTCAAAATAAAAAGCTGATCGCTAACTTACAAAATAAAGAGAAATATGTCATACACTATAGAACATTAAAGCAAGCGTTACATTTCGGCCTTAAAATCACCAAAATTCATCGTGTTTTGAAATTCAACCAGTCAAACTGGCTTCAAAATTATATCGACCTAAACACCAGCCTACGTCAGCAAGCTAAGAATGATTTCGAGAAAGACTTCTACAAGCTTATGAACAACTCTGTATATGGTAAAACCATGGAGAATGTTGATAAGCGAGTAGATGTCAAATTGGTCACACATTGGGAGGACCATGGTAAAAGTCGCGGGGCTGGTAGTTTAATCGCGAAACCAAATTTTAAGAGTGTTAGTATCTTTTCTGAAAACTTTGTAGCTATCCAGATGGAGAAGTTAAAAATTGTATATAATAAACCTATTTATATTGGCTTCTCCGTCTTGGAGCTTTCGAAATATTTAATGTATGACTTTTTCTATAATTTTTTGAAACGCGAGTATGTAGAAAAGGTATGTCTGTGTTATATGGATACGGACAGTTTCATTTTAAAAGTGAAGAGTAATGATATATACGGTGACATTAAGAAAAATATTTCAAAATTCGATACATCGAACTTTTCGGCTAATAATGTCTACAACATAGCACCTCAAAACAAGGCTGTTTTAGGTTTATTTAAGGATGAAAATGCGGGTAATATAATGAGTGAGTTTGTTGGATTGCGCGCGAAAATGTATACCCTATCGGTTGAGGGTAGAGAAATTAAAAAAGCGAAAGGTGTAAAAAAGACTGTAGTCCGGGATGAAATTAGTTTGGCAGATTATCGCGGTTGTTTATTCGAACAAATTTTAATATTAAAAAAACAGAACCTATTTAGGACTAAATTACATAATATCTATTCGGTCGAACAAAATAAACTAGCCTTATCACCTCACGATGATAAACGCTGGATTAATGGGGATGGTATCCACACTCTGGCCTGGGAACACTATAAGATCGATTTACCACCTCCTTAGCTGGTCTCCTGCGCATGCCTCGGATGGAGTTGATTTGTCGCTTCAAATTGAGTAAGTATCCCCACTAATATTTCACTAACCAGTATTAGTTTGGTTGCATTTGAGTTCACACATATTTTTATGTTCTAATATTAAAATGGAAGCTAGTAAGAACACAAATTATATAAACTTATATCTATATAATTTTTTTAATTCTTTCCAGAAACTTACAATGAATTTATTGATAATTCACTTAAAATGATTGATGACAACATCGTTAAAGAAAAACAACTAATTGGACAGTCATCATACTTCCTCAACAAAAGTGGTTCCAAGTGGCTCATCATCGGCCTTAGCCCAGCAGCTGGATTCATACCTATCATTCAAATTCGTTCCCCAACAAACTGCATATTCTTCACATTGGAGGAATGGGCGGAATTTTGCAAGACTGAGAGTTGCAGCCCCAATCATCAAATTGAAATGTCGACATATAAAACGATTAGTGTTATACGAATAAGTAGTCGAAATCAGCAGATGGTATTATCAAATGATACATATAATAATTTATTTAATTTACAACCACTAATTAAATGTAAATTATCATTTTTCGCTGATTGTGAGTTCCCTAGTTTTTATAATACATTGTTGAAATCATGTATAAATTTAAGTGGTGATCTATATAGCAATATTGTTAAATTAATAGAGGATCATTCAAATTCATTAAACGCTTTTCTAATGTTAGAAGTGCTACATACTTCTTTTACTACTCTTCATTATGATTTTGAAGTAATGAAACTAGGTGATATTGCTAATTGGTATACCAATACTGTTGATTGATTAGTACATAAATGTGATACTAGATAATAAGTTTAATTGTATAAAAAAATAAATTTTGTCTACAGAATCTAATCTTTTATTTCCTTACACCCTTGTTTATTTTGAAACGTCCTGTATATTCATATTTTATTAATACAAGTATTATACTGTATATGTATTTAATTTTTTGGCCGCCATCTTACTTTTTCTAATTTTTGAAACACAATTTGAAAATTTTGGCAGCCATCTTGGATTCGCCATCTTGCTTTTTCTAATTTTTGAAACACCCTACATTAATTTGAAAATTTTGGCGGCCATCTTGGATTCGCCATCTTGCTTTCTGATTTTTGAAACACCATTTGAAAATTTTGGCGGCCATCTTGGATTCGCCATCTTGCTTTTCTAATTTTTGAAACGCCATTTTAAAATTTTGGCGGCCATCTTGGATTCGCCATCTTGCTTTTTCTAACCCTGTATACGTCACAAAGTACCATGCTGTATATGTATTTATAATTTTGAGACACCCTGTATATTAATTTTGCGCGCCGACCACAGCGCCATCTGCAAATACACGGTGGCCGCGTTCGGAACTAAAATTAGTGGTGGGGGAGTGGTGGGGGATTGAGTGGTGGGGGGAGGAGGTAATGGTGGTGGGGGGAGGATCTAGAACTCTCCAATCTACCCTACTAATACGGTAGTGTCACATAAATATTAGTAATAGAAATAGATACCTGTGTTAATTTAAATCGTAGTAGTTTAAGTGTGATACACTAGTTTTATATTTTTATATTGTAATTAATTTTACGTGTGTAAATATACAGACTGTTTTAAATAAATAAATTGCACGAGCTGTTTATTGCGAACCCGAAAACGTTACAATTGGTGTCAGGTGTGGGATAAACAAGTGCAAATAAATAAATATTAGTAATAGAAATAAATACCTGTGTTAATTTAAATCGTAGTAGTTTAAGTGTGTTACATTAGTTTTATATTTTTATATTGTAATTAATTTTACGTGTGTAAATATACAGACTGTTTTAAATAAATAAATTGCACGAGTTGTTTATTTGGAACCCGAAAACGTTACAATAGCAACAAAAATTGATGGAGAATAAAGCTTCGTGACAGAATGTCAATTTTAATTATTCGATTGTGTCGTCCTGAAATTTTCATCGTGTTTTGATGCGTAAAAAAATATATTTTTCCTGAAATTGTCTTAAAAATATATTTTTTTTCTAGGTTCACATTTATGTATTTGTGACGACCTTTAATTATTCGAGGTATGCAAATATGGGTTTTTATAATTTTTTCCCCTCAATTTGCTTTATGCGGGAACACTGAGGCAAATTAATACAATTTTCTGTAATTTAAAACAGTGATATTTTTAGACAAGTTAATTACATTACTATTGTAAAAGATAATTGGATATGTGTAACAGCAGTTTGTGGCGGCGTACAGTCAGAAATCTCATTTTGCAAAATAACACACACATACGTCCATTCATAACCGTTAATGATACATGTGTATCATTAACGGGTTGCAATTACAATTATCCGAAAAACAATAAAATTGATAATTTTAATGAACGGGAACGCTGCTCTCGGCAGCTTACGTAACAACAACAAGAACAATTACAAGTACTTAAGGCTCTCGCACATACAGAGAGCAATTAAAATGTTAAACGGCCATTTACAGTTACTTTCGATTTTCGTAACGACACAGCGCGATCTTATCTCGGGGCGTAATTAGTGATTTTAAAACACCGACGCGAAAAAGAATTAAAAATTAAAAGGAGGAAAAAAAACTGGGTCCGAGGTAACAGACAATCGAATTAATTTGGCGAATCGCGGACACGAAGACAATTACATACTCGGGAATCCGGATCTGCGTAAGTTTTAACCGCCGCCAAGAGTGTATTGCGTAATACGACGATTTTTTGCAAAATGGAGAATATCTCTAAACCTTGAGCTGTTCATAAAATCTATCTTCATATTAAAGGGAGGTTATAACGTATACTATATATTTGTAAATATTTGAATTGAATTGTTGAATGAATTACAGTGTAATGAGAATGTTATAGTCAATATTTCTAGAACCTTAATGTTGAAAACATTTATTTAAATGAGTTCTTTTTTAAAACCTCTTTGTGACTCGTGTAGTTAGTGTTCTGTTTTACCCCATTCCTTTAGCAGTCTTTTATATACATATTTCAGTTATTACACCTATCAGAGTTATTTGTTGATAGTTCCCCCTTTCCACATTCTTTTGTAATTTTTTAACTGTCTTATAACGTTGTAGATTTCACATTCCACACATTCATTTGTTAGTATTTATTACTTTCATATGAATTTATAGTTTCTAACTGCATTTCTATAGTTTCCACTTTCCACCTTACACATTCTTTTGTCAATATATTTACTTTCTTATACCTCTGTAGTTTTTTACCGCTTTCGTTTTTTACTTTTTATTTTATTTTACGTTTTTTTTAACTTTATTATACTTGTATGTTTTCACTTTATCTTCTTAATCTTATTGTAATTTCTTATGCCCTTATAGTTTCTTGTACCTCCATAGTTTTCATCTTCCACATTCTTTATAAGAGCCTTTTCTATTTTCTTGTGCTTCTATTATTTCCACTTTCCACGTTCTATTGTGAATTTGTTTAACTTTCTTATAACTGTGTAGATTTCACTTTGCACCTTACACATTCTTTTGTCAATATTTTTTATTTTTATATACCTCTGTAGCTTTTTACCCCTATAGTTCTTACTTTTCACTTTTTCTTTTTTACCTTTTTAGGTAAGTTTCTTATACCTTTATAGTTTCCACTTTCTTGTCTGAAATTTATTTTACTTTCTTAGGCTGCTATAGTTTCTTATACCTCGATAGTTTTCATCTTCCATATTCTTTTCCGAGTCTTGTTTTCTTTACTTTCTTGGACTTCTATCGTTTCCACTTTCTACCTTACACATTCTTTTGTCAATATTTTTTACTTTCATATACCTCTATAGTTTTTTAATGGTTTCGTTTTTACTATTTACTTTGTTTTTACGTTTTTGTTAACTTTTTTATACCTTTATGTTTCCACTTTCTCTTCTGAATCTTAGTGTAATTTGTTATGACTCTATAGTCTCTTGTACCTCCATAGTTTTCACCTTCCATATTCTATATAAGACTCTTTTCTACTTTCTTGTACTTCTATTGTTTCCACATTCAACATTATATTGTGAATTTGTTTAACTTAACTTTAGATTTCATTTTGCACCTTATACATTCTGTTACTTCTATAGTTTTATACCCCAATAGTTTTTACTTTTTTTTTGTACCTTTCATGTTAACTTTTTTTTATAGGTTTATAGTTTCCACTTTTCATTTCCGTTTTTGAATCTTGTTTTATTTTCTTGTACTTATATCGTTTCTACTTTCCACATTCTATTGTGAATTTGGTTAACTTTCTTATACATTTGAAGATAAAAGACACTTCGTTAACTGTCTTATACCTCCATAGTTTTCACCTTCATAGTGTTTTATTCTTCTAATATACTAGTGAATCAAACTGTACAATTTATAATAAGATTTATTAACATTTTATGCCCCTTTTCTTATGAAATCTTTACCCCTATAGTTTTTACTTTTCACTTTTTTTTACCTTTTTAGATAAGTTTCTTATACCTTTATAGTTTCCACTTTCTTGTCTGAAATTTATTTTACTTTCTTATGCTGGCTATAGTTTCTTATACCTCGATAGTTTTCACCTTCAATATTCTTTTCCGAATCTTTTTTCTTTACTTTCTTGCACTTCTGTAGTTTCCACTTTCCACCTTACACATTCTTTTGTCAATATTTTTTACTTTCATATACCTCTATAGTTTTTTAATGGTTTCGTTTTTACTATTTACTTTGTTTTTACGTTTTTGTTAACTTTTTTATACCTTTATGTTTTCACTTTCTCTTCTGAATCTTAGTGTAATTTGTTATGACCCTATAGTCTCTTGTACCTCCATAGTTTTCACCTTCCATATTCTATATAAAACTCTTTTCTACTTTCTTGTACTTCTATTATTTCCACATTCCACATTATATTGTGAATTTGTTTAACTTTCTTACAACTCTTTAGATTTCATTTTGCACCTTATACATTCTTTTGTCAATATATTTACTTTCTTATACGTAGTATAAGGAAGTATTGTGATGATGAAAATTTTCGACCTCGAGATTTTTGCATATGTCCACGTTTTGAAGTCCCCTGATACCGAAAAAGTGGTCTTTAAAAAATGTCTGTGTGTGTGTCTGCGTGTAACCACGATAGCGGTCAAACCGCTGTAGATATCAATTACAAATTTTGTATTTACGTGTATAATCTCCCTCTTGAGATCTGATTAGTTTTTTAGTAAAATCGGTAGACCGGAAGTAGCAGTTTACTTCAGTGAAGAAATCGAATTTTGCCAATATTTTCGTTATTTAAAAAGTTTTTCGAAATTCCTACCGGAAGTAAGTCTTTTACTCCTATCGAAAATTAGTTTTTTGCGAATATTTCGCAAATCATGCTTTTCTAATAGGTACGTTACGGATATAAAAGTATTTAGAACATAATTTTCAATATCTTTTGTATACAAAAAATTTCAAAATTCAGACCGGAAGTACCACTTTTCTCTTATCGAATAGCGATTTTTTGCAAAAATGTCGTAAGTTATGCATTCTATATATATTTATCAATAGTACAAAAGTATTTAGTGCTATATTTGCAATATTTTTTGTCTATATGAAGTTTCAAAATTCGGACCGGAAGTATCACTTTTACTCTTAGGGAGTAGCACTTTTCTTCGAATATCTAGCAAAGTATGTATTCTATAGCGATTTAATAAGAGAATAGAATACCTAGAATAGGATTCTGAATAATTTTTGGGTAAAAAATTCTTAAAATTGTATAGTTTGAAACGCTCATATGTATAAGAAAGTCGTGTGGTGGCCACACCTCATTTTTTACTTTCATATACCTCTATAGTTTTTTACCGCATTCGTTTCTACTTTTCACTTTTTTCACCTTCTTCGTTAACTTTCTTTATAGTGTCCACTTTCATATTTGAAACTTATTTTAATATCTTCTACTTCTATAGTTTTATACCCCAATAGTTTTTACTTTTCTTTGTACCTTTCATGTTAACTTTTTTTTATAGGTTTATAGTTTCCACTTTTTATTTCCGTTTTTGAATCTTGTTTTATTTCCTTGTACTTATATCGTTTCTACTTTCCACATTCTATTGTGAATTTGGTTAACTTTCTTATACATTTGAAGATAAAAGACACTTCGTTAACTGTCTTATACCTCCATAGTTTTCACCTTCATAGTCCTTTATTCTTCTAATATACTAGTGAATCAAACTGTACAATTTATAATAAGATTTATTAACATTTTATGCCCCTTTTCTTATGAAAGCTTTACCCCTATAGTTTTTACTTTTCACTTTTTTTTTTACCTTTTTAGATAAGTTTCTTATACCTTTATAGTTTCCACTTTCTTGTCTGAAATTTATTTTACTTTCTTATGCTGGCTATAGTTTCTTATACCTCGATAGTTTTCACCTTCCATATTCTATATAAAACTCTTTTCTACTTTCTTGTACTTCTATTGTTTCCACATTCCACATTATATTGTGAATTTGTTTAACTTTCTTACAACTCTTTAGATTTCATTTTGCACCTTATACATTCTTTTGTCAATATTTTTTACTTTCATATTCCTCTATAGTTTTTTACTGCTTTCGTTTCTACTTTTCGCTTTTTTTACCTTTTTTGTTAACTTTCTTATTCGTCTAGTGTCCACTTTCATTTTTAAAACTTATTTTAATATCTTCTACCTCTATAGTTTTTTTTGTACATGTTAACTTTTTTTTATAGGTTTATAGTTTCCACTTTTTATTTCTGTTTTTGAATCTTGCTTTATTTTCTTGTACTTCTATCTACTTTCCACATTCTATTGTGAATTTGGTTATATATTTAACGATAAAAGACACTTGGTTAACTGTCTTATACCTCCATAGTTTTCACCTTCATAGTCTTTTATTCTTCTAATATACCAGTGAATCAACCTGTATAATTTAGAATAAGATTTATTAACATTTTATTCCCCTTGTCTTATGAAATCTTTCTCCTTCTGTTTATATATTATGTTCGTTAAATGCAGATTATAATTATTATCAATATAAATAGCATAGTTCGATGTTATTGCTATGATTGATATCCAGATTGTGTGTATCGGAAATTTCACTTCACACCGACTCGACCGTCTCGTCTATCCTCTCCTGCGTATGCGTGTATAGTGTAGAAACATTCGCCCGAAGCTAATAATCTAGTAAGCGTGCTGCTGCACGTGACCTCATGCCTGGGCGGCGGATATCCTCGCGGGTGTCAACGCTGGACTGCTGATGAGAAAACAACCCACTTTCAAGGGAGACACCGACAGTACCCGTGACTCACTCTGTCTGCAACAGCGCGCACACCTCTTTCACACATGACCATACCTCTCAATATTATTTATTAACTTGATACACGCGGAGAATCCTAGGCATACAACTATTTTAAATAATATGCCTGTACGTATTGTTGTATATATACCTGGTGTCAGATTAAGGCGTGATTCAAATACCTATTCCGCTAAAACCCGAAACACATGGCTCAAAATTGTATTTTACACTGCAATTTGATATGATATAAAAACAGTTAAGAGTATAAACGTGATTTTTTTAGATTAATATAAGAAATCTACTCCAAATTGGGATTAAATGCGATGCTTAAGGCCAGAGTTTGGTTTTCAATTTGATGATGAGACGAAAATGCAATGTGTGAGGGGGGGGGGGGGTAAAATTTGGTATCGTTAAAGTGGCGATTCGTATTGACAAAAAGCCGAACTTGATTTGACAAAACAAAAGAAGTGTAGATTCCTATTATAGTATATATATTATAATGATATATATTTTCAATAGATATTTACAAGTATAAAATAAAAAATTAACTTCTCATGAAAATTAATTTATATTGTAGCTTTTTCGGGTTCGAAATGAACAACTCGTGCAAATGTTTTAAAACTGTCTGTATATTTACACACTTAAAACTAATCACAATATAAAATAAATGTAACGCACTTAAAACTACTACGAATAAATTAACACACGTATTTATTTCTACACTACTATTTATGTTTGTAATATTTATGTAATAAAACTGCACCGCTTATATTTATGTTTATTTGAACTGTTCAGTAAATACCGCGCGCAACTACTATTGAATGAATGAATTCCTTAGCCCACCGGCGGCATTTATATATATGTGCAGACAAAAGGTCTAGCAAATTCTGGCTCTATTCTACTATATTCCAGACTTTCTATAGCGGACGTAGTATATGTATATGAGTGCAGTTGATTTACGACTTCTTTACCGGTACGTTTTTGTCGCTTCTGTTTTTCTGTGTGTGTGCTTATTTCATTACAATATGTTATAATAGTATATTAAAGGACAAGTTTCATTTTGACGTTTCAAAGTACGAATTCAGAGTTTAAGAAACGAATGGCGTAGCCACGAGTTTCTTAACTGAATGAGTGCTTTAATGTCAAATGAAACGTGTCTTTTATGCTATTTTTTGCAATTAGTTTTAAAATTTCTCTTTTTGTAAAAGCAAAACGAGAAAAATTTGATAATTTAGGGAAATTTTGTGGCGGTTGTCACCAGTTGTCACATTGGTTTGGTACAAGATTTAAATTGACAAGTTAATTTAAAATTGACACATTTTTGAAATTTGTTATATATTATATTACTAAAGTAACTATATTATAATATTTAATATGAGTTCTACAACTTTTTCATGCACTCCGCCTGAAATACGGCAAATTGCTGAAAAAACCATTAATAATTTACTTCCTGAGAAGTCGTACACTATGTATCAAAAGCGATACAAAAATTTTGAAAAATGGTGCAAAGAAAAGGAAATTCTTCATATTTCTGAGAACGTCTTACTTGCTTATTTTGAAATGCTACGTAAAGATTATAAATCGTCATCATTATGGTCGATTTATTCGATGTTAAGATCGTGTTTAAATGTACATAGAAATGTGGATATATCAAAATATATGAAACTTCAAGCATTATTAAAACGGCTATCTAAAGGTTATCAAACAAAAAAATCTAAAATTTTAGAAGAAGAAGATATTCATAGATTTTTGAAACAAGCCGATGATAAAATATACTTAGCTATAAAGGTTAGTGTTGATTTTATTTCGTTACTTTTTTGTAAATTTTTTATATTCTAGGTTATTTTGATAATAGGATATAATGGAGCCTGTATATAGGCGACAAGAATTAATTAATATATGTGTGGAAGATCTTCAATACAATTCCGATTCCATTATAGTCAACATACCTAAAACAAAAAACAATGTACCCAGAATGTTCGCAGTGACTGATGTAAACTGCATCGAAATTATAAAAAATATAATAATCTGCGGCCTAAAACAGTTACTCACAAACGTTTTTTTCTAACTTATCGTCATGGCTGCTTAATTAATAGCCCTATCGGTATTAACACCATGGGAAATGTTCCTAAACAAATTGCCAGTTTTCTTCATTTACCAGATTCTCATCTTTATACAGGACATTGTTTTAGAAGATCCAGTACGACACATATAGCAAATACTGGAGGTGATATTTTAACTATAAAACGATTAGGTGGCTGGAAAAGCACGGCTGTTGCTGAAGGTTACGTTGCCTCTTCTATGAGAAATAAAATTGATGTTGGAAATATGTCTGCACAGGAAAATAATGTGAATCTACCTGGAACTTCTGGGAATGGTTCACAGTTTGAGTACTCCAACAGAAGCAATATCACTATCGCAGAGAACGATAATTTTCAACAGAATGTTTCTACTGCACACGGTATCACTATCACTTCGAAAGATAATTCAAACGTTAATATAAATGTTTATAATAGTTGTACTATTTCAAAGATTAATTAAAAATATCAAATCTTACAATGAATTTTAATATAATAACCTCAAACTTGCTTACAAAATGTCATATTGACATCTCCATTTCTGTTGCAATGTGACCAACTTAAAATAAATCTGTTTAAATGTTCCATTTCTATTACGCAACTAGTGCTGTAATAGACCCTATTACGGCACTAGTGAAATAAATGGTATGATTACAGTACTAATTGCAAAAAAAAATATAATGACATTCGTGTATATAATAGAAGAAGTTTGTTAGGATAATGATATGTACAAAATGTTAGATAGAAACTAAATTTATTGTAATCAAACTTAATGGAAGATTCTTATAAAGTCAATATTAAGGGATCATCACAGTGCAAAATTTTCAAATTTTCGAATTTTTTTTTGTATTATCAAATAGTATAGATGGTTATAAACATGCTGTTCCAATTTTTTGAAATTCGAATTATTTTGGTCACTACAGCCTTTCTTATCAATCGGCTAAATTCTGCCCTCGAAACTTTGAACGCGTTTTTCTCGAAATGTATTTTTCAAAACGGTGTACACTCTCAAAGGAAGAGTTCTCAAGCTATCGATATCAAATTTTAACTCAACATTCTTTATCTTGATATGGAAGCTTTTTCTATTCTTCATAACGAAAAAACTGTCAGAAAAATAGGTTGAATTCGATTCTTTTTTTTCAAATCGCCGCTATTTTGTCACTTTTGATGATAAAAAAAAACCTCCATAGCAAGATAAGGGTTTTCATACTGATTAATTTTTTCCAGATTTCGTTTCAGATGAGATTTGCGGCTACAATCGTGTACACCGTGAGGACTCCTTTTTTTTGAAGACATTTCGTCAGTTGAAAAAATGTTATCAAAAATGTGAATAAACGTTTTGAAAATTTATTTCCTGTTCTTCGTGAGTGTTTTGATACGACACAAAAAAATCAGATTGATTAGCATATTTTAATCGTCAAAAATAAAATCGCAAAAATCAGTTATTTTTCGACCCGTCACACTGTGATGATCCCTTAATCATAACTTATAATAAGATGTAAGATAGGCAACTTAAAGTACTATTTAAATATAACAGTCTCAATTAAAAATGAAATACGTATATTGGAACGGAACTAACGACAAATATCCTGGATACGAAAAAAACAAAGAAGTTGATTATTGATTTTGAAAATAGAAAGCACGATTTATTAACAAGAAGCCAAATTGTAATTTTACAGAAAAATTATAAAAGAAATGTTACTATAACTTCATAAATACCTTAATGATTATACTATCATAATTTTCTATACATTTGAGAGAAGAATATATTGTGTTATTCATATCACTGGAGTATCCTGTTTCCATTTGTTACTACATAATTATGCTGACGATACCTGTAACATAGGGCAATAATTTAAAACTGACATACCACAGTTTCCGAGAAATTTTACCAATAATAGATGAATACAGTACGAACAATCCACAAGAAGAAATTCTGGTAGACGGAATTGCCAAGGAAGCAGATAAGCAGTTCACACTTTGAAAAGGTTACCTGGAGTCCGGTTCAAAGGTGTTGAAGAGGAATAGCAGACCTAAAAGAAGAACAAAAGGAATAAAAGTTAGTAGCCCATATTCACTTTAAGTGAATTTTACTACTAATAGTTTATATCAGAACATTTTAGAAAGTATTACATTTATTGAACTAATTATAATTCATTGTTTTAAAACTTATGAGAAGTTTTTATATTATTTATAATAATAATAATAATAACACCTTTATTGATTCCATTACAGTAACATATTAATTTTACATATTGGTAATAATGAAATCAAATGGTAACACCTTCAGTTATGCCTGAGGCTCCCTGATCTACCAGGTGTACCAAATGAGTCAAAGAAAAAAAAAAAAAAGGTGTGCGTGCACATATATACAAAAATAGCCATACATACATACATAACACCATTTTGAACACTATTCAAAAGCGCAAGTGTAATTAAAAAAAAAAAAAATAGAAAAAAAGAAAAACTACAACTTAAAACTACTGCTATCCGAACAACTCGAGCAACTCAAAATACAAGATCACTTAGTAAACGCTCTCTCAAACATCGCTTGAAACCACGGAGGGACAAATCTTTGAAATACGGTGGCAAATCATTCATAATCATAGCACAATTGTATTGAAAACAACGCTTGAAGTGAGTGGTACGGTGACGAGCTATATCAATCAAATCCCTTCTCCGAACGTTAATGCTGTGGACATCAGTGCGATATCTAATTTTGTTTAGCAAATACGGTGGGGTGCGGGTAGTAATAATTTTATAAGCGAAACAGGCCAAATGAAAAAGCCTGCGCTTTTCCATATTGAGCCAGCCAACCTCCGACAACCTAAAAGAAATTCTCTCTCTCCTACCAACACCGAAAATGAACCGCAAGCATGAGTTTTGGGTTACCTGTATTCTCCTCCTATCCAAACTGTCAAGACAGGGACCATAAATGGAATCGCAAAAGTTAAAATGGGACAAGACCAATGTATCGGCCAACATAGTCTTAATATGAGCATTCAAGGAGGATCTGTAAGGATATAACATTTTCAAATTACAATAAGCCCGCCTAATAAGGTTGGTAGTGTTATCCTTGAACCTCAAGTTTTCGTCCATAAGCAGACCCAGATTTCTAACACAATTCTTTCGGACCAACCCAACTCCATTAATATGCAAATCCAACGTATCACACACCTGCGACCTGTTGGAAGCACTACCGAAAATAATGTAGCATGACTTTTGTCCATTAATTTGCAAACCATGGCGACGAGTGGTTTTATAAAATTTATCTAAGTCACTATTGATAGTCTGCGTTCCAACAGCAACATCCCCGGTGTTGAAAGAAGTGTACAGTTGCGTGTCGTCAGCATAGAAGTGAAATTTGCAATTAAAGTGAGCTAATACTTCATTGTTTTTTTCTTTTACGTGACCTAGGTTGTATTTTTTCCTTTCTGGGCGTTCTTCAATACTTTATAAAACAGTTTTTGGTGTCCTCTGCTGTCTTTGTCTAGTTTTTTTCTGAATTCTTCCCATAGATTGCTCTACCAGTTGCTTTACTTTCATTCTCTGTTTTTTTTTATTTAAACAGTAACTTTCATCTGTTTTCTCGTGTGGGTATTTCTTCCACATTTTCTTCTTGTACTATACTTGGTACTGTTTTTCATATTTATTATTGCTGTTGTTCCACAAGTTTCTTTTGCAGCCGTTAGAATGCTGTTTTTGATTTTTTGCCACACCTGCTCAATATCTTCGTTTTCCCAAGTTGCCATTGCCTCTGTTTCTACTAATTCTGTACATTATTACAGTAACAAACTATTTTTATCGTCATGACCGGGAATCAACCTTTTGAAAGGGCACTTCTAAAATATTAACTCGAAGGTAGTCCACACTACCTCTGAGTCCTAACTGTAATATCACTTATTAATTTACAAAGGAAGACTTTATTTTTGTCGCAGTATTTTTTTATTACAATGCAGAACCATTTGTTTAGGTCCAGGGACATGCAGGAATGCTGGATCTTATTCATAATTGCAAGATAAAAAAATATTTCTTTCTACCTCTGCCATATGTTTCCTCACCACCGGCGGTTTTAGGACACGACAAAATATCTTGCCGCAACTATAGATCTATCACACAGTTAAGTTTAAATAATAAAAGAAAATATTGTTAAGTACGAGGACGTATTTTTATGTTATCTACCTAGCCATGAAAAAAAGCACATAAGAAAACAATTTTTTTTTATTTTTCTACATAACTCCTTTCAACACTAATATACTTATTCCATCTTTTTTCCAGTTGCCCCATACCCTCAGAAAAAAATTGCTTCGGTAATCCCGCAAAATATTCTTCAACAGCTTCTTTGAGTTCTTCATCAGAAGCAAAACGCTTTCCTCTGAGATGCATTTTTAAATTTTTGAATAAGAAAAAGTCTGACGGAGATAGGTCGGGGCTATAAGGTGGATGCCTTAACTCTATAAACCCACAGTCATTGATTATCTGCTGAACTTTGTTTGCCTTATGAACCCGACAATTGTTGTGCAGCAACAAGTTTTTTTGTGGTGTAGACCAATGAGACATTAAAAACAGTGTCACATGCACCAATCACAAGTTAGAAATGATTTCTTTAACTGAAAAGAATGTATGCTATTTTTCTTGCCGATACCTCATTGTTTTAGCATTATTTTAGCAACCATTAATATTTAAAAAATCAAATGTCATTTTGACAAAAGTAAAAATGTCGCGCTTCGGCAACATTCCTGACGCTCAGTTAATGAAAACATTCAAAATTCGATTCCGAGAAAGACAACTCAGTGTAGAGAAAGTGTGTGGAATCAATTTGCAGAATTTTGCCAACAACGCAAATATGAATTAAGCGAATCTTTGTCCACCGATATGATTACAAGTATTTTAAAAGATTATGCATTTAATATGCGGAAACGTAATGGAGAAGATTATAAGGAATCTTGTCTCAAAACGCTATGGAATACAACCGCCAAGTTAGTGCAAGACTTGTATTTTAACAAATATAATAGAAGAATTGACCCATTCTCGGATATAGTCTTCAAAGCTGCATGAGAAGCGAGGAACACCAAACGCAAGCAGCTGCAATCAATTCCGGAGAAACGGAAAGTAAGCGCTGAAGCATTCTCTCTTGAAGAAATTGACAAGATTATAAACAGCTTTGACGAAGATACTCCAGAAGGTCTTCAGAAAAAGTTTTTCCACATTGTTTCTTTTGAATTAGCGTGGCGCGGTGGGGAAGGAAGCAATTGTATCACGGACTATTTTAAAGAAGAAATAGGAAACGATGGATGTGCGACAGGCAGGATTATTTATAATCCTATATTTACAAAAACTTGTCAAAGTAGGTTAACAATAACTAAAGAAATTCATTAAACTTTAAATAATATAGGTGGTGCTGAAAAATGCGCAGAGAATAAGTGGCTTACGCCTAACAAGGAAAACATAGACCGATGTCCAGTAAGGTTATTCAACAAACTGCAAGAAAAACGTAGTCCACACATTACATCTAATAGACTATTTTTAACTGCAAATCCTCACTGGAAAACAACTGGAAAATGGTACAAAAATTCTCCTGTAGGTCACAATGAGATTGCGAAGTGGACCAAGTCCTCCGCGGTAAAAATTGGATTAGATATTAAAAAAAGGAAATTGACAAATCACTCGCATCGTTCTAGTATTGTTTCGCATTTAACAAAATCTGGAATAAATGAACAAGAATTAATTAAGATTACTGGCCACAGTAATGCATCTTCAATAAAACCATATCTTCATATTGACGAGAACCACCACACCAACATCATCAACCAAATACGACACACCAACTCGAACATCATTCATCAAAATTCTAGTTCAGATTTACCTCATGTCGCATTTCCATCAACTTCAAAACAAAATAATTCTCAAGCTACGTTCACTAATTGTACTTTTAATTATAATTATAATTGTTCTCATAAATAAGGTTGTTAAAAATTTGACGTATTTAACGCTTCATTCAGTTAATTCTCCAACCGAAGATCATTCGTTCTCAACTCTTGTCAGGCAAGATTTTTATTTTGTATGAGCATTGGTTGCTTGGCAATTAAACTCGATCAAATTCTTGGGAAAAGAACCCTCGCGCTCCGCGCTCGGGTTCTTTTCGTCAATTTGATCTAGTTTAATTGCCAAGCAACCAATGCTCATACAAAATAAAAATCTTGCCGACAAGAGTTGAGCACTTATGATCTTACTGTTGATAAGAATGCGAGCGTTTTTCCTCCAGAGCAGTTTTTAAATTTTTAATTGTGTATCCGTAGGCCTCACCATTTTTGGTAGACCCTCTCGGCATATATTCAATAAGCAAAACTCCTTCAGCATCCCAGAAAACAGTTGCCATCAGTTTTATTCCAGAAAATTGTGTCTTGGCCTTTTTTGGTGGTGGAGAGCCCTTGTGAACCCAATGCATGGATTCTTGTTTAGTAGGAGGGTCCCAGTAATATACCCAAGTCTCATCCCCGGTAATAATTCGAGATAAAAATGTTTTGTCCCTCTCCAACTTGACCAAATTTTCTTGAGAAACTTCTTTTCTGCACAGTTTTTGTTCAGGTGTAAGCAATCTGGGTATCCACCGTGCAGACACCTTCTTCATACCCAAATCGTCATGCAAAATTTTGAGAACACTTGTTTCGGATATACAGACATCATTGGCAATAACAGAGATTTTTACACGCCGATCTTTCAGTACCAAATTTTCGACTTTTCGCACTATGTTTTCAGTTCGAGCTTCAATGGGTCGTCCGAACTTTGGGTTATCATTGATTGACTCTCGGCCCCATCGAAATAGTTTAGACCAATATTTTACTTGGAAATAAGATGGTGTATCTTTCCCATATACAGCAACCATTCTTTCATGAATTGCTTTTGGACCATTGCCTTCCTTTGTCAGGAACTTTATTACGCTGTGATGTTCAACTTTAGTTTCACTCATTTTATCGAGAAATGGACCGTCTCAAATCTCTATACACAGCATAAAGTAAACACAACTTAGCACATGTACTTCTAACAGTGACAGCTATTTTTCAATAATTTGTTTGACATCGTCACTCTTTTGTTTCATGGCTAGGTAGATAACATAAAAATACGCCCTCGTATATTTAATCTAGAAGCAATTTATAATGTCTATGCGACAGGATTGCAAAAAAAAGCATGATCATAAATAAATAACCAGGTTTTATCTTATATTGCCAGTAAATCCATTGCGTGATGTTAGTATATTCATATAAAATCAGTGTTTTAAAAATTCATGCTGCAATCCATTAATTTTTATAATTAATTGTCTTGTATTCTGAATGTATTTTTTTGCCATGTCATTTTACAAGACTTTTATAACTCACTTAACAAGTCCCTCGTCCAACAGCATTAACTTTTTAATCTGCATATTAAATTTGTTCCGTCCGACGAAGAAGAAGAAGAACGAACGAACAGAAAAAAGCATATATGTAGATTATTATCCCTGGTGCCCGTTTTAAATTAACACCGCACGTGCCCTGACAACCGAACATCTGTCACATGAAGTACGTGATAGTGATGAGTGACATCATCTCAATGAAATCTCCAAGATGCTATATATAGTAGTCTTTAGGTGCTCGTATGTATGAGAATGTGTGTACGTATGTAGTGTATCAGCCGTGCGGATCGCACAGCACAAGACTTCTGAATCAAATTCGTACCGGAAGGGGCGTCTACGTTTCGGCATAAAGGAAAAGAACGGAGGTATTCGTGGATCAAAAAAGAACCACTTCGCGTGTTGCGGCTCCCCAGTTCTTTCTCTCTCTCTCTCTCTCACGCTTATTAGATCATTTATCATTGAATTACGAAAATATGGAGAATGTACCTACAAATTTGGGGTGCAAGTTTATTTATTATATAATACTTCTTACTATATTTCCAGTGGTATATCTTCATAATGTCTAATTTTTCTAATTCTTCATCGCAACTAAAGAGGGATTCACACTGATGCAATTAGTTGCAGCGATTTATCGCACGTGAAAAGTTGCATGAACGGGGCAATTTTTAAGAGTTGCACGGTTGGTTCACACTGATCAGGAAGTACAAGTAATTTTTCACAGATGCATTTTTTTTGTGGTACTACCATCATGAAATAATTATATGACATCATTACTTTCAATGTATAATGATGAATAATAATACATGTGCTTTGGTACATTTCATAAGCGTACATTTCATAAGCGTTACTAAAAAATCGCATGCAATTTCTTCAGAAAATAGAACATTGCTCATATTCGGAACATGATTCCGGATAAGAGCAATGTTTTTTTTTGTACGTGCCGTTTTTTCCCTTAGGAGTCGAAAACTGTCATTTAACCCTTAATACAATACCATTCAAACTCACGCTAGAGCAAATATCGATTTGTTTGATGAAGTACCAGTTCGGCTAAGTACTGCTTCATAATGCATAGAAGTTTCTTAAAAAGAATTAGCTTTGGAACAGCCGTTGCAGTTCTTCAAATACTTTTTCTCAAGTGAGTAGGTAAAAAAAAATTGTAGAAGAATCCAGTTTCTATGCTGTTCAGACCAAAACTGAGAGACCACCTTCCTTTACCGGAAATGATATAAGGCAGTTTTCTGGCATCATAGTATATACTTCATTGGTAAATATGCCCAATACATCATTCTGGAGTGATGAACTAAGACGTGCACCAGTAGCTGATGTGATGGTAATCAACAAATTCAAGATAATAAGAAGGTTCATATACTTCAACAATGACTACTCCTCTATATCCCGTGATCAGGCACGACACGATAGGCTTCACAAAATCAGACCTATTGTTCATTTTCTGAACAATAAACTTTCTTCGGTTACCTTGAAGCAAAATCTCAGTATAGACGAGCAAATTTGCTCCACCAAAGCAAGGCATTATATGAAACAATATATGCCAATCAAGCCCCACAAATGGGGATTCAAATTCTTTGTTATATCACGCATTTCAGGATTTGCCTATAAGTCTGAAATTTATGCTGGCCACGAACAAAAAGATGCGCCAGTTGACGAACCTGACCTTGGAGTAACATCTAATTTGGATTTACCTCTAGCTAGAATTATTCCACGACAGAAAAATTACAGATTCTATCATAGTAACTATTATACATCACTGCATCTAATGGTACATTTGGCAAAGGAGGGAATTTATTGCTTGGGTACTATACGAAGAAATAGGGTACCTAATTGTAAATTACGCACAGAATCACCTTTGAGAGATGCTAATCGTGGAAGAAGTCATGAATTTGTTGCAAAAATTGATAGTGTGGATGTTTCATCTCTTACCTGGAAGGACAATAATATGTGGCACTAGTATCATCATTTGCCGGGGAAACAAACAATTTCGAAAGTGAAAAGATATGGTGATCGGAAGGAAAAGAAAACCATAAACGTTGATTGTCCTTATATTATTACCGAATACAACAGACATATGGAAGGTGTGGATCTGTTGGATAGCTTTGTGGGAAGATATAAAATATATATGAAGAGTTGTAAATGGTACATAAGGATCTGCTACCATCTTTTAGACTTGACCTTGGTAAATTCATGGTTAGTTTACAAACGAGTTTGTTATAAGAAGCAACCAGGATGCCAATTATTGAGTCAAACCCAATTTCGTGCAGAAGTGGCTTATAACTTGTGCAACTTAAGATCACCTACTACTAAATGTGGTCGCACTAGTAGTAGTTTAGAGAAAGAAATTGAGAATAAGAGAAAGAGAGGACTAATGAAGCATACACAGCCGGCGGAAATTTGCACTGACCAAACTGGGCATTGGTCAATTATTGAAGATAAGAAAATGAGAGGTAAGCTGCCTCAACAAACTTAATAATTGTTTCAAACAATTTCACATGTATTGCAACGTCATACTATGTACTACATACCTTTTCTTCGAAAAAAAAATGGTTCAAATAAATATTTTTTTCTATTTTTCCATGTATCGGTTTTGTCAAATCTTCGAGTTTTTAATTTTTTTATTTTTAAGCAAAAAATCGTGCATTTAAGGGGTTAAACAAAGTCGACCTCCTTGAAATTCATTGTACCGCCCCTTTACGGTAGCGAAGAAACACGACTTGTCACCAAACACTTTATTGATTTGCTCAAAACATTCTTTACGGCTTTAGCCACGCTTGAAATTATAAAAAAATAACCGCTCGATAATGTTCCTTGTTCAGTTCCACGATTTATTGACGAAAGGGGTACTCTAAACTAATGTAACTTACAAACAATCTGGTATATTGACAACTGTAACTAAACTTGTAAACAACTGATTGAAATTATCATAAAAAAATTGTCGCAAAATACTATCGCTAGATAGGCTCAGCGGAAAGAGAATATCCCTCGTATGTAGGAATTTTACGCCGGAAAAAATATAGGCATCATACCATACTGTGTGAGCCGTTCAAAATGAGATATCACTCGCCCCCTATTCCATTTAAAATTTGTATACTATATCGCCCCCTGTCGTCAATTTTTGAAACTAAATAGAAATTTTATCGTAATAATGTAGTGCATAATATTTCCTATTAATGACCCAGAATTTGAACCTCTCTATTAAACCGCTCAAAAGTCAACAGGAGGACACTTTAAAGCCGCACTGTATACTTTCATGTAGTTCCTTGTCATGCGCACATGTCCAATAAGCTATGTTCAAAATACGCTTTTTTCGGTTAATTTAGAAAACTATTTCATATGAAACTTTTCGCTAGATTTCAATGAAAAAGATTTGGCAGACTATCTACAAAGATTTTTATAATTCTATACGAGCATTTCTTTCATCCATTTAAGAGGGCAGGTGGTAAATTGTACGAAAATGCACGTGCTTTCTGGAACAAGTCTCTGCTTGCGTATGAACGACCCCCGAATCGCCGCTTCTCCACTGTTTTTCTTCAACGTATATCGAAGCAGATGTGATCTCCACGAGAAAGGTAATCCGCTCGTGTGCCAGCTACTACTACCCCCAGTCGCATTATAAGCACATAAATAAATCGCAGTCTCACATTATGTGTAAGTGGTTCGGAGAATTTGATTTTAAATATGCCCCGGTACTCGGAAACGACGTGCATTTTAGTATCATTAAGTGGTGTTATTCTCTTATGAGTACGTATGTGTGTCGGAATTTCGCCAAAAGGATTTCGGTATTTTGCAGGATGCGATATGGACCGGAAGACGTGGCAGACAGGCGGTCTGGTCTGCACGCGTTCGGCATGTTAAACTGCCCCCCATCGGTCTGTCGTCTCACCTCTGTGTCATGTCACCGTTCATTCAATCAATAATTTTTCTGCATTCATATCCTGACATCCGTCTAGCTTTGCGTTACATATGATCAATGGGAATACGTGTTGAGACTTCGGTAGAATTTTTTGCTAGATTTGTAATCTTTTTATATGCTGAATATAAATGTATTGAAGAAGACGTATTATATTGTGTAATTTACTTTAACTACTCTTAAGATTATTCTACACGATCAACAATGCAATATATTGACAGTCTAGCAAGACCAACGGGGTGATTTATTTTATGCTGTTCCTTTATTACTTACCACTAACTTACACAATTACTTATAGTTTTTATACATATTGCTGTGATCCTGAGTTAAAATTAAGTTGTATATTCACAAGATCACAATTAGATTTAATTAATTTAATTTTATCTTTAATCTTTTATATTAGTTTTAGTTTAAATTTAAACAATACACATTGTATATAATAATTTATTGTAAAATTATAGGTTAGGATGTAGGAAATTTATATTAGTTTAAGTAAAACAATGTAACAATGTCATTATAATTTTTATTTATAAAATTACTATTGGAATAATCCCTGTATAACAGGTGAATTGGTTCTATTAATCGTGTTGAATCAAGATATTGCAATAATTCACGTTTTCTCATACTTGTATATTGGGTTTTCTTTAAATCTCGTATTTTAAATTGACACAATCACATCGATTTAAAATGCAGTTGTTTGTTTACATTTTTCAAGCTGTAATGTATTTACACGTCACTAGGCATGACTGAATCTTTTGTTAAAGATATTCTTTATACATTATGGCGTACGATAATTTTCAATGGATTTGGATGCCGGTGAAAACCGCTCTAAAATACAAAAAGCATTCGGTGTCTGTATTAATAATTTTAAATTTGAACTTGTAAAATTTTTAAGAAATTTCATGGACTTGTAATAATTTCTAATTAAAAATTTTTATTCGAATTAAATAAATATATGTAAATCATAGTTAAGAGATATTAGGATGTTTGTTGAGAACAGGAATATTTTATTTTAAAAATATGATGGCCATACGCTACACATGTCACGATAAAAGATTCTGGAAATTATAATAATTTTTTTTTTTGAATAAGGGTATTTTGTAAAGAGTTTATTTTTCTTTGGATTAGAGTGCAGACACTTTCTTTCGCGTTTTTCTGCTTTTGAGATAGTTCATTTTTAAAAAAGAAGCAGCATCCCATCTGCCGTATAGTCTTTTTGACAGATTTATTAAATTATTTTAGTTACCATTGCATGCCCGTTTCTTACTTAAGAAGCTGGAGGTCTTAGTTCGCCTATTACTTTATATTCTTTAATTATGGAATGTACAGTTGATTTTGCCAGCCATATAATACATCTTTATAATATACTGATATTGGAAGTAATACCTATATCTTACTGATTGTTTTCGAGATATTCATTACTTACTACTTAATCCGATTTTTGGAGTTTGCAGCCTTAACACTTAGTGCATATTAATAAGTGTATATTTCAATTATGCTAATTGTTGACTCCGTTTTGGTGATAATACTGACTGTTTGCTAGAACCTAACTGATCACTAATGTTTGTTTTGTACTAAAATATAAGAGATTGTTCACAGGTTATGGCTTGGTTATGTTATTAAATATGGCGAATATCGCGTGCTTCTTTTTCATATAGAATTTGCCTACGCAAGAACCACCGCAATCTCTTAAGAATATGTATCATTTGGCACACAATATTTGAAATACTCCTATGATGTGATCATTAAATTTGGAGCATACTTGAAATGGTGGTGAGGTGTATAAACCTTCAAGAAACAATAATAGCTGTGTTGCAAGATCAGACCTAATTGTATTAAAGCATCATTTCCCTGGGGGCCTGACTTCACACTTTCGGTTTTCGGTTTTCCCCATTTGCTCGACTGATTTTAATTTTTTCTTTGAAATACTTTGGAACAATTTAGAACAACCTAGAACAACAGTCAGAATTTTGATTTTAAAAAAAGGGGGACTGAATAAAGTCTGATTATCTCAGCCAATTTTGATTTTTTTTCGACATTCTTGCAACAGTGTTTAGAACAACTAAAACAATTTGGAACAATCTTCAGAATTTCAATTTTCGAACAAAGGGGGCTGGGTAAAAAGTTGTCTGTTAATCTCGACCAATTTTGAATTTTTTTCGATATTCTTTGGAACAATGTTTAGAACAACTAAAACAATCTGGAACAACTCTCAGAATTATAATTTTCGAACAAATGGGCTGGGTGAGAAAAAGTCGTTTTGTTCAGTAATCTTGACCAATGTTTTAAATTAAAAATTGCACTACATATTGTAACAAAATTCCTAAAACCCCTTGCATATTTTTAATTTTTTGTGATATCCATTGATACAATCAATGTGGTTAATATAATATGTTATTCCTTAAATTCGAGAATAATCTGGAACAACCGTAAAAATTGTAATTTTTGAAAAAACATTGACTTCATACTTTCGGCTTCCATTTTTCCTCATTTGTTCGACTAAGTTTGATTTTTTCTTGGAAATTCTTTGAAACAATTTAGAACAAAAGTAGAACAACCTAGAACAACAGTCAGAATTTTGATTTTCAAAAATAAGGGTCCTGAGAAAAACTCGCTTACTCAAATTACCTCACCCAATTTTGATTTTTTTTTCGTAATTTTTTGGATCAATGTTTAGAACAACTGGAAAAATCTGGAACAAACTTCATAGTTTCTCTTTTCGAAAAAATGGGGCTGGGTGAAAAAGTCGTTTTTTTCAATAATCTCAGCACCCTAGAAACCAGTTTTCAGATTATCGAACCAAAGGAGGCTAACTTCACACATGCTTCAATTTATCAGGAAATCCATGGACTTTATAAATGTCAAAAATATTCACATTCATATTTTCAATAACTAGCATGGAAGTGTACATTTTATACCGTTACTATTTGTCCAGTTTTACGGGAAAGATAAAATCTTGGATAAATGTTAAGGGTGACTTCCAAAAGAAATTACAGCATTCGATAAATCCACATATTTATAACTCGCGAACACGTTTGAATAGTAAAATCTCTCATTTGGGTCAGTTGTGATCGACCAGCAACCCTCGGAATCGGACAACCCGAGTACTAGCTCGCTCTTTCAGTTCTAGCCGGTCAGTCCATATCATTGTAATCACGGTGCTGGTATATTTATATGTACATTTATATTCCACGCGTATGTGTATGTAATAATTGTGCCCCACACGTGCACCCTCAAGTAATTTGTATTTAATAAATTATGTTCCACATCTCATCATATACAGGTTTGTTTTATATGTTATCTATGTGTGTATTTATGTATCCTTTTTTTGGAAAATTTGTGATGGTTGCTCTATGTCAATGTGCTGCGAAGAAATAATTGAAGGTAATTTGTAAAGGATGGTGATCTGTTTGCCAATGTTCAATATCTTATAATTTTACAATGATGTGTATTGGACAAATAGAACGTTCAATCAAATCGCATTCTGGAAATGTATTAGATCAAAATATTAATTTCATGACAGTTTTTGTGATGAAAGTTTTGACTTATTGGACAAAATAAAAATTTTGAGCATTTGTTTGGCACCTGTAAAATAATATTCATTTACCACATGCAAACGCCACCGTTAACTCTGGGTTTTTAAGTTACAAAAATTTATTTGAAAGCTAAAGGAAGGAACAGTTGTTGTCCGCAGGGTTGTTTTTGAGGAGGTGAATAATGCTAATAAAGCGTTAAATATTACCATCAATGATAAATTAAGGCGATATGTGAAATCGTCATATAACACGTACATACTCTTGAACAAAATAAAGAGACTGACGAAAAGTGAAATCGCCATTTTAGAAAATAAAAAGAAAAAATCAGAAGAAAATATAAAGGAGCTGTAATGCATGCAGAGATTGATAATTTAATGTAGACATTGTAATTATTTATTTAAAATGAATATTAAGTATAGAAAATCTGATTTACTTCATTTGCATATTATATTTGTAGGGTTGTATATAGTATTTTTTAACTTCTTCGTGGTAAGTTTTTCCAGGATGCCCTGAAACATATTTTAAGGCGGTAGTACAGGAAACCTACAGATTACAGTGAAACTAATATGTGAACAGCTAAGATTTCCAGAATGCGATTTGATTGAACGTTTTGTTTGTCCAATATACGCCACTATAAAATTATGAAATATTCAAATAATTATTGATAAAAATAGTATACCGAGGTCGACATATTTTAATTTCTGATAGGAAAGTGGTAAGAGGAAAAGAGCGCGACGAATTAAACTAAAGATAGACATAAGCGAGGCTGCCACACTGGACATTTGTAAGGCGTGGGGGTCGCCCGCCACTCCGTTGCTCTCCCTCCACTGTTAGCAAGCAGGCATCGTTGTATATGATAAAATCAACTTCTGCATATGATAGAAGTGCAAACCGAAATTAAAATTTGACGCTTACGGTATATACTTTACTACTTAACGTACTGTTTGTCTAATTTTTCTTTGCCATTTTCAATTTGATCGTTGTAATTAGTATAAAAGTATCAACACATTGTCAATAGAGAAAATACTAAATAGAGAAATAGCGAAATTGTTTCACTTATATTGCTGGGTGCCCTGAATACATAAATATTATTTGTGTCAACATTACTTTAATATTCCATAATTGTGCATTGCTGTTTATTAGCCAAACAAAATGGTCAATTGAGTCGTATTCTGGAAATCTGTACAGTCAAATATTAATTTTATTGTAATTTTTAATATAATGTACCTCATCTCCATTGACAATACTTTTATAGTATTGCAACAAAAACAAATACTATTTGTATCAATAATTATTTTAATATCTCATAATTTTACAGTGATGTATATTGGACAAATAGAACGTTCAATCAAATCGCATTCTGGAAATATATTCGATCAACATATTAAATTCATTGTAATTTGTAAGGTCTGCTGTACTAGCTTCCTTAAACTAAATGTCCTATCTACGATTTAACTGTTTTGAGATAAATGAACTAATAAATTATTTTCATTTTTGGCTTTGATTGAATTAGTTCTCTAGGAGTATTTCCAGTGTACTCTAAGATTATTAAAAATTAAAACTTTAAATTTGGGAAGACTATGTTCCCGCATGAGCGCATTTTGAAAGGACGAGCGACTGAAGCAAGCATTTAATTGCGCGAATGTGTAGATGTCTTCACACAAGTGGTTTTTACAATATTTTTTGTACGAGCATTAAATTAAAAAAATATTGTTGACTAAAGTGATTAGTATCATACCTAACCTTAAATAGATTACCTAATAAATTTAAGCATTTCAAGTACGTAATTATTACTCACATTTCCATTAAATTTAGTTTAAGTTATTATATTCTTGCATATGATGGCGTTTTTATTCTTATATTTATAGTGGATTTACCGCTTTTTGTGTTTGATCACGATACACTTACACCGGTATGCTCGTTTGAACTGGCAATGACGTCATTTCGAGGAAAGTCAGATTTGACAGTTATCATATCGGCTGCATTTTGGCAGAGTTTTAAGTCATTTTATAGGTTTTTACTTTCTTAGATGTACTATAAGGAAGTATTGTGATGATAAAAATTTTCGTTCTCGAGATAGGTAACTGTAACACTGACAGACTGTTTAAAAAAAAATTCAAAATTCGGACCGGAACTAACTTAAGTTAATGCATAACTCTAGCTTCTAGATAGCACAGTTCAAAAATGAACTCACAGAAAAACTGTTTTGCATTGTGTATTGATGTGATGAGATGTAATTCAAAAACATCCAAAAAAAAGTTAAAACATCTTATGTAGTTATAATTGCATTTAAAAATACCGCATTGTCTGAGTACTTCAATAATTTCTTATATTAATCAACCAACTATAATCAAAACCTACTACAAAATTACGTAATTTGGATTTCTGGAAATACTATTTTTCAAATGTATTAAATCTTGCCTGTTACGCCCAATTAACCACACATTTCGTACCGTCTGTTCCTTGGGAAACGTGTAATCTTTAATTTGGTTATCTCTACTTTTTCGATTGTATTTACGACAATCATATACAGCCCCAACCAGGCATATTAAATAGAATATTATTTAAAAAACCGTACATAATACGAAAGAGATTGCCAAACCGTACCTACCTAACAGATATACATACGCGAGCCGACAAGTAGAGCTTCAGCGAAAGAAACCATATTAAATTCAATCATAAAAATAATAAATCTGAAGGAATTCTTAGGATATTAACTTATAGATACTTTTTTAAGAATATTACGAATGGGAATAGTACCTAAACTCGCTGTCCATCAATCTCTTCGAGCTTGAATCGCCTTTTCGTGTCCGATTACAGTTTTATTACAGTTCCCTGTAAAACGCCAAAAAAATCATTTTTGATTTTCTAAACTATTGGCACACCTTGTATAGACGTATATTTTTGTCCACGAACTACTGTCACGCTGACAGGTGAAACGGCAATTTAAAGCATCTTAACGTCAGTCTGACTTTTCGTTGTTGAAGTTTGAAATTTAGATGCTATTTAGCCTAATACTAATACTTGACACTAAAAGAGTCATAGTGTTATTAGTTTTACACAATGAAAGGACTAAATCATTATTAAAAAAGTAATATCAGATTTATTTTAGTTTTGCATAATTTAACCTGTCAATTATCATGGTCCACAAACGTCATTTTTGGGCTGTAATATTTAATAATAATCATACATCTTTTGACCTTTTGAGCTTTGTTATAATGCAAATTTGTGAACAATGCATGCCCATTACACAGAAGAATCAAGTTTTAAATAAAATATTGGTATAGAATAGTACGACTTAGTTTAGTTAGTGAATTTATAACTGGCTTCCATATTAATAAATTAGTTTCATTTGTCTGCTCTGAAATTGTTCCTGTCAAAGTGAGTTTGCAGTGGCATTGAGTCGTCGCCTGTAGATTGTGCTCTGGCTATGTCGGTTGCTGAGACGATCCTATTATAATTTAAATATTTAATAGTGACGCTGATCGTTGAACTAAAAACTATAACTAAAAATAATACAGATCGACGTGGGAATATCTTTGTAAACATTTTGCTTACACACACTGTAAAAAGAATATAATTCGTAATTGTTGGATCATTTTGTGATTCTTATTAAGTATTTAAGGAAAAATAACACAAAAAGTTAGTTCATGATCACAACCAATCGATCGAAATAAAAGCCACCAGCCTGGGTGGGACACGATCATCTTGAACCATCATCAGAATGTTTGATTAACAATTTGATTTAATGGTGTATTTTCAAACATATCCCATTAAATGGTTGAATGCTGACAATGAAAAGTCAGACTGCTGACGTCAAGATGTTTAACCAAATTGTCGTTCCACCTGTCATCGTGACAATAGTTCGTTCAAGTGTATTCATTCACACATAAACTTGTGAGAACGAAGTGTCAGACTGACAGTGCTTAACCAAATTGTCTTTCCAATTGTCAAATGAAATTAACAACATAACATGATGAATTTTAACAAAACATGTTTTAAACTTATTGGTCATTGAGAGAATTAATTAATTTTCATATTACGCTTTAATAGTATACTTTGTAAAACCCAATCGAAAATCTTGCTGGCTCCTAATACCATTTAACCGAAAATGTACTTCTGATTAGTTGGTGCCAACCCGCAGTCGCATACTTTAAATGCTTGCTTTTATAACTGAATTGGTAAACGAAATTACATAAATGCTTATGGGAATTTTATTTGATGTATTTATTTTATTTCGAAGTGTTTCGGACACATCTGATAAATAAAGAAAACTCACCCTATTATTTGTATGTAGAAAGATCGATGAGAAATGTTATTAAATGATCCCATTCGTAAAATGGCTTAAATTTATATAACTACATCTTGAACACTGATATATTTCCAACATTCTTTTGACATTTAGGTTTTGTATAATTCGTGTGCATCTAACGTAATTTGGCAAGCCCAAAAGGCAAAACTCAGGTGGTTCTTTATTTAGTCTTGCTTCAAGTTCTTTGTTGTATGAAATTGGCCTGACATTTCGATGAGGTATATAAGGAATAGAGTGTCTTTGTATTTAATATATCATAATAAATTATAGAAAAATCGTTATATTTATTACTGTACTTACGTGCGATAATACACTTTAAGTTTATTTTATCATATCCTTCGGTATTGTTCATATATTCATATAGAAAATAAATAGTAACAATTGATAATAATAACGTTAATACGTATCTGAAAGATACCACATTTCAATTAAAAATGCATTTTTCCTTCGTAATCTTTCTATTTGTCGACTTTCTGACATTGAGACGTGACAACCGATCGATGAACGTGAATATACATATAGTCATTATCATTATTAATATATAAAATATTAATCAACCTATGCAGTGCACATGAGATTCTGATATTTATTTTTCGCCCGTCCGGAATGCATTGACATCAGTGCACGTTTAAACGGCCATTTTTCTGACCCAATCCACCTGCAAACGAACTTTAATTTGTCGGTACCTTCGATTGCGTGCGACTGTCGACTGGAAATAAGCATTTAAAAGGTGCCAAAAAGCCGGTTCCTTAAGACCCCGATTCTTGTTGGGCCCTCGAAACCTTCAAAATTTCGTATTTCAGTCTTAAAAGCGATTTTTTTGTGGATACAACTCAGTTCGTCTGTCAGATTGATGTTTCTCGGGATTTTTATTGATTGTCACGTGAATCGTCATGACGTAAGCCATTTTTCTGTTAAAACATCGAATGCACGCTCCTCTTTAAAAGCCCGTATCTCTGAACACGCTCCACTTAGAAGGAAAATCTCTCCGTCGAGGAACCCTATAAAGTCGCCATACGCTCACGCCAACAGCTTTCAATTTCGCGTATCCAGAGACGAGTTCTTCTTACCGTTTTGCCAATTTTCGTCGATTTTGCGGTTCAGTTAGTAACCAAGGCGATTCGGTTAAACTATTTCAACCAAGGCGATTAGAAGGGGACACACAATTGGCTTTTAGTATATATAAAATGAAGATAACAACCCTTGCAACATGCACACATGCATTAGATTGGAATTTTATGATCGTATCGGCCTGTCGTCGATCGTCGAACAGTACTTTTCCACATGTTTATAAATACTGGCAACAACGTTCGTTTCAATACATGGACTTTAGCTCGCATGCAAGGTAAAAACTATACATGGGCGAGATAGGGGAATACGTTTCAGTTTCACTCAGACTAGACCGACTCGTGTTTTGTCGGCTCTCGGGCACCGTATTACCTACAGGTTTCCCCGAGAGCTGACAAAACACGAGTCGGTCTAGTCTGAGTGAAACTGTAACGTATTCCCCTATCTCGCCCATGTATATTAAAAACAGACCGAACCTGTATATCACCATATATTATTATTCATGTCGCTATAGTAACTGCAACGATTGCTACATATCAGAATAATTATTTGTAAAAAAAAATATGCGCAGTATAACCTTTTACTATTGCCGTTTAAAATAGAATTAGTTCAGCAAATGTTTCATCAAAACTTTCTGTTTGCCACTAAGATCTCGACATCTCTCCACATATTAATAAATAAATACGCGAACACCTCAACGCAACACATGTTTAGGTAGGGAGTCGGATAGACAGACTAATATTTACTTAGTAGTGGTGCACGACGACGTCCAAATTTTCAATATAATACACGGTAGTTTTCTTTTCATACACTATCCAATCCAATATAATCCAGATTGCTGCCGTGTGGTTTGTTTAGATGTTGTAATATGAGACGACAGCCTGTCTCACTGCTGCCACGACCTTTCATTTCCGTCTCTTTTCGTCTCGACTTGATATAGTGTATAATTTAAAGAGCGCAACACACATAGAAGATAGAAGATATACCATATACATATGTGAGTGGATTTTAAGTGTTTAACTGTGTATACTCTGCGGCAGATGCTACACTATTACTATGCGTATATTACTGGCTGCTGCTGCTGCTGCTGTTGCAGTAGTTTTTAAAAAGAGTAGCACGTGTGTGTTTGTATGCGGTGGATGGATGATTGTGTGTGCGACTTCGTCTTCCGCCTTCCTTCCAGCTCTTCGACGGGGTTGTGCGATGCATACCTGTGAGCATTTATCTTGTCAAGGGGTGTGTGGATCTCCGATATTCTATAAAGATGCAGTTCGAAATGTATTGTGTCGTCTGGTTTTCATGAATATTTTGTTTCTTTTTCATTTGTCGAGGTGTAGCCTGTTATAGGAAATATCTATTATATCATTCAACGTAGAAGAGAAAATTGGGAGTTCGCAATTGAATTTTATTTATTTATTCTTGATAAGTGTTTTTAACTTTTGCATCGTAAATAAAATATGTTATTTTCAAGGTGCAAGAGATTTTTCACTTTTGTTTTTACGGCATTCATTGATGAGAAATTTATCTCTCATAAATATAATGTTGCAAATGGAAACAAACATTTAAGAGCTTCGTTTGACATTTCGGGGTATTCTCGCATTCATTTGTTGAAAATTTTAAAAATTATTCAGTTTCCAGGGAAGATATTCTATTTCCACCATTACCTATAATATCACTTGATATTTTAATCACTCTTTCTTCACGTTTCTTGGAATTTGCTGAAATTCCAAGAAATTCGTTTGTTGAAAATTTTAATAATAATATTCTTTATTAATATTCTTTATTATAAAATTATTCAGCTTCCAGGGAAGATAATCTACTTTCACCATTATATCACTTGATATTTCAATCACTTTTTCTTTCACGTTTCTTGGTATTTGCTTAAATTCCAAGAAATGTATATGTTGAACATTTTAAAAAATATTCAGCTTCCAGGAAAAATATTCTATTTCCACCATTACCTATATCACTTGATATTTCAATCACTTTTTCTTCACGTTTCTTGGAATTTGCTGAAATTCCAAGAAATTTATATGTTGAACATTTTCAAAAACATATCCAGTTTCCGGGAAAGATATTCTATTTCCACCATTATGTTACATGATATTTCAGTCACTTTTTCTTTCACGTTTCTTGGAATTTCCTTAAATTCCAAGAAATTTATTTGTTGAACATTTAAAAAAATATCCAGCTTCCAGGAAAGATATTCTATTTCCACCATTACCTATATCACTTGATATTTGAATCAATTATCTTTCACGTTTCTTGGAATTTGCTGAAATTCCAAGAAATTCGTTTATTGAAAATTTTTAAAATTATTCAGCTTCCAGGAAAGATATTCTACTTTCACCATTATATTACTTGATATTTCAATCATTTTTTCTTTCACATTCTTGGAATTTGCTTAAATTCCAAGAACTTCTAAAAATTTTAAACATTATTCAGCTTTTAAGAAAGATATTCTACTTCCACCATTATATCACTTGATATTTCAATCACAAATCCATTTGTTGAAATTTTAAAAATTATTAAGCTTCCAGAAAAGATATTCTATTTCCTCCATTATTTCACTCGATATTTCAGTCTATTCTTCCTTCACGTCTCCTGGAATTTGCTTAAATTCCAAGAAATTCATTTGTTGAAATTTTAAAAATTATTCAGCTTCCAGGAAAGATATTCTACTTCCATCACTATATTACTTAATATTCCAGTCACTTTTTCTTTCACTTCTCTTGGAATTTGCTTAAATTCCAAGAAATTCATTTGTTGAAATTTTAAAAATTATTTAGCTTCCAGGAAAGATATTCTACTTCCAACATTATATCACTTGATATTTCAATCACTTTTCCTTTCACGTTTCTTGGTATTTGGTTAAATTGCAAGAAATTCATTTGTTGAATTTTTAAAAATTATCCAGCTACCAGGAATGATATTCTACTTCCTCCATTATTTTTTATTATTTGTTTTATTAGTTTTTTGGAATTTGCATAAATTCCAAGAAACTTGAAAGAAAAAGTGAATGAAATATCAAATGATATAATGGTGGAAGTGAAATATCTTTCCTGGAAGCTCGATAATCTTTAAAATTTCAACAAATGAATTACTTGGAATTTTAGCAAATTCCAAGAAACGTCAAAGAAAAAGGGATTGAAATATCAAGTGATATAATGGTGGAAGTTGAATATCATTTCTGGAAGCTGCATAATTTTTAAAATTTCGTTCCGATAATAGTTCGGCGCTTTTCATTTCTTTTATTTCTCACAGTTGTTTTCCACGTATCATTATTTTCATTTCCATTTATGGCATTTCCTGTATTCCATTATAATTTCGTCATTGTTGTATTCTATTCTATTCATTTTTCTCAGTGCTCCTGTTTGCTTCAATGTAGGGGTTACTAATTGAAGGTTCTGTTTTTAGCATCTAAATGTATTTTGTCTCATTTTTTTTTTGTAAAATGAATAAATCTTTTAGGGCATTACATATTAAATTGTTGTTATAAATTAATATTATTATTATATATGTTACAGATACATTAATATACCCATACATACGTCTGAATACTTAATGAGTAGCATATACAATAAATTACCAATTCCCATCTTTTCAATTTTTGCAGTGTATTACTCCAATAAATATAATATATCACAGCAACGACGGCAATATTTACGTAAAGACGTGAGCTGTTCAGTTTCAACATTTTGTCGCCAGTTGTCGGCACCGTACAGATGAAATTTACGTATTTTTTCCGCGGTGCAATTACCTGATTATTATAACAAATACATAATTAAATTTACATAAGATTATGTGTGTTGCCTTTTTCGTACTTTTATTCACTAACCGCGGCGAAATGTATCGACAAATTTGCACAGAAATTCTCGCAAAATATTGAAACTTTAAAAAATCATTATGTTGCTTTAGAAAAAATATATACCTATATAAAAATGGGCCCGGTGTATCTTCTAGATAAAGGTTCATAGTTTCTATAAACGGAAGATCAAACCATAATTCTAAAATTTGGCTGGTATATTATACCGCCTGTGTTGTAGGAATTTAACATGCGATAGACCAGTATAAAAGACTCCTAAATATTCAACAAAAAATGTTACTACTCATCATATCCAATAAGGCAATCGGAAATGATTCAGATTCAGTAGTAATCTGCATGAACAAAGTATACCTGAGCTATGTTTTTTAGATTCGATTTTGTCAGATATTTATCGAATATATTGTCTGAAAAGGTACTAAACATGTTTCTTTTTGCGTACATAAAAACGTCAACTTAAAATATTCTCTCAGAAGAATTTGTCAAAAACAATTAGACAGCGAAATTTAGAGGGGCCGCGTGTGTGGTTTGTAAGACGATATACTCTGTGTGGATTTACATTCCGAATACGAGGAAACGGGGAAAAAAACTTAAAAAGGTGTGAGGCATCTATTTTTCTATAATTAGAAAGAGAAATCCTATTCTTTATAGGGTTCCATATAAGTCTGAATGTTCATAGTGTGAAAAAACAAAACATAACCGCAAGTATTAGATTCGGTGTATTCGCTTAGATTAAATAAAAACCCGCCACAAATACATACATTTGGTAATACCTGGATTTCGCTCTAACCAGATAGAAAATTACTGACTTGCAATTTTAAATAAATCATATAAAAACGCAGACGTACCCAAAAGTAATCCCTTGTATTAGTAATTCTATTATAGCTAGCAATAGAGTAACGTTAAATTCATGAGTACTAATACGTATACAAGGTAAGTTATAACTTTATAACATTCACTCATTTTCGTATACTTCAAGCAGATCATAATGTCATCATATGATGATATTGTCGTCACAAACAAAGAATTTTGTGTCTTTTATATTTCTAATTTGCATTTTGTTTGTATGGTTATTAAGTTTTGTAAATATATCGGTTAAATAAAAGACTTTTTTTGATTTCATTTAATACAGTATTACATTGAACTTAATAAGTTTATTAACTATTGTTTAATCATGCAATGCATCTAGTGTAGCCTAAGGCGTTTTCGGAAAATGTATAGCATTTAACTGACCCGGTCAGACAATACCTGGACAGGTTCCAAATTTTGTAACGGTTTTAATCATAGGTTTATTTTTTAATAAGATACAGAATTTAAAACTAAATTTGGATCAACTTCTGTCTATACATTTTGGATCTCACATACGTATCAGAGGTGCCATAACTGCCATACACCTTGTTCTTGGAAAGTTTGCAGTGACTGCATTTCACTAATTTATTGTATCTTGTTAAGCAGTAATTTCTAAACATGCAAGAAATATCCTTCACAAATAATATTATTATTATTACTTTATTCGTTGTTTAGGGTCAGTGTTAAAAAAAAAACATGAGGAAGAAGATGTGAAAGATTTAACGATATTGTTATAGTTTAAAATATCAGTTATTAATAATATGTTAATAGTTTTCAATAATAAAGTATAAAAGTTAAATTGTCACATTTACACTACCAATATTATTTTGAAAGACGAAATTCAACACCTGTAAAGACATATTGATTAGAAATGTCAAATGAGAAATAAAATATTAATGGCATAAATTTACTGCAGAGTATTTTGGAATATGAGATGAAATTAAGGAAAGGTTTTAGACTATAATTATTTTTATTTATATGTAATACAATTGTAAAGGTTAAACAGGAATTGAAATGATTCATTATACTTTTCAAAAATAAACAAGGTACGAAAATCAATTTGGATTGCATGTTGCTATCTATAGTAAGTAATTAGATTAAATCTTTAAAATAATAATAATAATAATAATAATAATAATAATAATAATAATAATACTTTATTTGTCATAGGTTTACAATAAACATAGACATCGTCAGTACATAATAAATACATATAAAGAAATATGACAAACATTATATTATAAAAAATGCAATCATACACGATAAAATTATATAACAAAGGCAATATTGTTAAGAGACTGATTAAAAACTGGTGTTAAAAAATTCAGTCAACGTACAACAAGAGAGTAGGTTTTATAAAAATACATAATCTTGGAGGAAAGAAAAAATAATGCTTATTACTATTTTGTTTTACAGAATAAATATACTGTCGAAAACAGCAAGTTGTTATTATTTTATTTGTATAAGAAAATAACAACACTAGTTCGTGTTTTTCAATTTCGAAAGAGAAGATTTCCAATCGGTAATAAAGTATTATTTAAGAGGAAATTATATGTATATAATATCCTATTTTCAAATTTAACAATTGTAAAGAATATAAAAAAAAATATTTTGGAAGAAGAAAGTAATATTTTATAAAAAGTATTTTAATTATCGACAGAAAAGAATTGATTGAATTTTCAAGGTTAACTATGTAAGACGGACTAGGACAAAATATACAGGAAAACCTACAAGCAGTATTTCATAAGAATATTCAAAAGAATCTTATACTAGACGACCTTGACTGTCGAGGCTTTTTAAGAGTGACTACAGGTGGAATTGCATTTTCAAGCAGGATTCAAGAAGAGCTGAATATACTTGGAGTATACGTGATGTGGTCCAAGATTTACCAGACGTTTCAATGGGGATTACTTTGATGAGATGATATCCACGGGATATTTGCAAAAAACTGCTATTTGAAAGAATAGAAGAATTACTTCCAGTCCAAATCTTAAAATTTCTTTACTTTAATGATGTTCATTAAGATACAAGTTTATATCCAATAGGAATGCGACATTCCAATATTCATCAATATTCAATATGGCCACTTCATACCTGACAGATATAAAAATTAATTAAATTTGACAGTTCTCTGCAATTTACTAGTAAGTAGTTAAAATTTGTGCTTTTTTGAAAATATAAACGGTAAAAATAAGGGATAATGACAGTGAAATGTAAAATTTGACTCCACCAGAAATTATGGAACAAGCCTTAGTAGCCACGAACAATTTATTACCAGCTAAATTCGCAAAAACGAACGGAAAATTTTACGCTCAATTTATGAAATGGAATGTTCAAAAAAATTGTTTTATTATGGGGTCACAGAAAAAATAGTGTATGCAACTCGCATTTAATGGCTATTAAGACACTCGTATTCATTACGATACTCGCCTTCGACTCGTATCGTAATTTTCATTCTCGTGTCTTAATAGCCATCATTAAATGCTCATTGTATAATATACTATTATACAAAAAATTGTTCCAAATCTAGCCGTTAGAACTTAAATCTATAGAGAGTGCACAATTTACGTGGTATTCGAAAAACTGCAATTATGATAAGAGTAAAAGTATTACTTTTGCTCCGAATTCTGAAACTTTTTCGAAACAAAAATTGTTCCAATTCGGGTTCTAAAATTTGTTGTATTCTAGATAAATCTGTATAGCATGCATAATTTGCGAGATATTTGCTAAAAAACGTTTTTACATAAGACAAAAAGACACTTCCAGTAGAAATTTCCAAAAACTTCTTTTACAAAATCGTCTAAAATTCACTACTTTTGTATTCTTTAGAAATTTGTCTAAGATTCGTAGTTGACGAGATATTAGTAGGGTAATTCCGGGTTAGATGGTGAGCTGGGTCAGATGGTGAATCGTTGTAGTTTTACTAATTTTTAACAGAGGGCGCTTGTAACCTATAAGCGTGTTGTTTGTGATCAGCTATTGTGATTGAGTCTAGGAAAATAACGGTCGGTGTCGAAATACGTGAATAATTTGGAAGGTAAGGTTTTGTAGCACCAATACTTTTCTATACGCCTGATTCAATGTCGGAATTGCCGATGTATTTCAGTAAAACAACAGCTTGTTTTGGCTTTTCTACCTTTTTTCATGTCTTGTAAAATTACTTAACCTCAAAACAATCGTCGGCAAATATCTGTTCATTCGCAGATGCGTTCACCATCTCACCCATATCAATTGGTAGAGTTGGTGAACTCAATTTTGGTAGAGATGGTGAATAGTAAATTTAAATTATTTCAGTTTTGTGAAGAATGCCGACGTTCTACAAAAGACAAACAAGATCTTCAAGGGGTCAGTGGAGTGAAGATCAACTCAACAGAGCAGCCCGTACCGTTCAGGAGGGTCAAAACATACTTCAAGCTGCAAAAACGTACTCCATTCCATGGTCAACGTTAAAACGCAGACTTGTTAAAGGCAGTTTTAAGAAAACATCAATGGGTCCATCGTCTCATCTAGGCGAAGCAGCTGAAAAGAAGCTTGTAAAGCACATTCTGAAGCTTCAACGATTTGGATTTTCACCAACACGGAATGAAGTGCGTTCTATGGCATTCAAATTGGCAGAACAGTTGGGAGTACGGCACACTTTTAACCGTGATAAAGAAATGGCTGGTTTTGATTGGCTTCGTCTTTTTTTGAGCCGAAACCCTGAGCTTAGTGTACGGAAGTCTGAAGGCATTTCACTAGCTCGCGTGAGAAACTTAAACAAAGAGGCTGTTTCACAATATTTTGACTTACTTCAAGACATTTTGGTCAACAATGACTTGGTGAACAAGCCAGCTAATATCTTCAATGTTGATGAAACCGGATTACAGCTCAATAACAAACCAGGCTACGTGATAGCTGGAAAGGGATCCCGAAATGTTTCAAGCATAACTTCTGGTGAAAAAGGCGAAACGATATCAGTCATTTCTTGCTGCAATGCTGAAGGAAACTTTCTTCCACCGGCTTGTATATTCAAGGGTAAAAATGAAAAGGCTGAATATAAAGACGGCATGCCAACGGGTTCTACTGTTTATATGTCACAAAAATCACCATATGTGAATACCGATATTTTTTTACTTTGGCTGAAAAACCATTTTGTACCAAGAAAGCCAGAAGGCAATGTTTTGCTTATACTCGACGGTCACAGCTCTCATTGTAGTTCAGTAGAGACCCTGGAATATGCAGAGTCGAAAAACACCACATTACTATGTTTACCAAGTCATACCACCCATTACCTTCAACCACTTGATAAATCATTTTTCAAGGCCTTGAAAAGTTTTTACTACAATGCTTGCAATACCTACATGAAACTGAACCCAAGCAGAAGAATAAACAGGTTGTCTTTTGGTAAACTACTGTCTGAGGCGTGGGAGAAAGCCACTACGCGTGATAATGCTACGTCCGGTTTTAGGGCGACGGGCATTTACCCCTTTAATCCTCGAGCTATTCCCGAATACGCCTATTTAGCCACACAAGATCCTTCAGCAGAAGCTAACACTCACCAAACAAGAGAGGAAAATCAAGAACGATTAACAAGAGATGTAACGCCTCAACCTACTACATCGAAGTCTTCTGCTTCAGTTGGACGAAAAAGATCAAGTGAAGATGAGGAAATGCCGCTTCAACCCAGTACTTCAACATCTGTTGCTTCAGTTGCACGAAAAAACTCAACAGATCAGGAAGGATTAGGTGATCAGCTAATAACACCAGGAAAAATGTTGGACCAAATATCACCAGTTCCAGTTGTTGAGAAAGTCGAAAAAGTAAGGAAAAATTCCAGACAATTGGCAGCGGTTCTTAATTCCCCTGATTCAATTGCATCCTTGAAATCTAAACAAAACAAGAAGAAAATGAAAAATTCTGGAGAAACAAAGAAAAATACCAAAACAAAAAAAACAAAAGCACTAAAAAAAGTAAATTCCGTAAAAAATTACAAAGACACGGATTCAGAATCATCTATTGATTTTGAACTAAACGACGAAGAAGAGATCGAAGAAGAATATTGCTGTGTTGGTTGTGGTGAATCCTACCTACTCACCAAAAAACAAGTAGATTGGATTCAGTGTACCATTTGCAGTTTATGGTTACATAAAGATTGCACCAAATTTTGCAACATGTGCGACCTCTGTGGCAAAAACGAGGACAAAAAGAAAAGGCCAACAAAGTGACTTTTCCAATTTCCAATCCACCATCTGTCCCGTTAAGGTGTCACCATCACACCCATAGGTTGAAGGTGTGATGGTGAATTGGGAAAAAAGAAGTTTTATTTTTTTTAATTTGTTTTTTACATTTTTTTGTACTTTAGAAGTTACGTTTATGTTCCTTATATATTTTAGGAAAGAAAGCCTAATTTATGTATGTTAAATACACATTAGTGATAAAATACAGCCATTTAAAATGTTGTTCACCATCTAACCCGGAATTACCCTATATTTTTTTTACTGAAGTAAACTACTACTTCCGGTCTACCGATTTAACTAAAAATTTAGTCAGATCTCAAGAGGAAGATTGTACTCGTAAATATAAAGTTTGGTATTGATAGCTTGAGCCGTTTGGTCGCTATTGTGGCCACACACAGAGAAAGAGAGAGGCAGGCAGACACACACACACACACACAGAGAGAGAGAGAGGGTGACCGACAGACATGTTTGCAAAAACCACTTTTTTGGTATCAGGGGACTTATAATGTGATGATCAAAAATTTGACGTTTAATTGTTTTAAATAGCAAAGAAATTTACATCTCGAATGGTAGAATTTTCTTAAAAAAAATTAAATTAATTATATTTCGAAAACGTTTTGATACAATATAGAGAGGTACCTGGAGAACTTGTATAGAATTTAATAAGAAAACCAACATTGATAAGAAATGGAGGATGTTTTATTTGACATAAAAAATTGATATCTACTTAGGTTAGAAGCTCCAACATTGTATTCATTAAAAGTAATTTATAAACCTCGAATCCCCTCGAATTACTGTCACATGCAAAAGTTGAATTAATTCTCATAATTACTTCTTCATCTAATGCCAATCAACCGTCCATCCTGGGACACCCGGTCTAACTCATAATAATAAAATCATGTACATATATTATATTATTTTCCTGGATTCGATTAATTTTATTGACTTGCTACTTTGCATTCTTATGTATTAATTCATTTTAAAGATGCCAGACGACGTCAGATTATTACATAGAAATGTTATGGAATATTAACAGATTTTTCTAGGCTGCGGGACTATAATATTAATAAAGAAGGATTACAGTGTTCTACAAGCCATGCTTACGTCAAACCACACAGTGTGCGGTATCAGGTTATCGATATGCATACACATTGACCTAATTAAAAATTGAATGCGGCGCTTCCATATATTTTTTTTAATGAATGAACAGTTGCGGTTCTTTCAACACAATTGTCATTGCTTATTCTCAAATTGAACGTGTTGTAACTACTCATTTACGTTATTATGTATCGTTATCGGGTATATCTGCATTGGTTGGAGGGTACCGGACACTTGAAAAACTATAATAGATACCATAACTACCCCGGTTCGAAAACGTTCTATTCTTGCACGCATCTGTCAGCGTGCAAACATCGTAAACCGTAATCCGATACGAGCACTCGGAAGTGGCACAAGGTGTCTACCATAAACTCTTGTTCTTCAGGGGATTTGTGTGTTCTACCACCACCGCCTATATACAAAGAATATAAGGTACCTATTCATTTACTCGGTCGGTACGCTTTTTTATTATGAAAGTGTAGTAATATGCGGCATGTGCAGCCTGACGAGGAAACGTAAGGATGAATCACGTTATACATACCTTACAGTATCAAGTTGTGTGTGTGTGGTTTTCAAGATAATATATCAATGTAAACGATTTAAATTAGTAAGTAGAGTGGAACGAATTTTCTGAAAATCAACATTGGCATATATAGCTGTTTCTCTTTCTTGTTTTTAACTGTAATTCTAACATATTAATTCGAGAGAGCAACTACAACAGGTAAACACAATTGATTGTTATCTAACAACATTATTAGAGTATAAATAACGCGAGGAATGAAGGATTTGAAGTGAAAACATATAAAGTTAGCTTATCGCTAGCGAATTCGTTACAGGTAATAGTTTCAAGACATGTACTTTAATTCGAAATAATTATTAAATTACAACTTTGAAACTGTAAAACTCGAATGTAGAAATAAAGGAAAATGGAAAATATGCAAAAGTATTGGGTAGGTATTGTATGATTGGAAATTGATTTCAGCTTTGTGTATCAATTTGACACTGGGAATATAAGTCACAAATTAGAGCAATATAAATAATAATAATTTATTGGTCACTAGTAATATACAGTGCATAATAATACCGGGATATCAACAATTAAATTGGTCAATGGTGGTCATGGATTTTAAAATTATTGTCGTAGCGTGCATCGTAGATTTAGGTATGTCATAATTTTTTGAATGTCAAAATCTGTCAAGTTAATTGTGTTGAAGTTTTCTAATCCTGCACGGTTTTTGAATCATGGTTCTCACCACAGAGCACAAAATTTACATGATTGATGCCTATTTTCGAACGGGTGTGCTAGTTAATGGAACTTGGGAATACAGTCAACGTTTGTGTTTGGACAATTTTCGAGAGCACTTCCCAGCCGTAGCAGTATTACCGGACAATTTTTATGCATGCCTTACAAATTGTGTTGAAGTGTTTCGCGAAACTGGTTCTGTGACGCATAAAAAAGGTGCTGGTAGATCAGGAGTTCGTACAGAAGAAGTTATTAATGACGTTCGTCAACGTATGGAAGAAGAGCCTACAAAACCTTTAAAACGTCTCTCTCAAGAAATTCGGCTTTCTTATGGAACATGCCAAACGATTGTAAAGAAGGACCTGAACATGCATCCATATAAGATGCAATCATATCAAGCTCTTCTGCCTGCAGACCACCCCAGACGCCTTGCGTACTGCCATTGGTTCGTTAATAATTTAATGAATAACGATCTGCTGAACTTAACTTTTTTTTCTGACGAAGCTTGGTTCCACCTTTCGGGTTACATCAATTCTCAGAATATACGAATGTGGAGCACTGATAACCCGCATATTTTTATTGAAACGCCACTACATGCTCAGAAAATTGGTGTTTGGATGGCAGTTTCTCGCAGAAGAATAATTGGGCCAATTTTTTTCAATTTCACCGTCAACGCAGAAAGGTACAGAAATATTTTTGTGACTGAATTTGTGCAACAGTTAGACGATGATGAACTTCAATACGGTTATTTCCAGCAAGACGGTGCAATAGCACATACTACACGAGAAAATCTTGCTTTTCTCCGCGAGTTTTTTGATGACCGGCTGATAAGTTTGCATACGGAAGTTGAGTTTCCTCCGAGATCACCTTGTTTGACAATTATGGACTATTTTATCTTTCCTTATTTAAATTTTTTTTTTTCATTATATGACTTGTATAATTTGTTATATTAATTAGTTAATTTGTTAAACACATTTTTTAAATATCGTCAGCATGCCTGCTCATATTCACTCCTTCAATTTAGAAATCTTCGTTCACTTGTCAAGAAGCAGTTTTGCGCAAGCGTATGCTAATTACCTGGGCGGGTGTGCAGCATGAGATCTCTATTAATCCGAGTAGGTTCTGGTCCTTTATCCGTGAAAAAAGGCAGAAGACCCGAATACCTGGTCGTATGACTATGGATGGCGAAACTTTGGATGGGCCTCAGTTGGTTGTCGATGCTTTTGCGAAATTTTTCAGTAGTGTTTTTACAAACCCTGCCTATCCACAGGTCTCCCTTGATTATCATAATAATAATAGTCATATAAACTTTATTGAGCTCTCTGAGGATCAGGTTTCTAAAGCAATAAGCAAACTTAATGACAGTTACAGCACTTGCCATGATCAGGTTCCATCCTTTCTCATCAAGAACTATTCTCCTGCTTTTTGTATCCGTTGGTAAGGATTTTCAACCTAGCATTGAAGAGCTCTTCCTTTCCAAGGATTTGGAAGTTCGCTCGCATTGTGCCAATATTCAAATCGGATGATTGCTCTGATATAAAAAATTACCGGCCAGTGGCGATCTTGTCCAATTTCTCTAAGGTTTTTGTGCGGTGTCTCTACGCAGCAGTTTCTCCTTGCATCAATACATATCTTTCTCCGTCTCAGCATAGTTTCGTTGCAAGGCGTTCCACTGTCTCTAACCTGTGCCAATTTGTGCAAACTTTGTCTCAGGCTCTAAATTCTCGTGAACAAGTGGACGTCTTGTACATGGACTTTTCAAATGCGTTTGATCGCATAGACCACTCCATCATTCCTTCCAAACTAAGCTCGTTCGGTTTCAGTGCGCGCCTGGTCTCGTTTTTCATGTCATACCTCTCTAACAGGCGCCAACTTGTGTTTTACAATGGTTTCGCCTCAGATGAATACATTGCTACCTCGGGTATCCCCCAGGGGTCTATTCTGGGTCCATTAATTTTCAATGTTTTCATTAACGACATCACTGACGGCTTAATGTCCCAGAGTTTACTCTATGCTGATGATCTAAAATTGTTTCGTGAGATCTCGACTTCTGATGATTGCAGTTCACTTCAGTTTGACCTTGAGAGTATAGCTCGCTGGTGCTCTTTGAACAACTTACCTCTTAATATTGGCAAGTGTAAGGCGATTACTTTCACTCCAGCTTCTTCTCCCTTGATTTTTGATTATAGCCTGGATCAGGTGCAGCTCGCTCGTGTTGATCTGATTATGGACTTGGGTGTTATTTTTGATTCAAAGCTAACATTTGCTCAAAATGTTGAGTATATCACTAAAAATGCCAGGAAAATGCTTGGTTTTATTGTTCGCAACTGTGGTACCTTTTCTAATGTTGTAACCTTGAAATCCCTTTACTACTCCCTTGTGAGATCGCGCTTGGAATATGCGTCGATCATCTGGAGCCCATACTATGCTACCTACAAGCGTGAATTGGAGTTGATTCAGCGGCGGTTTGCCAAGTTCTTATGGTTTCGTCTGGATGGTCACTATCCGGAACGTAGCACTGAACACGATATTCTTTTGTCACGTATTACTTTGACCTCTCTTAATTTCAGACGAACTATCGCCAGTCTAATATTTCTAGTTAAGCTTTGCCGGAACTATATTGACTCTCCCGCATTACTATCAATGCTTAATTTTCGTATTCCGCATTTCGGTGTTCGGAACAGCAGCACCTTCTATTTACCGTTTGCACGCACAAATGCATTATTAAATTCCCCTGTTTACGTGATGTGTTCTCACTTTGATAGCATTTCGTCGCAGTGTGATTTGTTTCATTCTACTATTGGTGGAGTTAAGGGTGTTGCGGTGCGAACATTCAATAACTTTGCTTAGCACTGATTGTATTTGCAGCCACTATTCTTTCTATTTTCATATTTTTATGTTTTTCATTTTTCAGCTACTTCTTCACTGTTTAATTTTTAAGCACTCATTATATATTTGTTATCTTGCAAATTGTCCTGTAATTGGAATATGTATGTTCTGTTGGGAAATAAAGTGAATTATTATTATTATTATTATTAAACACATAAAAAAAATAGGTGATAAATCACCTATTTTTGTAATTTGTACCTTGGTGTCACGAGCTTATTTGCTTGTTTAAGCTTGGCCTGATGATGTGAGTAGTATTTAAACTCACGAAACCGGTCGCCGTAATTAAAATAAAGAATCTGTGGGACTTTGGACCTTGCTTCAAATTTCATCTCTTAAAAAATAAGATTTTCGCAAATCCGATACATAATTTGCAAGAACTGCAACAAAGAATTGTTCAGCAATGTGCAACCATAACGTCAGAAATGCTGCAAAACGCTTTTCACAGAATGAGGAGGCGCTTAAACTTGTGCAATGAACAAAACGGGGGACATTTCCAACAATTATTGTAATTTAGTTTTTCTGGTTAATAAAAACGTTATTTATTTCATAACTTGTAGTTCATTATTATTTTACAGCTGAACTAAGTAGGTAACACATTTGTCGGTTATTGATAATGCCAGTGTAGCTTGACAATGATTGAATTATTTCAAAAGGATGACTTAAACTAAGACAAGCGTTTTACATTCCATGAGCAACATTGACCAATTTAATTTTTGATATCATAGTAGTAATACATAATGGTTACAAGTAGTATATTAAAGAACGAGTGTTAACTCTTTGAGGGGCAGACTTTAAAAAATAAAATAACCCCAAGTGAGCATAATATTTGTTATACATTTTTTGTCGTTTTTCTTTGGATTATGTGTAGACTGTTATGTACTTTACAAGAAACGAAAGCCAATTTTTTGAAAATTTAAAAAAAATTTTGAAAAAAACAGGTGGTTTGCAAAATGTACCACTGCACTGCAATTTATAAACTATCAAAGTTTTCAAAACAATTTTTAGTTTTACATAAACAAAGTGGTACTTTACATAAGCAACACTCCCAATTTGAACGAATGTCTTTTTTTTTTAACTGCAAATTACGCTGCGTCTTCTACTTGTTCGAATGGGCCTGTGTTCCGCATTTTGCAACCTTGTTGTTTTTGATACAAAAGGTTTATGTTTTTTTTATAAGGACAGTATGATTTACATTTGCACTTCATGATTTTCTTTTCTTGATTGATACAGTTATCAAGCTGTCCACGATAGAGAGTCTAAAATTTTTCATGGTTACTTTAGGTAGATTTAATTGTTTACGTAAAACGAATGCATTTACAACGCACGCATCAATTAAATACAAAAATATTCGATGCCATCACTTGGAACTTTTTCGATTCATTTCGTATGTATGTTTGTTTTGATCGAATTTATCGTCAAAATTCATGTTTACGTTGTAATCGACTAGCATTCTAGGACAAGGAATCATTTCCGCAGTTCCATCTTTTTTCCTCCTCTTTACCTCCAGAACCTCCTCATGATGGTGATAATTAGATAATAAATGTACACTTCGTTTATCCATCCATTTAACAGCAACCAATCCCTTATTACTAACGCTGAAGTCAAAATCCCATCTTTTCAAGCCTTTGTCTGGAGTAAATGTGGGCATAAATTGTCTAGTAATATTTACAGTTCCACGTGCATAGAGATGTTTCTGCTGAAGCTCTTCCATTTATTTCGGTGACGTAAAAAAGTTGTCAAAATAAACGTGATGACCCTTATTTTCTAAGCCCTCACACAATTCGAGTACGAGTCCCAGACCTGCTTCAACAACATCTCCCTTTTTTCCCGTATAGATATCAAACTTTAAGCAATATCCGCTTTTATCTGCTAACATCCATAACTTGTAACCTCTTTTTATTGGTTTCTTCGGCATATATTGCTTTAACGACGATCTTCCTTTGAATCTTCTCATGGATTCATCTATAGCAACATCTCGAGAAGGTAAGAAACATTCGAGAAATCTGGTCTGCAATTGTGTTATCAAGGGTCGTATTTTGTGCAATTTGTCATACATTGGGTCTGTACGAGTTGGCATATACAAATTGTTGTCCAAATGAATGTTGGATAAAAGCCAGCTGAAACGTTTGACAGGCATTAGAGAAGAAATAAAGTTATCATGTAATCTCTATAACTAGGTAGTCTTTTGATTCCCATCAATAAATTTATCCCTATAAAAGTTTTTATTTCTTTCTTGTCAGTAGGCTGAAAATTTGCGCAATCATATCGTTGATTAGCATACAAATTCGTTTGAAATACAATTGAATCCCCAAAATCTTCTGTAAAATATTGATTAAATAATTAGGAGACGGATCGTCCATATCAATTATAAATTGGGCAACACCCGAGTCTCCTATGAAAGAAATGTGTACCTGTGAGGAAACGTTTGCCTTGCTCCAAGTGATATCTGGTACTGACATTTGTCGCTTGTTTTTGGCAATTTTACCTTTTTTTTTGAGAATTGTTTTTCCGAAAATGGCTTTGCGGTATATCCATTTCCTACATGTCCTTTTGTTCTCCTATTTCTTCTTCGATATTTTCAACAACTTCTCCTTCATTATCTTCATTTTGTTGGTTTTCTTGCTCCTGCTCTGAGTGATCTGATTCTTCAACTTGTTCTTCATCTGGTTCACATTTATTATCTGCCTCGTTTTCAGAATCATCACTTGCATCAGACGGAATGGTTTCATAGTCCACATCATCATTAGTATATAAAGCTTTATAAAGTTTTTCTTCAGTAATGTCTACTAATTTCAGCGAAATTTCTTCTACTTTCCGAGACATGTTCTTATATCTGTTAAAAAAGAAACACATACTCAATTACGATTGTACGCGGTGGTACAATTTGACAACACTTGTAAAATTGGAAAAAAAGCACTATCAATATTGACTGCCTTATTATATAATACTAACTAGAAGTTGGCTACAAAATAAACAATCAAAATCAGTTACCGGTAACAGCCAGATTTGTGAAATAAGGACAAATACTGTTGGGCAATTCACTGCTTTCAAAAACTAACCTCAAAATTGGATCGCATGAATTCAAATTACAACTGACAACAAAGTATCCAAAACTAACACTGCGCGACGTCTCATAGGAAAGAGCGCAATCTCAACTTTGGGAGGGGATAGTGGTACACGCTGCAAAACCACTGCAAACCAACGCAAATAAATTTTAAAAAGGCGGTTTAATTTTTATACCACCACACACCTTGGTCAAAATTTTTAGTGGTATGGTTTTTACCCTTCGCCCCTCAAAGAGTTAAGACACGAGCACGAGCCCAAGTTTCTAATTCTATAGTTTAATATTTTTAATGGATGACTGCGGTAAGTGTCTTATGACACGAGTTCTTTATGTTATTTTTTATAGTCTGCCTCTTTTTATAATTTTTTTTTTATAAAAATAATAAGAATTTCAAAATGTAGTAATTTTTGTGGTGGCTGGCAATATGATATAACATTTGACGTACATTCAAAATTTGAATTTAATGCAAATTTTATATTAAATATTTGATATAGTCGAGTCGTTTTGGTAACCGACACGGGCAAAGCACGAACTAAAGGCCACGATTCAATACCACTACAAATTTCGATCGGCCGGAACAATTTCAAAACAATAAAATTAAACAAATTAATTAATGGAAAAACATATTTTTTTATCGGCAAGAATCTACAACGTACATGAAACAGGCTTCAGTACTGGTAACAAACCTGACAAAGTTTATGCAAAAAGTGCAGAATGTGGCTCAAGTACACCCATATGGTGTGCGATTTGTGGTACAGGGGCTTATATATCACCTATGTTTATTTTTGCCAGACAGCGAGTGCCTGGCACGCTAAAGAGGATCGGACCATTGGATGCATTATACGTGTGTTCAAAGTCTGGACGGATGACTGAGGTACTGTTATTAGAGTGGTTACAACATTTAACTAAATTTGCTGCGCAATCTATTGAGAATTCAGTTTTGTTAATATTAGATAACCAACTCTACCAACCTATACACATTTCATTACAATCTAAAATTTTGTAAACAAAATGGAATCGTGGAGTTATCACTTCGTCACATACCTCTCACCATTTGCAGCCCCTAAATGTTGCTTTCTGATCATTATTAAAGACTACTTACTCTTAGGAATGTGAAATATAGTTAAAAACACATGTATGTCAGAAAATAACTGTTTATGTACCAGCTGAATTTAACTGAATAAATAAAATACGTAAACTTGGTTTCAAAAATTATTTAATAATATCACTACAATATCGTTTCGCCAAACTTTGGCTTCATCAGGTGATGAGTAACTGCGTTAGTTACTCATCACCTGATGAAGCCAAGCAATAAACCAAGTTTACGTATTTTATTTATTCAGTTAAATATGGAGTTTCAACATGTATCAGCCTCATCAATTAACTACTAGCTGAATTTGTTGAATAATGCCTACATAAGGAATATTTCCTGTAGATCCAAATTTTAGAAGAAGATTTTTACTTCATTACCGACACGGTTCAAGAAGCACAGGAATCCATGAAAATACAATAAAGAAAGTTGAAAAAACCAATAAAGAAAAAGTCAAGATCGATGAAGACATGTAATTATCACTACCTCATCTACCTCTCGTATCAATGTTACATTACAAGAAATTTCTCCGTTGCCCAAACTTCAGTTACATCCAAGAGAAAAAGATCAAATAGTAAACAGGATTCAACCGTCTTAAAGCAACGCCTCTAAAAAAAAGTGTTGGAAGAAAAATACTGGAGACAACGGCAAAACGTTGGGCCTCCATGGTTGCAAGGAGGAGGACTAGTAAAGTAAATTATTTAAGAAAAAATTATTTGAAAGTTTATCTGATGAATCGTCTTCCTTATTAATAGAAACATATATATTTGTACTAAACTACATGACAGGTACAAGAAAAGAAACATATATTAATTATATTACAAACATAGAAATATATTTAGAAGGGCCATTTGGTCTAGGAGGTAGGAAAAAAACTGCAGAATAAAAAACCTACATCACAGTGTCACAAAACTAAAGGTCTTTAGTTTTTAAGATCCAAGCAACAGACTCTTGAGTTAAATTATATAAATCTGTATATCCAAATTCAAACTTAGCTAGAGGACATTCTTCAACAATATGTTTTAACTGTTTCAATCTCACCTCCGCAATCACAAGCTGGACTCGCAATCATCTACCACTTGAGTAACATACTATTCTCCTCATGAAATCTTCGATATTATGTTGACAAATCTTAACAACTCGATCAATATTCCTTAAAGAAACACAATATGAATTCAAACTTCAAAAATGATACCTGTCATATGACCGTGAGGATCTTGGGGATCTTGTACGGTCTTCCAAGTGATGCTTATTATCGACAACTTTATATTCTCCATTTTGGACCATCGTAAAGATGGTTACCAAAATTAAAGAAATATAGATTAAAACATAAAAATAGCTAGGAAAATAGAAACTTAAAATTGACAAAGAAAATAGAAATAGAAAGCAACGAAAGTGACCATAGCAAAATAAAGAGCTGCTAATATAATCCCTGGTATATTTCATGGCCGGATATGTGACATGCAAATATATTTCTACGTATTAAAAAGGGAACAAAGCAGGCTATTATATAACAGAATGACATGCACATAATTATGGTGTATTCTTAGCTTTGTAAGGAAGCACATACTTCTTGTGGTTTTCTATTATTTAACGAGTAGGTCCTAACACATGCGAATAGCGTGGTGAGCTTAATAAATCTTAAAAAGATTATAAATCATACACTTCTTTCCTTTGCGGAAATTAATTCTACTTAAAGCGCGCATATTTCAAGATAGCGAATCGGAATTCTACGCGTAGCAGATAGAGGAGATAAGCAATGCATATTAATTCGGGTAATTTTTGCAGTATATGCTCTTAAACACAGTAAATTACAACAATAAACTCTATACATTTTTCTCATCATAAGTACATTAGGGGTCAGTATTAAATAACGAGGCTTTAAAAAGGATAACCGTCAACTGCTGCTATGAAATGTAGAATCTTGGTAAGTAGTTGACGAAATATTGGGAAAATTCCAATAATCAAATCTCAAGAGGGAGATTATACACGTAAATACAAAATTTGGAATTGATATCTACAGCGGTTTAACCGCTATCGTGGTCACACACACACACACACAGAGAGAGAGAGAGAGATAGAGAGAGAGATACATTTTTTAAAAACCTCTTTTTTGGTATCAGGGGACTTCAAAACGTGGACATCTAAAAAAATCTCGAAGTCGGAAATTTTCGTCATTACAATACTTCGTTATACAACGTATAAGAAAGTAAAACGACAATAGCTTTGTAATAGTCACTTTTAAAGAATTAACGTCTTACGTTTTTGATGTGAAATTAAATAAGCAGTTCAAAAATGAACTGATATACAGGATGTTCCATTTGAAAAAATTGACTTTTATATAAAAACGTGTCATGTAATTTTAATCCAGTTATCTGCACATACAATTAGTAACTGAAAAAAAAATGCTTATATTAAGACCTCTTATTATGAACAATACTACAAAAAATTGTGTCCATCTGAAACGTCGTTTTCGAGCAATATAATTTTATACAAACATCTAATTTTTCAGAAAAATGGGAATAAGTCGAAAACTTTAGACTTTAGACCTATACTATCTTATAATAACATATAGGGTGTTCCATTTAAAAAACTATAACTATGGTCAGTCACCAAGTTATGGAACACTCTGTATAATATAAAATATGTTTAAAATGTGCTCCTAATGAGTAGCTACTACAAGAAAAAAACCGCATCGAAATATATTTACTCGTAAAGGCACAATCGGCCTTACCCGCGCATATGACAGCCTGTATATCTGTAAATTTATAAATATTTTTTTCCTATCGTTTTAATTCAATTTTGTTCTCGTTAGGTTGAATAATTTTTTTTTTATATAAATGTTTTTCTACTGTTGTCGCAATGATTTTTACATTATTTTATAATATTAAATTATTTGAAGCTAACCTCTGCGGAAATTATATAATTTTGTCTGATGCATCACTCAAGAGGTTTACTAGTTCACTAAAATTAATTGAAAATATAACTGAATTCTAAATTTTCTTTTAGCAACAATAGAAAGAACAATTTTGGTTCTTTACTTTTGTCCGACAGTGTATATACACCGTCTAATATCAAAATCTTCGATATCAGACGCTAATTTTGATCGCTGTGACTAGTGAAAATTATTCTTTTGTTTATTATTTACATTAACTGTTATCGTATCAGACATTTTTTTCTCGGTCATAAATTACTACTTTGCGGACTGGTAGACGAAGTAGGTACCATCCATCTATCTCTATCTATATTAGCCAGTTATTTTATTTCTATTCTGCCCATTAAAAATGCTGTATATTTATGTACTTAATTAAATATTATTTAAATATTTATATGGGGTAATATTCAAAAGTGTCTAAAATCGAATATTTGAATTTATATTTTATAAAACTCTCTAATTTAAATATTCTCTTTTTAATCTTAAATAAAAGACATCTATCGGTTAAAGTAATAAGTCAGTATATCCCTCTCTGGTGGGGCCATCTTAAGTTTGCTCGTGGAAGTTAAAAAATACAGTGGCGACGTCTAACGCTTGCATTCTTTTTACCGCTGCCTGATAATGCGTAAGCACGGTTTGTCTGTATAGTATTGTCTGTGGTACTACTATTGTTAAAGTAAAAATTGCTGTGGAATATTTTAAGCGGAGTTCTTGTGCTCTTTCGAAGCTGCAATTTACTTAAGAGCAAATTAACTTTCTCAGACTTAAATTAAAGCATGATTGTATTAGTAAGTGGAATTCTACGTATGACATGTTGCAAAAATTTGTCCATGTCAAAGATGTTTTTCTACCCTACGGATTACGATTTAACACGTAATGACTGGAAATTATTCGAGTCTGCAATAAACACCCTTAAAGTTTTTCATGATGTGACTAATAAAATCGGTTCTGAACAAATTTTATCCGTCTCTAAAATTCTGCCATTGATAAATATCATTAAAAACAAAATCGATGGATGGATTACTAGAACAAACAATACACGACGAAGTAAGAAACGTAGTAGTAGTTTTAAAAATTGAAATCTATAAACGATTTAGGAATTTGGAAGACAATGAATTGATTAGTCAAGCGACCATTTTGGATCCAAGATTTAAAAAAAAATGGGTTTTCGAATGAATTTAAATATGATGCATGAAAAGAAAATCTGCGTCGTAAATTGTTTTCTGTGAAATTCGTGGAGAATGAACCTATATTGCAACCAAATCAGACTAGTGAAGACGCCTATTGCGCATGGGAAGAAATTGACTAGGAGATGGATGACGTTGTTGTGGTGGAGAGAACGTGAAAAAGTTTATCTAGGAGTTTTTGAATTTGTGAAAAAAAGTGTGTGTTCCTGCCACGCCTGTCCCCTGTGAAATATTTTTTTCTAAAGCCGGTCAAGTGCTATGCGAAAAAAGAAGTAGACACACAAGCAATAGTGTATTATGCAATGAGCATTTAATAATAGCTATTAAGACACGAGAATGAAAATTACAATACGAGCCGAAGGCGAATATTGTAATGAATACGAGTGTCTTAATAGCCATTAAATGCGAGTTCTCGAGTTCATCCACTGACGTTATTTTTATTATTTATGTATCTTGCGCTAATATAAAATGCGTGTTTTGTTGAAATAATAAATTATTATCACTTTATCTTAGTAATAATGATTGATCAGATCTATTTAATTCGTAAATTAGTAATGTTTTTTTTGGCTTTGGACCAATTAATTAACGGATGTTCGAGAAATTTTTAACTTGATATTATTGCTAATGGAATAAAATTTTGATAAATCTTGTAATTAAGGACATTTTATAAATATGAAATACTGTTCGTTGGTAAGCACAATAACTTCAGAAAGATTGGACCGATTTGACTATTTTTTTTTCTTGAAAAAGCTATCAGGAAAATAAGAAAATTCTGAAAAAACTAAGTGCTTTTTCTATAGGATTTTTGTATGAAGTCACGGCCATAATTCACGATTCGAACGATGGATATGCGCAATTCTATTTTGTCTTGCTCATTATGGTCCTGGAAATGTTTCAGGAAAGAAAAATTCGGAGCAATTACAAAGAAAATTCGGAAAAATCGGACAATTTATCGTTGGTGCGTCTGTTATTGATCGTGTAACATCTGACTTGATCGATTGAACTCATATTCACAAAATATATTTGTTTTGCCGAGACGATGGTCCATAGTTATGCTAGGATCCGATAGGTGGCGCCGTAGTTAAGTTATTCACAACTTCTATATTTATGGACCAAAATGACTCATGTTCACAATATATGTTGATTTAGTTCTGAAACAGAAAATTACAAAATCTGGACCTGATAGTTCAAGTTATTAATAAATTTTATATTTATAAACCGAAATGATTTATGTGTAAGCAACATGTTCGCGTGCTCAGCAAAATTGTATTTGGTATATCCTGCCGTTCGATTCAATTTTGACATATATGAACATGTTTTTCTTTTGGATTTCAACATACAAGCATCATTAGTCTGTGTTATTGAAAGTTACTAATTTACACTAATAAACAAACGCTTCACTATTTATTGGCATCATCATCTGTAACATCGGTCTCTTTATTTTGATTTAAATCTAGTTCCTGATAATACTATAATCGTTTGGAGATACATATTCTTTAACTAATTTCACTACGTTATCATATTTTGCCTTTTTGGACAGGCAATTTTACAGCATAAGCTGAAAGAGCTTCGGACAATAGAAGTAGTAGAACTGATTTTTGGATAACGAAACTTGAAAGTATCAGCATATTAGTAGACTTACTGAACTGTATGATGGGAAGCCGAAAGTCAGAACTGTAGACGAAGATCTTGTACTGGTTTATGTTGAATCGCTCTGTCTTGGTGTTTATTGATACTGGGTCGAAATAAAGTAGTGTAACAAAATGGTTGATTTGATTTCGTTCAACTCTTATAATGAACAACTAAAAATACACAGCCTTGTGCAATTTTATCTCCAATCCTTTCACGGCTCTAGCGTTTCTGAGATGATTTTTATAATTAGTATGTGCCAAACTTGAAGCGAGTGATATTTTCCTGATATTCTTTTTCCAGTTTATTTCTCGTTTTCCGCTTCTTTCTTTGAGATGTACCTACTTTGATTAACTGGAAACCTTACTTTCTGTTTCCTTATGTGTACTCTAACTATTTCATTAGTTTCATATTTGTCTGAAGAATAGGAATTCATTTATTTTAGTTCACACTTAATTTTTAATAAAAATATTCAATAAACAATAAATTTAGGGCTTTGTGTAAATGCGGTTATCTGCATTACCACTTATCTACGCTTGCAATGTTGTTACCGACCAGTCGAATATTACATTTGTTTGGAGGAATTAATAATTGTACATTCAAAACTGCTTCATCCCCTATATGTGCTGATATTTAAACATGGGGTCGTTTATATTTAGCAGCCTTTGCAGACTGCTTGCACCCTGACCCGATGACCTCGTGTCTTGTCGCCGAACTTCCGCTATGCTAATGGCTTTAATCACCCTCTACGGAGCTGTGGCAACGACGTCTTCGAAGTGCCATTTCGCTCATTTTCCTCTCCCGTGACCACATGTGACACACGCCCGGAGTTACAACTTGTTTTCACCCGAAACGCACGCCACCCTTCCTCATCTTTCACGAGAGACACATGTCGACTTACTCTTGGTGGCAATAATTTGATTCTAGAGGTATTAAGCGGAAGAATTTTCAGTATTTTCTTAACTTACTCGTTAAGTTTAGAAGCAGTCTCATGCAATTGGGGATAAATTAATAACTTCACATCATATACAGGCTTCAGTAAAATGGAAAGTTGTCGTCTAACTTTCTTTTGTCTTTTTTTTTTTTAGATTTGTCTTATGAGAGAAAATTTATTATGTTTGGGTTTGTTTGACGGCTTATGTTTAGCCCATTTGCATTTACTAAGGAGTGTACTTCTATTACTTTGAGGCACGTTGCTAAAGTAATAGAAGTATACAATATATTAACAATCGCATACACAAGCAATTCACATTACTGAAAACAGGTACAAAGAGCGACTTTTCAATTAATAAATTTACACATGAGATATGTACCTATATAGAAAATAATGTAGAAAAAAACAAGGAAGAAAGAGGTTTTTAAACATAAGAATAATATTGATGAGTGTATAAGTTTTATTTTTGTTTAAGATTTTAATTGAAAATAGTAAATTGATGAATTGAAAGATTAAAATAGAGAAAATCAAAATTGTTACAATCAAACAAATGAAATTAGGCATATTAAAATATATTACTGACACATCCGATTAATGGAGTTGTTTTTAAAGTTGTCCAAATGTAGTGTTTTTGTTGATATATGTTTTTTGTAAAAAAAAACTTTTTAAGACGGTGAGTTTCATAATTGTTCTTCCTTTTGAATATAAATTTTAAATTAAGAATCCTATTGTTATAGAAAATGTAATTGATAATTGAATTTTTTGAAAGAGACTTCTAATAAAAGAGTTGAAACGTCAAATGTAGTTTTTTATTATAACTAAATATAAATAGCAGGCCGCTAAGCCCAGTAAATTTTTTTTGAAGTAATATGTAAATCACACGACCAAGAAAAGAAAACAGGGAAAATACCTTGGATCAATAAATATATACTTATACTGGAGACGCGTTAAGTTCAGTTGCGCGTCATCGATGACGTTTACATGTTGTCATAACTGTATTAGAGAAACTAAAAAAGTTATTTGTTAAATTATACCTGAGGGCATTTATTTCATTAGCTTAAATAGAAGGTTTATAAATTGATCGTAATATACGCATTCATGGCAAATAAACACATAATTTCCGTTTCAATATTAAATTTCTTTATTACATATTTTTAATAGACTAATAGTTCAATTCGGTGTTGACAGATAAATCATATCTGTCAAAAAGACGTGCGTTGTGTATATTCTTCCTGTCAAATTTTTCATGTTTATTTTTGCTTTGATATAAATTGTTTAACAACAGTGCTTTTTAGAAGTGTATTTATTATTTATTTGCGTCCATTGAATATAATGCCGAAAGGTTTCTGTAAACAGTCGAGGCTTTTTAAAATACTTTTCTAAAATCATGTGTTAAATTTAATGTGAATAGCTAAGTATTGCTTATTTTAAATTATATTATGGATACGTAATGAAACATTTAAGGTTTTTCGACAATCTAAATCATTACAATAAAAAGTTGAGGAAGTCTTAGAGCATTTCAATTACTAAATATATTACGTTATAGTTATTGTAGTATTTCTTAGAATATTAGAATTAAAGGATAGGATTAGAATAGTAAGTATGACGTATTTAACGGTACAACGATCAGGTATTTTTAATGAAGTTGTTAATAGTCTAGGTAAAAGAATAAACCATCCCCGTAAATTGGAAATCAGTGTTGCTCTGTACGCTACGGTGTGTAGACAGCGCGATTTTTGATCAGTGCTACTGATGATGACAACTTAGTTGTTGAAATACGTATTTAGCCATTTTTGTGCTTTAGTGTGGTAAGGTGTTTTACTGTTTTTGTGTAGTTATTGTATAGTGAATAATTTTTTTCTTTGGTTATATCAAATGTCACTGACAGAAATAAAAATAGATCCGGCAACATACACAAGGCGAGTCGTCATGGATCTAGTATGACGTGCAACTGAATGTAACGCGTTTCCACCATATATATATATTTAGGTTTCTGCTGGTAGTAGTATGTGTTGTTACTGTATTTCAGGTTTTCTTCCTTCTTTTTCTTGTTGTCGGAGTTCGGATGGTGGTTATATACTTCTTTACCGTTCAGGTTGGTTGCCCTTGGACAAGTGTGTGCATGATTCCGTGTCGTTGGGCCCGTGGTTGGAGTGTATCGGCTGGTTTTCGATGTAGGTGTATTAGTTTGGTGTTCTCTGTTGTTATCTTTTCTTATTAATGCTGGTTTCCATGCTGTTGGTAACCTCTGGGTATCATCTCGTTAATTCAGATTGTTCGAATGTTTTTCAATTTCGATGGCTTCCTTGATAATTCTGGTCTTCGTATGTTCGATGTTCGCTAATAGCGTGGTGTTACTGAAGTCTATTGTGTGGATTGTTTCTTTTACGTGTTGAGCCAAGCAAGGATGAAGTTTTCTCGTCTTTTCTTACGGAATTTTTGTGTTCGTCTCTTCTTGCGTTTACTCTTCTGTTTGTTTGTCCAATGTAAGTTTTTTCATAATTGAGGCACGGAATTTCATAAACTCCTTGGTTTTCTAAAGGTATTTTTGTTTTAGGATTCCGAAGGATAGTGCTGATTTTACTGTCCGCTTTGAATGTTGTTTCAATGTTGTGTCTTCGTAGGATTTTGGATATTCTATCGGTTGTTCCTTTAACATAGGGTCAGTGGGTTTTGGCAGTTGGTGTTCATTTTTCCTATTGTGGTGTTTTTCGTTTCTGTTTGGATGCTCTTTTGATAGCAGATTCACTGAAACCATTCTGCTGGAGTGCCTTGTGGAGTTTGTCCATTTCTTGGGTGATGTTCTCTTCGTGTGCTAATCTCTGGGATCTTGTCACTAGGGTTTTTACTACTGATTGTAACTGAGCTGGGTGGTGGTGGGACTGTGCGTTCAGATATTTGTCTCTATGTGTGGATTTTCCATTGTCTTTAAAGCCCTTGAGTTATACATACAAGAACTAACAAGTGTATTTTTAATTCATATTGTTATTATTTACACAAAATATTCTTATTTACGATCTGACATATTCCACTGGAAATGTTTTTGATTTATATCCTTTTATATATATGCCACAGGTATTTGTTATACTTTAAGTTTCATTATTGAAATCTTTCTTATGAATTGGTACCATTATTCATATTTTAAATTTATATTTATTCATTCAAAATCGTGTTATCTTCTCGACCACACCTGATATTACCTTGCTCATATAACTTAATAGCATTTAAATGATTTACTCTCCTTATTGTCCCATCCTTTAACATAACTCTCTCCCTGTTATTCAGTCTCAATACCGTTTTGTTTTTGAATAATGGATCATTTCTTAAAATGTTTAAGGCTGTTCTAACGCCTTGTTTGAAATTAGGCTCTGTATCTTTGTACTCAAACCATATTTCGTGCTTGTCTTTTCTACAAAATATAAAGTGCATTGATTTATTTTGAGTTTGTATTATGTCTAATATTTATGCTTATTTAACTATTACATACCAACAACTTATACATTTTGACAATAAAATCTGTCTTTAAATGTTGGCAACTTATCCTTCTTACAAGTATGTGTTTTAACTAATGCCTTAATTTTAAAGAAACGATTTTTGAAATAAAATTAGTATTCTTTTTCAATAACTAAACTAATTCTTAATATTATTATTTCGATGATGTGAAGGTCACAGCAATATGTTTCGGTATTTTCATACCATTTTCGAGCTTAACTATCAGATCAATTTGTGTTAAGGGTATTTATTATATGCCGTTGTGTTTATTGCCTCTTTGTACATAAATGTCTATTATGGGTGTGTGTGTGTGTGTTTGTAAAATCTGTGTGTGTGTTCGTTACTTTCGCTCTTTTCTTTGAATTGATTTTTTAATTTCTAATGTTTCAAACAAATTTAGTTTTGGACCTTTGTTATATTATGCATAAGTTTACAGCTATCTATATCGGGAAAACGATAGATTTATAACGTTAAATGTTAAATAAGTATTGAAGATATTAAACACTAGTGTTAATTTTGATTTTAAAGCAAGTAAAAATGTAGTTAGACTAAAATAAATTAGTAAAAGAATATTTGGCGAAGATAAAAGCAACCACACACAGCTAAATTTTTTCAAGAATAATGTTTTGAGGCTTCCTTGTTTTTTTTTTTTGGTATTTTATTCATTTTAATAAACTGTAGAACGAGCAACGATTGTTTCGTAAGTGGATATATAAACTACCATAATAAATATGTAAATTTAATTGAGACGTACAGAATGAATGTATACAAAATTTACCTTTACTCATGGTCATTGTACTCGCTGAAATATCCACTGATATGTCAATGCTAATTCCCGTTTACCCCAAAACCATTCTATTATCCCGTACACATAAATTACCGTTGACAAATTGGGACGCTAATTCGACAATATGGGGCGTTTTGCTGATGCCCTAATCCGAAGTGTCGCGCAAGCATGCACTGTCCATCCCACTGACCACTCCAATGGTCACGGGAAAATGACCTTTATCGTCCCGGACCTACCGTACAACCTATCCTAGCTGCCGGGTCAATCACCAACAATGAAATAACAGACCTTTCAAATAGTAATATCCGAAGCGTACGTTAACAGGAATTGATGCGAACAGACGATCGAATAGCTCAATACAGCAGACCAATCAACCGACTAGATCGACTATATATATACATTATACGTATACACTGTCGTTCACAGAACTTTGGTCTAGAAGAACTACAAAGAAAAACAAAGAAATGCAAGTCAAATTTAACCAGAATATATATAAACATTAAATTATTCGTAGTCAAATATACAAAAAATGTAATTAAACTAATCTGTCATCTTGACGTAGAGGCTAATTTGCTTAAACATATTAAATTAATTACAAAACTGACAATTAGGGAAGCAAGTCCTTATTTATATTGTTTCTTTGTAGTTATATAGGAATTTAATGACAAAAATGACAATTAGGAAAGCAAGTAACTATTTAAGTATTTGCATTGGAAGATCTTTGATTTATCAGTAATGACATCCAACTTTATTACAAGGCAGATGATGTGACCTCTGCGTTTAATGGCAAAGGGGTGACATACCATAGAAAAATGCAAACGTGAACTTTGTTATTACAATACATTTATACATATAGTTTTATTATAAGATCCTGATTTATCATGTACGACAAATAATTACACCACACAAAAAATATCAACACGAATTGTGTAATTAAAAGTGAAAATGTAAACATTTAGGTGTTGAACAGGCGCTTTTATACATGTAGATTCATAGAAGATCCTGATTTATCATGGACGACCAATAATTTCACCGCACAAATAATATCGACGCGAATTGTGTAATTAAAAGTGAAAATGTAAACATTTAGGTGTCGAGCAACCACTACTGTTCACGTAGTTCTCTCAGAAGATCCTAATTTATCACGAACGACATCTAAATTCATCACACAAATAACATCGACTCACTCAACTGCGTCATTTAGGTCTTCCTATGTTGTAGAAGCAAATACATTGTATTCTGCCATTTCGAAGCTGAATAGAAAACTAAAATAGTTCGTGTGACTTAGTCCTATTAAGTCATCTGTTTAAGCTTTGAACATCAAAGAGCCTGATTACTTCGATATTCAATTTTGCCTCGTGTTTGGCGACCAACCTTATTCCATTGACTATTTCGAACATACCAAGGCGTATCAACTATATTACGTAAGACTTTCTTCTGAAATGTTTGTATACTTAATATGACATGGTTTGGCACAACCCCTAAATTGTATGCCATACACCCAAACTGGTTTTATGACTTAGTTATATATCAAGACTTTGTTACATAGCAAAATTTGTGTATCACGTCCCAACATCAATTAAAGTTTTCTATACTTAAGATCTAGCTCAGTTTTTTGCTTCTTGACAGGCTCTCAACATCACAGTTTAACGTCAAATATCTAGATATTGGGCTGAATTCTCGCAAGAGACAATATAACCCTTTATAGTGATAGGTCTCATATCTGTTACTCCTGTTGGTAAAGCTTATATGAGTTGGTCATGCGAGCTCAAAAGAGAGCTGTTAGGGCGATTGTGGGTGTGTCGCCATACAAAACAGCCAGACCAATATTCAAATCACATAAAATAATCACCTTTAGTCTACATAGGGAGACAACTGAAAAGGTCCACGAAGAAAGAGGGCACCTTCCACGAAGATGTGACATCCATGATTACAATACGAGGCAACACTTGCACCTTCAAGTAGATTACTTACGACTAGATTCGTCCAAACATATAAAAAAAGTTCAATATGAGAGTGAGTGAACAGCTGTTGCAGAATAAATTTTACAGCCTCGAAGAATTTATGGCCACCATGGCCAATGTCTAATAATATACAATAATAAAATTATTATTTAGTTCATTAAATTTTATTTTTCTCTGGTTAATCCATTTTGCAATTTTTTCATAGACTCTTTATAATTTATTTGCTGTTGTTTGCTTTTTGTCTGCTGCTAAGATTTTCGTGTTATCAGCAAGCGCTGCCACAGTTGCTTTTTCTGGCTAGTTAAACATATAAAGCAGATGGAGGACCGGCCCTAGGACGATTCCTTGCGGAACTCTAGTCCCAAGATTGCAGAAGTTCAACATATGACTTCAGTAAGACTTTTTTCAATTTACAGTTACGACCTTCGAGTTAGACCCCATCAGAAGCTTGCGCCACAACTAGAAAGATAGTTGAGCATGTAATGTTTGTCTTTTGGTGCTTTTGATATGACTTGATCAATAGTAAAATATGTTTGTCTAAATCCGAATTGGTGATATGGAATTAGTTCTCTTCTTTCAATGATTGGATTCAGTGTTTTTAATAGCAATTTCACAAACAATTCAGAAATAATCAGTAATGTCTGTAGGATTTAGCTTTGTTTGTTGGTCCAAAGCAAGCTGCCAAAAGATGCATGGGTTATTTGACACTCAAAGAAAGAGAAACATTTTACCAATTTACTTGACCACCTTAAAGCCCTGAATTGAATTTTATCGAGTTAATGTGGGACGAACTCGTCTGATGGGTGAGAAAAACTGGTCCTACTTCAAAGCATTAACTTAGGAAAACTGTCTAAAACGAATTGAACATTATACGAAAAAATTCAAAGATAAATTTGGTGTTCAGGTAAGACTTAATTCCAGAGGAGGATTTTTTGAATGAAAATTAGTTCATCAATATATAGGTCATCAATTATTTTATTACCAATTTAAAATTATTATTTTTCTTTTTTTATTGTATTATTATAAACCTAGAATAATACATATCATTTTATTTGTTCCATCCTTTTTTTTCCATAAATTTCTGGCCAAATTCACGTGAGCAATAGTGTAAATATACTGGACCGGGTGGGATCCATTTTATTATTCATTGGGTACACACGGCTTAATGTTCACTGTCAGTTCTGCTTAAAAAGGAATACGGCTAGTCGGTATCTGAAACGCATATATAGCTATGTGTATGTGTTGTATATAGGTATTGGGAGGTACGCAGTCCATATGGTACGAGCAGGTGACTGATCGTTATCGCAATATTTGACAAATGTTTTGCCTTAATATCACGCTTATTAGATGGGTCTGTGATGTGTTTTTCTTTTTTTATTGTTATTGTACACCCTTGCAACAAGTATCGAATATCCATTCTGTAAAAGGGAGCTCATACGTTTTACAATCTATAAAATTCGCTTGGGCACAAATAGGAGCTGTCGTTAAATATCAAATTTTATATTTCTTTTCATTTTAGGATCTATTATTGTTGATTGTAATAGGATGATGGAATTATAAATTAGGTACAGTAATATTTTCGTATGGTTTGAATTTGTGGGGGCCCCACAGATATCAGTATATGGTCTTCGTTTGTTGATCGTTGAATTCATTTAATTTTTCATCGCTACACATTTACGCAAACTAAGTTTTTACATATTTAAAGGGTGTTTGCTTCTTTTTTCTAAAACTCACCAACATATCACATTACCAGGATCTTATTTAATCTTCTTTGCCTGTGATAACAGATTTTCACGTAAAGCTACAACGGAAAAATGTGCCATAATATATAAAAAATCGAATGCGGAAAATGAATTTTTTGACATATTCGTGGTGCAGTCTTGCGGTAATTTAACAAATTGCCGATTACTTGCTTGAAATCCCGTTCTTCCTTGTTGTTAGTTCTTCATCATAAACTCTGTTTTTAATATATCCCCATAAAAAGAAATTCATCGGGGGCAAGATCACAGGATATGGGTGGCCATTCTATGAAACCACCGCAGCCGATCCATCTCTCAGAGAAAGCGAGGTTTAAAAATTGACGGACATTATTATGGAAATGTGCTGGTGCTCCATCATGCTGGAACCACATTGTAATTTTAGTCAGAAGATCAATTTCTTCATACCAAGCAAGCATGAAGAGACCACATGTTCTGATTATTCATGTAAAACACCAAATGCGGATTTTCTGTTGAATAATAATGCATGTTAAGACGATTAATAAGACCATGACTCTTGAAAGTTGCTTCATCGGAAAAAAGTACTAACGACAGGAAGTTATAATTACCGTTGATGTGCCTAGTCATTGTGTTAAAAAAACGAACTCTGCTTTCAAAATCTCCAGGTTTTAGTTCAGTTGCGATTCTATGCAATATGGATGAAGTTTATACTTCCTAAACGTGCGATTTACCGTGGTTTGTGATGTTTCTAAACTAACACTCAATTATATACTACCAACATGCGGATTCTGTGCTACATGAAGAAAAATCTCCAGCTCCAACTTTTTCGTCAGTAGTAGTGTATTTATTTATAACAGTTCTTTTAACATAGTGTACTGATTCTTTAGCATCAAATCTACGTCTGAATTCTTCGAAAGTTTTCTTCGATGGGTGTATCGCAATTCTGTAAATACGTGAAGCAAGCACACAATTTTTCAGTGTTTCGTCCAAGATATAGGACCATGTCATTTAAATATTCATTATTGTGTGGATAAACTATAAATATAAAGTAAGACAAAAAGCAAAAACTGATAAAAATAACACGGACAACAAAGAAAGAACAATAATAACACTTCTAGCGTTAATGCATAATAAATTCGAGCAAGGTGTCGTGCCTACTATGTGTTCCCATGGTTACTATGTATAATTTTTACTGTGTCAGAATAAGACATATTTTCTAAAATATGAAAGAGGTGTTCGTTCCCGCGCAAACTTTAAACTTCTTTTTATTATTATACACTCTGTATATATCCTTTACATTACATCCGAATATTGGAACTGTGCGGATCCTTGCTCAATAATTTAAAACTTCTACATCTGTTATTTGTTAGATTCATTCTCTTTACCTTCTTTACAAATGTCATGCCATGTCATAAATTCCTTTAACAATTATATATTTTTTGAAGAGTAAGTGTCTCGCACGCTGTACATTTTATCTAAGTATAAGTACTTAAAGTTTTGCTTTTTTTAGTTTACCCGTTTTATGGTGATAAATTGTTATTTGTGAATTATAGCCTGTATATGACATGGGATAGTAGTAAATTGTTTGGTTTCGTTTGCAGTATTTTTACTTAGAAACTTCAAAAATAAATATTACGGCAGCTCTCCTTTCAAGGGGATTAAAATCTAAAATCAGTTCCTGAATAGCCTTTCAACAGTGACAAGGGGTCTGCATATTCTGTAAAAACAAATTAACAACACAGTATTTTATGCGTATATCTTCTGTATTTTCTTTAGTGCGATTTAAGTTTATGTTAACAATTAAAAGTTTTACCTGCACCACTTTGAATTAATTACGCGCTGTCTTGCATAAATATACTAAGTTTGTGGAGTTTATGCGTTTTATTTAACTGTCGCTGATTAAATAACTAATAAAGCCTATACGGCCTTACAACCCGTGGGTGGGCATTCCTTATAAAATAAATGAGATTTTTGTGTTTAAAGTTTATGTATTATGCAACGCAGGTTCTTTATATAAGTATCACTTGACATAAATAACTCGACAACTATTAACCTTAACGAATAATTACTCTTAATTGAAAATATTTCTATTTTAACGCGAAATTCAAATTTAAACTTATGTTGTTCAATTTAAAACAAATACATACTTCTTTGTACCAATGATTTATGGTTCACCTTGTATAAGCGTATATATTTTTAAATTGTAAAGCAATGACAATCCTATCATCAACTACAGTACGCAAATGTTTGATTATATTAAACATTAATAAGTAAATTTAGTTTGTCAGATCATTGACTCACTCTGTATATACTTTTAAACATTAATTCTGGAGCCCTCGTATATTTAATGTTTGGGTCTAGAAGATTATTTTTTTTTTGTTAATGTATTTAATTACGTCTGCTATTACACCTCATTTCATTTTATTTCTTTACGAAATACCGCACATACATCGGCGTAGCTAGCCTTAGTTTTCAGGGGGAGCCTGTGTGTACGGTGGATTAAAAAATATATATTTTTTTATTTGTCGTGCAATGAAAAAATAAATAGAAAAAATGCCTTATAATAGTATAGTGGTTTTATTTTTTTTAATATACCTAATACATATAATATAATACACTGCGATAAATATTTACAAAAATAAAATATTACTTACAAGAGAAACTTCCTACTCTGCTCACTAAAAGAATTTACAACACTCTCCAAGTCTATATCGACATCTTTTTCTATATACAACAAAGCCAAATCTGAATGCCTATCTTGAGTCATTGTCGTTCTCAACCAGTTAAAAATCCTCCTCATGGCAGAAAAAGACCTCTCGCACGTTGCGCTTGAAATAGGCAAAATAATCGCTACTTTAAAAAGTTGGTAGAGGTTGGGATATGTTTTTTCTGAGTCAATTAATTTTTTTTTGATATATTCATGACCAACAGTCTCTTTAGATTGTAAAATACAATTTTTTAATACGGTCATTTCTGCTCTTAAGGCAAAAGTGTTGATATTCAAAATTTTGCGATATTGCTCAATGAATTTCTCTGAACCTTCAAAATCTAACTGAAAAAAATGATCTACTGAATTGGCAAGCGCCATACTTTCTGGTGAGAACCTTTTGTTCAGAAATTCTCTTACAGTATCAATAATTCGGTAAAATATGTGTGCCAGTACTCAATGACTCCTATTTAGCTCTGGAGCATGTGGCGTCTATCAAACCCAATCCTACGGTTGTTTCGGTGACGAAGTCAACGAGCTTGCTACTGGCTTGCTTTTTTCTTTTGGATGACGGATGGGAATTTCTAATGAAATTTCGTATTCTGTGGCAAAGTTCGATATTTTTGTATGAAGATCGGTATAATATTGTTCATTTCTCATTCCATTTAATGAAGTCATAACACTTTTAATAACCTTAACTGCTTTCCCCAGAGTTGCACCTTTCTCCTGGAGGCTCTTTGATAATATATTTAAAATGTTTAGCACTTCGCCCAATACAAAAAGATGAATTATAAATGATGGTTGTTTAATGGTGGATAATATCCCGACTGCTGTGATTGACTGTTTGCTACTTGTATGAGAAACTTCGCTTTCCAGTGCTGTGACGATTCCCTCGAAACATGTTTTAACAGCGTGGCAAGTTGTATATCGACACACCCAACGAGTATCTGACAGAGTTTTCAACTCCCTGGGGACAATATTGAGGTCCTTCAATATTTGTTTGTATTTGTTATGGTTTTGAGGATCTGAAAAATGTTCGTAAAGTGCCTCCAAAGTACAAAAGAATGTCGATATTGATGGAACATTCTTACAGGAGTCTACCAGAGCCAAGTTAAGTCTATGAGCTAAGCAGTGCGTGTAAATTGCAGCTGGATATGTCTCTCGCATTTGTGTTTGAAGACCACTTATATTGCCTGACATCACCGCAGCTACGTCATAGGATTGCCCTACCATCTGCAAGTCGCTAAGATTAAGCTCTTCCAATTTTTTGTAGATTAAAGTAAATAAATCCGTGGCCGATCTGCCTTCTGAACAGTCAAGAAATGCAAGAAATCTTTCACGAATTTCTAGATCTTTCGATGCGTAGCGAACACATAAAGAAAATTGTTCCTTTTTGAAAGAACGAGCTTCATCACACATGATTGAAAAAGTTCCGGAATGCCTAATTTCATCGAGTATCTTTTTTAAAGACGCCCGTGACAAGAGGGCAATAATTTCATTTTGTATTTGGGGACTGGTATAGTTTTTATGCGAATTATGTAGAATGTCAAAGTCCTTGTTATACGTTGCTATTAGGTTACATATTTCCTTAAAGTTTCCTTTATTTAACTTTCGCCTTCGTCATGACCTCTAAAAGCCATTCCTTGAGGAGCCAGTGTTAAGCTTATATCTGCCAATATTCTCAAGTAATTCCTATTTTTCTCTATCTGGGTGCTATAAGCTTGTGAAAGATGAGATAAAACATTTCCGCTTTTTATTGTCTTTTTATAGTTATGCTATTTATTGAGACTTTCAATGTGATGCTAAGATACATCATGTTTTTTAATTTTTCACCAGTTTTTTTCCAGTTGCGGAATCCCAGCATTCTAAAAGCTTCTTCATCCATAGCAGCTCCAAAATGACGACAAGCATAGCACGAAATGGAATCTGTTTTGACGCTGTATTCCAACCAATCAAAATCTTTATAATAGTTTGCGCTGAACTGCCTTTTTTTATTACCAAACATAGTTTGTGGAAATCTTTTAAGAATTGGTTGCGATGCGTTTTCTTCTAGTTGGCCCAAGTCAGAAGCGTCTATTTTCACATGGTAATGGTGCATGATTGATTTTGGTTGAATGTTCTGATCCAGATCTTTGCTTGTACCGGGCTGCCGTTCAGACTGATTATTATTATCCTCTTCCAGAGTAGTTGGTTGTATAGATGGTAAAGATGGTGAAGACGTTTGTCTTTTGAAAAATTTTCTTATGTCCATAATCTACAACAACAAAAAAAATTGAAAGACTAAATTGTATAAATATATATGGAAAAATTATTTCCTGACCACCTGAAGATACCTTATACAATAAGGATAACCAAATAGTGCTAAACAGCTATTCTCCGGGCTATGGACCCCGACGAGCGCTGAATTATAAGTAAAATTTGCCGTATTTTTACTAACACTGTTAGACAAAAAAATATAAATTCAGATTGAATGGTACTACCAAGAAAAAGAAGCATTCTCTATAGGTAGGATGTCACCACCTGCAGACCGGTTTCGAACTCTTTTGTTCTCGTCAGTACAGGGTAGGCATCCTACCTATAGAGTATGCTTCTTTTTCTTAGTAGTACCATTCAATCTGAATTTGTATTTTTTGTCTAACAGTGTTAAGTGTTAGTAAAAATACGGCAAATTTTGATTATAATTCAGCGCTCGTCGGGATCCATAGCCCGAAGAATAGCTGTTTAGCACTATTTGGTTATCCTTATTGTATAAGGTATCTTCAGGTGGTCAGGAAATAATTTTTCCATATATATTTATATGATATATACCACCTGACAAGCAAGCAAAACATTGTGTCTTATGATAAAGACAATTGCGTACTAAATTTCAATTTCGTTCAATTCGAAATTCGAGTGGATATGCGCGTTTGGTTACAGACCGACAGACAGACCGACAGACAGACAGCAAGTTGCCAACCCAGAAACTCTATCAAATCAAAAATTGAAATATACTTATTTGATATTGCATTTTAATGTTTATATTAATGAAAAAAAACAAATTGACACATAAGCTTGGCGATAAAAGCTATACTGAATAAATTGTTGAAAATAACTAATAAGCGTTAAAAAAAACACAACTGATAACTTGCAATAAAGCAAGTTTACTAACTACTACACTTACTTGGTACTTCGGTAGTAATACGCCAACGATTCTTAAACACAGTTCACCAATACTTCTCTAATTCACTAATACAAATACACTTGTTGTATCACTACTCTATCGATCGCCGCTTTATTATTTGCTGTACACTGTCAAACTATCTAACTGACTGACTTCTAGCGGCCCAGCTTGCCTTTATATAATACTACGGAGGAACAGACGCGAACTTTCGGGAATTCCCCGCGTTGTTTTCTCTTCTATTCCGCAACAATCTAGACTTGGGATCTTTGAACCCGTGTTGGTGATATAGGAACACGAAATCGAAATGCGCAGTATTGTATTCCGATGGCTATAGGCCGATCCATAACAATATAATATGCATTAAAAAAATTCATTGATTATGTATATTGTTCTCGATATTATAAATCTCTGTTAAAAACTGACTGACAGATTTCGCCACGTGCCGATTTTGGGAATCAACGCGTGCGGCGTGATCTAGTGGATTCATTAATCACTATTAATTATTACACACGTTTGTTTTTTTATTGCTTCTTGTTTACATTATTGTATCTGCAATTTTTTTCTATTGAATATTTCAGGGGGGGGGGCAAGGGCCATCAGGGGGGGCCAGGCCCCCCTGGCCCCCCTAGCTACGCCTATGCGCACATACCATGTCCAAATTATATTTCTCAAGTGTGACTTGATATATTTCAAGACGTTTATATTATTCATTCCGCTTGTATAGTTCAGTTGGCTAGAAATTTAATTATTAATTTATTACAAGATATCCTAATAAACATAATACCTACGTTCTTTACTTATATCCAAGTAACTTAACCGAATTCATTACCTAATAATTCTTTTATCCGCCTATTCTCGCAGATGTGATCTAATGGTGTATATGTATCTCGTTTTTAATTTAAACGAGATTAAAAAAAATTACTTACGGTAAATTTATGTTTCCACACGGAAACCACAAAAAAGCGTGCGCCGTCTACTTTTCGGGCAATTTAAAATATGGCAAATTGCGTTAGACGCGGGGAAAACGCTGCACAGCAGCTGCAAACCAATGTTTAACATCCGCCTGGGGTGAATGCCTATTCATCCTCGCCAGCTCGATGCCTTTGCTCGCTTGTTGCTACTGCTGCTGTTGCTCGCTGCTGCTGCTGGTAGCTGCCGTTGTTTTCGGTCACTTACAAGTTGCCGCCGTGCAAACACACTATGGAGCCGAGGGCATGTTTCCGCGTCAGTTTGGACGACATTAACACCTCTTTATTTTCTTTTAATAGAACAAATATTTTGGGATTTTTTTTTAAAATTCCAGATTGAGTTAAAAAAATGAGGTGTGGCCACCACACGACTTTCTTATACGTATGAAAGTGTTACTTCCGGTCCGAATTTTGAAATTTCATTTATACAAAAAATATTCCAAATCCAACTCTAAATACTTTTGTACTCTTCATAAATATACATAGAATGCATAATTTACGACATATTTGCAAAAAATCGTTATTCGGTAAGAGTAAAAGCGATACTTCCGGTCCGAATTTTGAAATTTTTTTTATACAAAAGATATTGGAAATTAAGTTCTAAATACTTTTATATTCGTAGCGTGCCTGTCTAAAAGGCATGACTTGCAAAATATTTGCAAGAAACTGATTTTCGATAAGAGTAAAAGACCTACTTCCGGTAGGAATTTCGAAAAACCTTTTTAATAAAATTGTTCACAATTTCAATTTTAAGTACGTATGAATTCTTTATAAATTTGTTTAAACTTAGTAATTCACGAAATATTTGCAAAATTCGATTTTTTCACTGAAGTAAACTACTACTTCCGGTCTGCTGATTTTGCTCAAAATCTAATCAGTTCTCAAGAGGGAGATTATATTCGTAAATACAAAATTTGGAATTGATATCTGTAGCGGTTTGACCGCTATCGTGGTCACACACACAGAGAGAGACAGACAGACAGACAGACATTTTTTAAAAACCACTTTTTTGGTATCAGGGGACTTCAAAACGTGGACATCTGCAAAAATCTCGAGGTCGAAAATTTTCATCATCACAATACTTCCTTATACTACGTATAAGAAAGTAAAAAATGAGGTGTGGCCACCACACGACTTTCTTATACGTATGAAAGTGTTACTTCCGGTCCGAATTTTGAAATTTCATTTATACAAAAAATATTCCAAATCAAACTCTAAATACTTTTGTACTCTTCATAAATATATATAGAATGCATAATATACGACATATTTGCAAAAAATCGCTATTCGATAAGAGTAAAAGTGGTACTTCCGGTCTGAATTTTGAAATTTTTTTTATACAAAAGATATTTAAAAGTACATTCTAAATACTTTTATACTCGTAATGTACCTGCCTAGAAAGCATGACTTACGAGATATTCGCAAAAAACTGATTTTCGATAAGAGTAAAAGACCTACTTCCGGTAGGAATTTCGAAAAACTTTATTAATACAATTTTTCTCAAATTTAATTTTGAGTACATTTGAATCCTTTATAAATTTGTTTAAACTTAGTAATTGACGAAATATTTGCAAAATTCGATTTTTTCACTGAAGTAAACTACTACTTCCGGTCTGGCGATTTTGCTCAAAATCTAATCAGTTCTCAAGAGGGAGATTATATTCGTAAATACAAAAGTTGGAACTGATATCTACAGCGGTTTGACCGCTATCGTGGTCACACACACACACAGACACACAGGCATTTTTTAAAAACCACTTTTTTGGTATCAGGGGACCTCAAAACGTGGACATCTGCAAAAATCTCGAGGTCGAAAATTTTCATCATCACAATACTTCCTTATACTACGTATAAGAAAGTAAAAGGAGGTGTGCACAGCACACGATTTTCTTATACGTGTGTGGGTTCCAAAAATTGTATAAAAACGTTGCTCTAAATTAGGTTTTAAATACTTTCATCCTCTTAATAAACATGTGGGTAGAGTGTTACTTCTGCAACGAATTTAATTTTTTTTTAAAAATCACTCCAAATTGAATTCTAAATAAGGGGTGTCCCATTAAGAGCGCAATATTTAAAATGTGCCCTACATTCGTTTAGTTAGGTTGGCGGCACTGAAACTATAACATCCTTCATCTGTTATTATTGCGATTAGTAGTCATGGAGCATTACACGACGGAACAACGCGTTGTTGTTGTGGAAACACATTATAAATATGGAAGCCAGCAGACCATGGCCAGAGTCCAGAATTTGTAAATTGGGTGTTGGAATACCAACAAGAGGACGACGATTTTTCGAAGTCAATTATCTTTAGCGATGAGGGGAATTTCCAGCTGAATGGGTACGTGAATACTCAAAATTGTCGACTTTGGAGTGAGGACAATTCTCGAGAAATTCATGAAAAGCCATTGCATGCAGAAAAAATTACTGCCTGGTGTGAATTCTGGGCTAGCGGAATAATAGGGCCTTATTTTTCGAAAATGGTGCTGAACAAGCAGTAACCCTTTTTTGTGGTCACTGTTGGCTGGAATGGATATTGAAGGAATGAGGTTTCAACAGGACGGGGCAACATGTCACACGGCGCTCGAATGTTGATAGAAACATTTTCTGGGCGAATCATCTCACGCAATGGCGATCGGAATTGGTCCCCGCGCTCGTGCAATTTGACCCCGTGACTTGTGTCGATGCCAACAATCCACGAAGAATTCCTGAGCTAAAGGAGGAGATTAGACGTGTTATTGGCGAAATCGAACCACAATTATACGCAAAAGTCATCGAGAATTTCGTAAAAAGATCAAGAGCGTGCCAGCAGAGTCGTGGTGTACAAATATTTTATATGTGTTCCACGCTTAACCGCAGTGTGTGTACTCTATACAGAAATAAAAAAAATATGAAGCATTTTATAACAAAATTAAATATGTATTGCGCTCTTAATGGGACACCCTATACTTTGTTTTTATTATATCTGAATCATAATCCGGGTAACTCGAACGCATTTGAGTGCGAAATCGGGCCTTTAAAACACCGTGGTGTTTTAAAGTTACCAGGGCAACGTCAACAAATTCAAATAACTCAAGTATAAATGTACACTTTTCATCAATTAATGTGACAGAACAACCTTTCATAATAATTTTATTGGAAAAAAAACTCTCATTTAAAATAAATATTAAATGTACAATTTGTATTGTTTGATATATTAAACCCTTGGTTATTTAAATCAGGCGAGATGTTATTCAAATGGCTAACTCTATTTTCGGAAGTCACTGAGATCATGCTTCCACTTATGGCATTCCCAATAAGGTTTGAAACATTCTTCTTATTGCTAATACTCTCTTCAACGTAACCAATCGTCACAGCTGTCGATTTCCAACTTACTTATCGTTGGATTTGATCAATTGTCATACCAGCATTTGCCATAATGGTAGCGGATGTACGTCGAAAAGCATGTCCTGTGTATTTCTCGTGATTGTCCAATTTAAGATAGCGTGCAATTTGCAATGGGCATGATCCAAACGTATTAATACCCACTACTTGATTAGTGGACTTCCCCTTGTCCTTGTACTCGCATTTTGGGGGACACAATGATAAATATTGCTTCACTAAACTGACATAATGAATTCCATCACTATCGGCAACAGTAAAATGTCGAGTTTTCATTGTCTTACATGGTCGGATAGTAATAAGTAATAAGCTTCCCTCTTCCTTGATATCGTTTAGGCGTAAATCGCACAATTCGCACAAGGGCGAACTGACGGCGGCAGTTCGCCCTTAAGACTACCACAAGCTACCCTCGTCCCAAATATTAAGACCAATGATTTATTAGGGTTCAATTTGAGACAGTGATCTTCTGCAATTTTGTGAATAATATGTAGCAAGATCGGCATTAACTTTTGTAGCAGCTTCCCCCCACTCACCAAGAGGAAAAGAGTAATATATTCGGATGTCATCCGCACAAATATATTAATATTCCTGTGTTTTTACGGATTTCACCAAGCGGGATGAGTAAATGCAAAACACACAGAGAAAAATGTGTTGCTGATTTTACTACAAACGATAGATACTATAGTGACAACTATCGAGTTGCTTGTACAACGCAGTAGTAGTAAAAATACTACTATAATTGTAGTAAGAGGATTACTAAAAAATTGTATTAAGAAGGTTACTATAAAATTGTAGTACCAAAGTTACTATAAAAGTGTAGTGAGAAATGATACCATAAAATTGTAAGAAGTTTACCACATAATTGTAGTAAAATAATTGCTACAAAATAGTAGTAAAATATTTACTACAAAGTTATAGTAAAAAAACTTTGTAGTAGAAAAGTAACTATATAATTGTAGTTGAAGGATGACTATAAATTATAGTAAAAATATGTCAAAAAATTGCGGTGAAATAAAGTTTATAATAAATATACACGACGAAAAGCATCTTGAAATGTTGACAATAATTCAATCACATTTTATGAAAGTAATTACCGCAATTTAATATGATAGTAGGTAATCCCATAATATTATATGATTGAATTATTAGTTACTATGATGCAGCGTGTACTACAAGCCTATATAAAAATATTATAAATATATTATTATAAATATATTATAAATATTTCATTTATACAATATACCTAACAATATTTTCTTTTCTTTCAATCGTTTGAATAATTGCAACGTCGAAAAGCAATAAAAACTTTTGCTTGTAGTAAAAGAAAGAAGAGAAGATATTTTTATTACATCAGGACTAACATAATATTGAACTAAAATAATATGTACTTTCCTAGTCTTCACTTGAAATTCTCTAACTGGTTCTTTTTCTAAACCAATATTGGTTGGCATGATAGCTGTAATGTCTCGTCCTAATTTCTTCTAATCCACAATCGCTTACTGTTGAAGTAGATGCTGTTGACGTACATAATTCCTCAAAACTATTAATATCATCTAATAATGAAACTGACAACAGTTCTTGCTGAAACACATTAAAACTTGGAAAATATTTTCTATAATTCAGATAAATTTAAATAATAATATGGATAATATCATGCACAAGTATATAATCAAAATAAAAATCTTACGTTTGTAGTAGTTTTATAATTCGCGTTTATACGCAGTAATTTTTTCGACGAAATTTATTCTATCTCCTAAGACTGGTATTAATTCTCTTATATCATTGTTATTAAACTTTGCTATGTTGTCTAGGTTGATCTTATTTTCGAAAATGTATAAAATAATTTTATAAAAAAAACTCCATATTAAATAAATTAGATTCCGATAAAAATAATCATTTACAAATCCTATCAATGTTGAATATGGATGAAAAACACATTTTGAAAACTATATATTAAATATCTACCTACGCTAATATCGTAATTTGCAATGTTTTATAGTAATCGAGTTATCTGCTGAACTTTACATCAAACATATTAGGTACAGAATTTCATAAATAATTAGTTACGTACATACCTGTAAACTTCGGTAAAAGATTTACTAAACCACACTGCTCGAATACTTCTACCATTATCACCCCCAACCACCCTCGACTTCGATTGCACAACACGTGGTAAACAACAGTATAAGCTATTATAATACAAGTTTGTTGGGCAAATTTGGCCAATTTCGCTTTGGTGTAGGAATTTCCAGGCGTAGGAATGCTAACGTGGCCATGTGTAAACTAGTACTGATTTAATAACTGAAAAAAACTAATTTTACAAAATTATCACAATATGTGTTTAACATAAACGTTACTCTATGAACTTGATTTTAATTCACGTAAGTGCAGTAATAAAGAAACGTGCCTTTCCATATTAAACCAAATCAAAGGTTTCTGTAACCTTTATAAACAGTAACTCTTGATAACCACAATTGTCGATTTGACTAAAATTTGTATTTTATACTACTACAATATGTTAACTACAAACATATTTTTCCTGTTACAACTATTCGACGTTATATTCACAATTCAGTGTGAATATATAATTTACTACAATACCCAACTACAAGAAAATAGTTTTTCCCGACACTTACATTAGTAAAATTTAATGCTCGCGCGTGCACCCTATACCAATAATTGTAAGAGCTATTACCACAGTACATTTACTACAAATATTTTGTTCTCTATACCACAATATTTCTCTCTATGCAGTAGCGGCCCCAAATAATGATAAATGATTTGGATTTAGTTTTTCTCAGTGCTTGAATAGTATATTATGCAATGAGCATTTAATGATAGCTATTAAGACACGAGTAAGAAAATTACAATACGAGTGTCTTAATAGCCATTAAATGCGAGTTGCATATACTATTTTTTTCTACGACCCCATAATAAAACATTATATTTTGAACATTCCATTTCATAAATTGAGGTTAAAATTTTCCATGCACCTTTGCGAATTTAGCTGGTAATAAATGGTTCGTGGTTACTAAGGCTTGTTCCATAATTTCTAGTGGACTCAAATTTTACATTTCACTGTCATTATCCCTCATTTTCACCGTTTATATTTTCAAAAAAGCACAAATTTTAAATACTTACTTGTAAATTGCCGAGAACTGTCACATTTAATTAATCTTTATATCTGTCAGATATGCATTCGCCATATTGAATATTGTTTGAATATTGGAATGTCGCATTCCTATTGGATATAAACTTGTATCATAATGAAAATCTGTATCGTAATGGACATCATTAAATTACAGGTTCGGCACATCTAATAAATAATACAATTAAAGTATGGGAGTAGAAAAAATTCTAATTATGATTTTTTGCTTTGCACTGATAAAATTTAAGCGGGTAAATTTAATTTAAAAAAAATCACTTACATTTTACCCATATAACTCTTAAATACGTCAGACTGTCGTCATCTTAACACCTCGCATCAACCTCAATAGCTCGATGGTAAGGGCACACCCTACCTATTTATCAGTGGAAACAGAAAATCATAATTAAGTAAGAGTTATTCTAGCTTTTTTATTATATGATTAACTAAATAAATAGTTTGCATGTACGTGGTGGTTCTATCACGAATTATTTTACATTATATCAAAACTAAATTGCGAATCTTCGTGATGGGATTTACGCGTCGAGGCCATCTATAAATGATTTTTATCGGGTGCACTGGCCTAATTATCATCAAATATGCAAATCACTGGCGAAAAAGGACACGTCGGTGATATAATTTTACCTATTCGGCATACGATATTCGCGTTTGGACACTTCGCCATTCGGCCAGGATAAAAGTACCTACCGCCAAAAAATTTCCGCCACACTATTAATTTGTCATTATTAATATTCGACAATCAATTTGCTTCTGTACACATCCTGTTTTTATTTTTACGATATTAAATTATGAATGGGCTGTCACATCGTATTGCGGCTCGATGACTTTCGATACACCATATACCTACATATTATCATGTATTTATTGTATATACATGCATATGTAGTTTAGTCAATGCATTACCTTGACTGGGGTCGAAAGTTTCACCGGAAGCGGCGACATTGACGGACGAATTAGGATAAATACGTTGGAGCCAACATGGCACAGAGTATTTATTATATATTGGAGAAATGGTACATTTAGATATTCATGAGATTTGTGATATTATGAGGGCCGTTATATTTACTAAAGATGCATGCCAAAATTACACTAACATTTATAATTAAAAAAGAAATTTGATACATACAAATAATAATAATACCTTATTGTGTACCCAACAAACAGTAAAAAAACAGCAAGGGGAACACTGTAATTTTCAATAGACGTGCGGACTACAAACAATATAATACAATAAATTACACATAAATCATTCATTTAGGTTTGAGCTCCAATAAAATTTCATTAAAATACTTGTGTCCATTACGGCACATTTGATGTAATGCACTCCTGGAGAACGTAACTTGACTTCTGGCAGAAAGCCGTGGCACGTTGAAATGAATGAAACCCAACAGATAGGGACAATCAATCCTGTTATGCACTAAACCATGTAAAAAGTTGGCACCAGCAATCTCACGACGTGTGTCCAGTAGAACGTTATTATGCTCCTCCAACAAAACTGCATGGTCAGTATTTCTGCAGGGATAAACACCACTGGCCTTAAAGCTGAAGAAGTTTAAAAATCGTCTCTGGATGCTCTCCAATTTCAATTTATAGCAGATATAAATTGGATGCCAAACAACAGCAGCGTATTCTAGCTTACTATGCACGAGCGAAAAATAAAGAAGTTCAATTCTGGCTGCATTAGCAAAATGCGTACTCTTTCTGAGAATGGAACCAAGTGTACTAGAGGCAGAAGTGCATACATTAGTAATATGTTTGGCGAAAGATAAATGTCGATCCAATAGCACTCCCAAATCCATTACCTCCTGCACGCAGGCCAGTACCTATCCCCAAATGCTATAATCAAAGTCAATGAGTTCCATCCTTCTAGAATACTTCATAAGATGACATTTATTGATATTAAGTGCCAGATCATTGTGCGGACACCATTCATAGAGAGTATCTAAATCGCATGTAGACGATCAGTACTACTATAGATTTTCAAGTCATCAGCGTACACCAGCCCATCAGAAGCAAGCGATTTCAAGAGGTCATTAATAAATAGTATAAAAAGCAGAGGGCCCAAATTAGACCCCTGTGGAACGCCTGACGTGGCGGCAGTAAATATAGCAGATTTGAATGCATTGTAGTACACATAATTGATCCGTTCCCGAAGATGACGTCAGAAAATTAACCAGATACCATGACATCCTAATGCATCAAGCTTCGTCAGCAGAACGTCATGTCTAATAGTGTCAAATGCGCGCGCAAAATCAAGAGCTGCACTAATATCTTGGGTGATACAAAGCAGATTACTCGTTGTTGAGCGACCAGTCACGAATTCATGCTGTATAGGTGATAATCTTCTATGATAATAATAATATAACGTATATAATAGACATAGCTGTTCGTAATGCTGCCAGTCTAGCCAAGAAACATCAGGAGAAATTTAATAAATACCTATCACTGGCAACAGATATAAATATAAACCATGTGGAAACACGACGTAGTCAGCATAATCCCCATATTAATTCAGCAAACGGAGGAAATGCTAAATACCCTACATCAATCTTTGGAAAAACTTTACGTCGAGCGCAATATCTACAAACTAATACATAAATTCGTCATATTGCAAACCTGTACCGTAGTAAGATAGATAACAAGCAACCTTAAATTAATACCCATGTATCGTTTTTTTCATAACTAAACTGTAATATATCCAGTAAAGGGGTGAATGATCCTCAACCTCCTTAAAGCTCCTCGATAGTGGATCTGTGAATAGTGGGAAAAGAGCAGATTTTTGATACAAGATATTTTTGTGGATTTTAAATTTGGAGAAAATCTTTTATCGTCAACTTATGAAGAATTTAGTAATCTACCCCGCTGAACATGTACGACATTAGGTTGCCAATACTGAGAAAAACCTAAGACTATACTACTCAAAAAGACCAAGACCTACAGTGATGATATCGGATTGAAATTCGGAATAGACAAAAGTAGAACACATGCTATGATTGGAGGTCATTGGCGGAAAGTGGAACCACAATATGAGGAGCAGCAAAGGATTGCAAGATTCGATTTAGATGAACTCTACAAATATCTTGGCTTTCAGCAGGCTAGGGGAATTGATCAGGCTGAAAGTAAACATGCAACAACATACAAGGAAAAGGTAAATGCAATAATGCTGACAGCTGGCAATAAAGCCAAATCCACAAATACGTTTGCAATCTCATGATTGAAATAAAGCTGCGGCATATTTAAATGGACAGAAACTCAACTTTTGACTTTGGACAGAAAAGCTAGAATACTGGCCACGAAGTATCGAATTCAGCATCCAAAGAGTGCCACTGTGAGATTTCATCTGACGAGGAAACTTGTTGGAAGGGGGATTCAAAACATCCATCATCTCTCTGGACACAAATAAAAACCTACAAACATAAGGAATAAGCTCAACATAGCACTCTACATCTTCACGTTGTGCAGAACAACTATAAAGGGACACCGCTGAAAGTAGAAGGGGGGAAAATAAAACCGAAAATAGTCAATAGATAATAGATAAATGGAAGGGTAAACCACTGCGTGGAAGATTCCGATTGCAAATTGCAAAATACTTACGAACGCGTTGGTGGAGTAGATAAAGACAAGTACAATATACGCTGAAACGGAGAGATTATTGTTTGCAATCCAAGATCAGTTTGTCACCAGCAAATACTACCGTAAAGGCAACCTAATGAAGATATAGATGATAAATGCAGACTTTGCAGGGGGAAAAATGGAACAATGTGCTATTTTGTTAGCGCATGTCATATACTGGCGCCATAATATGACCTCTTAGACCGAATTTTATATGTTGACCACACCACCCATGAATTTATTATATTGAAAACTTGAAATCATATGAACAATTTTATTATCTGTCCATCTAACTATTGTTATTGTCAGAAGACGTCGTGATTGAACAAACTACCCCTTCCCTGCCTCTGTAATCTTTGGCACCAATAAGTTTATCTTGAGCTTCTTGTATTCTATTAGCTATTACAGTGGCCACCACATGAATATTTTCTGTGCTCATGTATCTGATCGTTCGCAGATAAGTGAACAGATTATCCAAAAAATTTTTATGATGGACACTTATCTTGGTCTGGAATAGACTGGTACATTTCAAATTTTGGTACATAACCATCAGCTGACGCTATCACCCAAGCCTTCAAGCTCCACTTCTTTGGCTTGGATTTTGTATATTGATTACTTCTGTTCCTGCCTTTGAAAGATATTATCGTTCCGTCAATGGTCATCAACTCTGTTGGTGTAGCAGCGGTATGCTATCATTATTGATAAAATGCAGGTATCGTTTTATTTCCTCATATCGCCTCAGAGGCATAGCATTGGAAATAATATCCAAATTCATACCAGGAATTGATGACCAAGACATTTGGTAAGCTGCTTGATATATTTGGCAATTATGTTGATAGCAAAAAATATTTTAATTTCTGCAACTGATACGGAAAACGAATCTCTTCCACTCTGAACTGCAAAACGGATAGGTCCCCGTGTTAGAGCTCAAAGAGTTTTTCTGAAAATAGTTACATGAAAAAAGACTGAGGTGTTTCTCCATCAATGAATATTTCATGCGAACCAAGAAACATTGGTGGGGAGTCTACACACTCACTATCTATTTCAGAATACCACACATTCGATTCTGTAACAGTTGGTGAAGCAGTTTTTTTTTTGCTGCTTTCAGTTTGCTAACTCACTCAAGGGACATATTAGCTTCCTCATCGCTATTGTCACTCCACAGGAATATCTTGGTCTTCAAGTTGAGTCGGTTGAAGAAAGTCCATATCTTCATCGGATAATCACTGCATACTGCAATATCCTTGAAGTCTGAATTATTTGGATTTTTTGTACATTCCAAAATCCGTATTTTTTCTTTATTCCTACCATAAAAGCTAGTACTAGGTATTTTGTCAATCATGAAATCTGTAACGAAGTGATATGATGTATAAAATAGGAATTTGAGAGATAAATCTGATTTTTTTGACTTAACAAAGCAGCTATCTTATGGATATAATTATATTTTCGAGATATAATATGTGCATTCTACATCCCATTGTATAGCTTACCCATTTTGAAATGTTGAAATTACACTTTTTTCCAGAAAAAAAGGCTCTTCTATTGATTCAAATAACCTCAAATGTTCACGTGCGCAAAAGAAGGAAATGTGTGAAATCAGCGAGGGAACAGTAAACGGCAATATTGTTTTGTGGTAAAAATCACTGTTTATGAATTGTCCACAATGTGCTTGAAGAGGTTAAAGAACGATTTCGAGCATTCTGCGTAAAAAATGTAATTCTGGAAGCAGCAATTGAATGCTTCTAATCTAGAAAATACACTTCTTTTTTTAATTGTCATTGTCAAACGACATATGTCATCAGAATATTTACCGCATAAAATTATGCTGTAATTCCTGTAAGAAATGATTAAATGACTAACGATTTCAGAAAACAGTTCCGATGGCGAAAACTTAAACTAAACTATGGTTATGCCGACGACTTTGTTCTTCATCAATGGCAAGAAACGTCGTCGGTGGAAGGACTATATATGATGTACAGATTTTTCTTTCTTATATCTTACACGATCACCTGCTACTTTTGTCTACGACAAGCTCTGTGGGAAAATGGCTTTGTATGGAAACGTACAATATATTTTTCTAATTGGACGCTGATCATGTGCTGGATAAATTCTCTTTTAGGTTGTCTGCTTGTAATCGCTAATTATGCATTTCAATACGAACAAAACACGCAATCTTACTTGGACGACTTACCGGTGCTGACAAAAATGTATTGGGTCGCTAACACTATCGCCTTGGACTGTTCGATTTCCATAGTTATTATATTCTGGGGAGTTCTGGTAACCTTCGATGAGTACATGAACTTAGGATCGAAAATTTGGCATACCATCATGGGACTGTACATGTTTTTAGACTTTTGGATACATTCAATACCCATTCGGATATTGCACTATTATATGGTGTTTATATATGTTTCAATGTACGTAATATTCAATATAATGTACGAGACTGTATTCGGTGGTACCAACTTGGAGGAAAACCACTTTATTTATTCGCAAATTGTTTGGAAAGAGAATCCCGGAAAAGCGGCGTTTTACGTTTCGATGTCTTACCTCGTTACTTTATGTGTTAGAATCATTTTGTATGGTATGCATAGGCTTAAAAATCGTTTGAGTAAATGGGTCTTCGACGACGAACATTATCCTGTCGAGGGTGGCAGAAGTTTTGCGTCAAGAGATGATAGTTTAAGTAATTTAGCTAGGCTATGACATTGACATAAACTGTTGCTGTAGTAGAATGAAATACAATATTAACACAGGGATAATATTTTAAGCTATTTCTAATTTTACTGGATTTTAAGCTGTTATGTAATTTTCGACAATAAAATTTTATCAATATTGATTGGTTTTATTTTCTTAAAAATGCTCAGGACATATGGTTAAATTAATGTACTGCTGTTTCAATAAAATAGTATAGTAAAATTGTTTTAGTAACCGCCATCACGGCGTGGACATTTGGCCGAGACAACTATAGATCATACACAACTTATAGACCGTAGATGGGTAAGTAAATTATATACAGCATGTATCAATTTTCATTAGCCATAGGCGATTAATTCATGCAATACGTGACAACATGGCACCCCTACTTTCCTCTCCAATGCGAGCGCGACCGATACAAGCTCAAGTTAGCAGTAACTGTTGGACCACTGATTTGGGTGTTTGTAATGCGTTCAGAAATAATATTTACGCGTTGCAGGGATTTGTTTTTCTTTTTCCTTTCAGTAAATCCAGAGAATTATTAAGCTGCGTTCACGCTGCATGACACAAACAAAAGCGTAATTCTAATAAAATTAAAAATAAGGTAAACAAAAAAGGATTCTGAAAATAATAATAAACTACTAGATCAGGAGATCGCCGCGGGCATTTGATGTTTCCCGTTCCAGTAATAAGACAGCTTTTATTGCAGACTAGATCGCAACGTGTTCGCAGCTAAAGATTGAATGTAAAATCTGGTAGGGAGATCGGAGAAAATCGTTGTAATGTCGATTGTTGCCGGGATTGGTGACGGACAGTAGGGGTGACACACGTTGCCACGTATTATTTGTATACGTATAAATCGCACGTAAACATTGAATCCCTATACCTAATGAAAATTGACACATACGGTATACGAGGGTGGTCTGAAAACTGTGGTAACGAACATAGAGAAGGACTGTTTTTTCGAATTTTTCATTTTACTTTTTGACATAGTCTTCTTTAAGGGGATATTAAAGTCGATTTGGTAAAATTGGAGTGAGAAGAGAATAAGTGAAATAAAATACTCCAGACTACCGCAAAAAGTTCGTACAGTCCCATAGGCGGGGCCAAGAAGTAGGTAAGAGCTGAAGGCGCTGCTAAAATACAAATAATTCAGTACCGCACCATTCCGGAATTTCTTAATTTAATTACTCAAATTAAAGTTTTTTCCGCAATTCAAAAAGCTATATCTCACAAGAAAACATTGGTCTACACGGGAATTACATCCGTTTGATCAATTTCATTTAATTATTTCAGATTTTGACCGGAAACACACGTACATTTAACTCTAATTTGGAATAAAAAAAATAGATGGTTGTGACAAAAAATTACATAATCTGACAACCTTTCCGTATACTCATATCTATATTGAAGTTGTACACAAAATTTCACAATACAATGAACAATAGTAAAAGAAACTGATAAATTCGATATCTTGCTTTCCCGACAGCTTTAATATCCCCTTAAGTACGATACACTTGCTGCAACGACATTCAAGTCACTTTATCTCATCACTGCAATACGACGAATCAAATGCATCAAAATAATCGTTTATTTCTACAATCACACGGTAAAAAATTTGCGTAAGAAATTACTACAATTACAGAAAATGTAACTAAAACTTGTAGTATATTAGATTATTGCAGCCTGTAGTAATTTGTACTAGTCTGTTGTATGCAAGTAATTGTAATAATAACTATTACATAAAGTAGTAAAAATATATATTTCTATGTGATAAACATTAATACAGCAACATAACAGGTATTTATACAATGCTGTATCTTTTTCATTTGCAAGTAATGACCAATTTCAACAGTATGGTAGTAAGTATTAACACAAAATGTTTTATGCTACCTATGTGAAAGTTATTTATAGCATTGCGTATTTTTTTGACGCAATTTCTAAGAGTAACATATACATTATTTTGCAATTATACTGACTGTTTAATTTTGGATATGATTACAATTCGCAAATGTGTAATTTGCAAGATTGCAGATATATCGCGTATAAACTGTCGACACTTTTCGAGCTCCCTTGTCGACGTTTGTTTTTCATTTGAGCGAAATACCGCATGCAGTATGGAAATAAAAAATGGGGTGTGGCCACCACACGACTTTCTTATACGTATGAGAGTTTCAAACTACAACAACATTTTTTTATACAAAAATTATTCAAAATCGTTTTCTAAGTACTTCTATTCTCGTAATAAATCACTATAGAATGCATACTTTGCAAAATATTCGAAAAAAAGTGCTACTCCCTAAGAGTAAAAGTGTTACTTCCGGTCCGAATTTTGAAATTTCATGTATACAAAAAATATTGCAAATTCAGCTCGACATACTTTTGTACTCTTGATAAATATACAGGGTGAGTTTTTTTGAATGTTTAGCATTGGGATCTCAGAAACTACTGGAGATAGAAAAACGCTTAAATGAGGAAAGATGCGCAGTTTTACGAGTTTGATTTAAAATGCTTTTGTTTCTCCGATAACTTTCATGGCTTATTAGATATTCAAAGAAAACTAAATTTTACGATTTTCTTTAAACATGCTTAGCATCGTTAATAGTAATTTTAGAGAAAAAGTGTTCAGACAAAAGTTTTAGATAATTTTACTCCAAATAAAACTATGTAGCTAATATTTTTTTTTCGTTCACCATTATCGAGTTATGACACAAACTTGTGTTTTTTTAAATGGAAACCATAGTTGGTGTTGACATCATTAAAAAGCTTTGCTGATTACAATGATATAAGGTTTGATATGGTTATTTTAAAAAATAAAGAGGATATAGACATTTTTATGGTTTTTATGGAAAACAATTGAATTTCGAACTGATAAAATACAAACCAAACGAAAACTTATTTTGAAATCTTATGTAGTAATAAAATGAAAACTATAAGAACTTTTATTAAGGGCACGCAACATTATTAATGTTCAAAGAGACCTCCATTATTATTAATACACAAATTGCATCTCTTCCCAACAGAATTTGTAGCATTGCGTACTTTACGCCTATCGATGTTATTAAAAGCAACTAAGACAGCTTCTCTTAAATCGTCGTGTATACTGTGTCCTTTAGTTCCCCACAAGAAAAAATCGAAAACTGATAAATCAGGGGATCTAGCCGGCCATTCAATGGATGCATTTCGTCCTATCCATTGATTAGGGAAGTTCAAATTTAAATAATTTCTAACATTCAGTTGATTGTGCGGAGGCGCTCCGTCATGTTGAAACCATTGCAGCATTGCTCGGGTTCTTAAATTTAAATTATCTAACCTTTCCACGAAATCTTGTTGTAAAAAATTAAGATAACGATTGCCAGTTAGTGATCCATCAAAAATAAAAGGAGGAAGAACAGTTGATCCTATAACACCACACCAAACATTAAAGCCAAATTTAATTTGTGGTCTCCTATGTTTAACGTGAAGTGGATTTGTTTGAGACCATACGTGCTCATTGTGCCTATTAAACATTCCACAATTTGTGAAACGAGATTCATCAGTCCATAATATTTTCATTGAAAAGTGTGGATCGTTTTGACACTGATCTTTAAACCATCTACAAAAAGCTATTCGTCTGATGTTATCACCTTCATGTAAAGTTTGTGATACTGATAATTTGTAGGGACGAAATTTATGCTTCTTCAACACTGACAATAGTGCGTTGAGAGGAGCCCATTTCTGTTGAAATTTGTCGGGTCGATGTAGATGGATTCTGAGCGACACATGCTAATATGTTTATTTCTCTATCTTCATCCATCCCTTTTTTTGATTTTGGTTTAACGAACGAACCATAATCTGCTAAATTATCCCATAATCTCTTAAAAGTAGGCAGCGACGGCTGACGTCGATCAAAATAATTTTCAAAATAAACTTCAGCAGCTCTAGCAGAATTTTTCCGGCACTGAATGTAACATTCAACCATATCACGCTTTTCTACGTTAGAAAATTCCATAGCCAATGCAAACTTATGATTAACGGCCGTTTGCACCGCTTATAGTTAAGTTACAATTAAATTAATTAATAGTTAATTGTCAATGTTACTGTTTTTGAAGAATGGTTCTCTCGAATATTAAACTATTTACCTGACAATGCTGTTATAGTTATAGATAATGCATAATATCCTAGTCGAAAAATTGAAAAGCCCCACCACCATCATCATGGAGAAAGGTGGATATTCAAAATTGGGTAACAAGCAAGGAAATACAGTATGATGAGGATATGGTCAGAGCTGAACTGTTAAGCTTGGTTAAAATTCATAAGAATAATTATAATTCCCATGTTATTGATGAACTAGCAAAATCACAAAATAAAACTGTGTTACGATTACCTCCTTACCACTGCGAACTGAATCCTATCGAGCATGTTTGGGCCCAAATAAAAAATGAAGTGGCTGCCAAAAACAAAACCTTTAAATTATCTGAAGTGAGACAATTATTACTTGACGCCTTGGGAAATGTAACAGCTACTACTTGGCAAAAATGCATAAACCATTTTATAAAAGAAGAATCTCGTATGAAAGATCTTGATGCAATAATTGACGAAATAATAGAACCATTCATCATTAGACTTGAAGAGGATAGTGACAGTGAAGATTTTGATTGTAGTTCGATATCATCATCATAATTTAGAGATATATGAATTTATTTCTAATACGAGTAGTTATGAGCAGCTCATAAGTTTATGATAAATATTTTTATTAGATTTGCATTTCTGTAAATAAATATTTGAATGTAATTTTTGCTGAACTAGTAAGTTTACAATAAATGTATTATTATATTTTGTATTATAATAAATAAATGTTATGTATCTTATCTATCCTCCGTTTAATTCACTTTCTAATATTTACTTAAATTCTTTCCTCTTCTGCCATCCTATATAAATTCCTGTTGCTGATTTCTGCATAGGTCTATACTTAATATAGATATACGTATCACAAATGCAAAAATGATTTGAATTTTGCCGCGTACAATTTGTTTTCAAGATTTTCGTGCATGTAATTTGGGACAGGGGTATGTTCAGAAATTCGTCTCGCTACTTTAAAAATAGACAATAATAATATTAAAAAGTTTCCTTACATATAATAATATTCCCAAAATAAACAAATATCTGATACATAACTAAGTTAAATAAAGAAGTTACGGGATGGGGTGTTTTTTAATCAAAGAGCCTTTATACGTTAAAGTATGTTATAAAGAGATCAATCTTTTCATTAAAATCCAAACAAAAAATAAACCTAACTTGACTGTCTACCTTTTATTATAAAATTTTTAATGTTTCTATGTTTCTAAAAATCGATATACATCATTTCATGGCAGAACTAACTGTTGACATTTATTGGTCAGTATAATTAGAAAAATATATGATAAATTAAATTTTAAGCTATTCACTGAAGGATTTTTTTTAATATTTTCACCTTTAAATACTTATAAGGTGCATAACTAGCTTATACACCCCTTGCGTCATATTTATTTACGATAAGCAATTAAGATATGCTAAACTAAATATTGGTTGGTCGTGGCCAACTGGCAAACTCTAGACACCCACCCCTCATGTTAATGCAGACATTAGCCAGGTGCTCCTTCAGACGAGTTGAGAGAGCGGAGAAGAATAACACCGCATGGGTGGGTGCCCTATGACCTTTACGGTCTCTCAACGGAAAGATGTCGTGCGGCTGAGACGAGAATCGGTTAGTAGCGAAGAAATCCCAGCTGCCCAGCACGAGTCTCACACACGCGTCACATATTTTCATAGGTCTAGTGTGCAAACTCATGTTAAGTTGGTGATTATAGTAGTTGCAGAATGGATTTAATATGTAAAGTGATATCATAATTTATATTGCTCGTCTTTGAAAGGCGAGAACATATTTATATACTGTAATTAGTCTGTTGCACTTGCACTCATATCGTTTATTATTATTTATTCTTTAATCGTTGTTCCATGAGTCCTATATATGTGGACTCAAGACTTTAGAGGTTTCTAAGTGCGTTTTTAATTTTCGATTGTGTACGAGGCTGGCTCATTACGTCCATGATATTTTGAATTTTCCGCGTTGTAAATTGAAAAGGAACACTGCTTCTGTCAACTATGGTTTGTTATTAGACTACTGTCAATGTTTGAGAAAGCTGCATTTAGTTGAAGTTTTAGAGCCACTGGAAGCAGGCAACCTCGTGCATTTTTAGTGAACATGGAAAAAAAGTGAGTTTCGTGTGCTCATCAAGCATTATTGAAACCAAGGCTAATTTTCATAAATACTGCAGGAACTTGGCACCAACGGAATCAATGTTAAAGGAGTGGCTTACTGAATTTTCTTGTGGCCGCACGAGCACGACTGACTTCGAACGTTCTGGGCTCCCAATTGAGATCACTACACCCGAAAGAGTTGAAAAAATCCGCGATGTGGTGTTGGCCGATCGGATATTGAAAGTGACAGTTTTTTTGGGATGCACGCGCCAAAATCCATATCAGTTACCTGCAATCATCGATGAATATTACTTATTGTCCCGGTTTAACGGCGATTTGCAGAGAAAGCAAACGCATTTGGCCATGAATAAAGTGCTCTTCCAGCAAGACAATGCACATGTGCATAATCGTCATGGCAAAATTTTATGAATTGGGCTTCGAATTGCTTCCTAATTCGCCATATTGGATAGTCCCCAGTGACGGTTTTCCAAACCTGAAGAATTGGCTCGTGAGAAAGAGATTTGGTTCCAACGATGACATCTTCGCTAAACAAGCGGTAAAGATACTGCTTTAATGCTATACTATGCTATACTTATCATACGCTTCGAGAATTTTTATTATATTTATATACAAGTATTTAGTATATGTTCACTGTGGGCGAGTTTATAATAAATTTAGAGTTCCCCTGTCTATCCACCAATCGCGCTAACGATCTCTTCTATCTGAACTCATACCACACATCAGGCAAAAACTTGATTAATAACTTGCCTGTAAATATCTTTAATCTTCAAATAAGAGGTTTAAAGTAATGTGTATTTATGATATCAGTAGAGAACAAGGACCGTAGAGAAGCGAGAGTAGTATGGGATCCTTTGATGTTTTTTGTCCCACTTTCGACTCGTCGAGTAATAAACAACAACCAAGTATAAACTCAGAAAACGTATTTAGAATCGTCTGTAATGTTGACGAAACAAATTTTCGTAATAATTTTATATTTTAAATGGTTAGAATTATAAAATATATTATATTTCTATACTTAAAATGTATCTTTTATGTACTTCTTAATAAATACGAAGCATAGAGGAAGAATTGTGGTCGTTTTTTAAACCAGAAAAAGTAGTAATTTGTGTCAAAACAATATCATAATAAAAAAATGTAAAAGAAGTGCGTTTGTTTATGAAACATATTAAGTGATATCTTCCAAATCATATGACCAGATTAACCAGATGTTTGGCTAGACAGACGATCAGACGGAAATGATGACACCAGACAACCATGCTTGCCCCGCCCACCGAAGAAACAGGGATTCGCTTTTAATATCTTCTTCTCTATAGTCTTTGATATTAGTGAATTTTAGTAATATTATAATGAAGTACTTATTTTTAAGTTGTATTGAGAGCGATCAGTTTCTTCTCTTTAGTTTGATTTTTTGATTGTTATTTTGATTATTCGAAGCAATCAAAAATTGGAAAAACGTTAAACGAAGTGTATTGAGTTCAAAGGAGGCTGTGTTGAGAAATGAAACGTTTTTCATCGAAGATTCCAGCTTACATTAAAAAAATCAGTCAACAACATTTCATTGACAGATTTTTATAAGTTTTTTTTTGTTGGAAGAAAAGTTCTCAAATTTGCGTGTCTTTTCAAGGAAAATCATTGTCTTTTCGGCAGCACATATATGTGTAAATGGTTTTTTTTTGCTAACAACAGTACAGTACAATAAAAAATTCGGTCAAGAATAACCGATGAAAACCTCGAAAATTCTATGAGATTATATTGAACGTCAGTATTCACAGTCTCGCAGGTCAACATCTTAAATTGTTATGTTGTTCATTATATTGTTAGTTAGATCTTGGATTATGGATTATGGAATAGCACTTGGTCCGGCCCAAGACTGTGAGACAGACAAAAGGTTGCAAGTCCTTGCTGGAAGTTATTAGTTATGTTATGTTATGTTATTAGTTGTTGGTTGTACCGGGTGGCCCAAGTTTTATTGCCATATCCAAAATGGAGCTTATTTATAAAGAATCAAGTTTTGCCTATAATTAGATTGGAATGTATACTTACTACATACTTAATATAAAAAACTCTGCAAAATGTTTATAAAATATGTCAGTGGCAGCCAAAAAATACTTAACAAGATTTTTCATTTTTGGAATCGACTTTTCCCATTATTATGATACAGATATTTCTTGAAACATATTCATCTAAATTAAAAACAAAAATTTAACTTGGTTTTGGAAGCTTAGTGGAAAGCATTTAAACTCCGGGATAGGAAGCTCGTCTGCATAACCTTTGTCGCCTAAGTTTACGAATTCCAACTAGAAACTTTGTCAATCGCCTTAAACGTAAACGTTTGAAAAATTAATTGCAAAGAACTTGTTAATAATCATTGCTTTGATATTTTTCATCCCGGGAAACGATTCAAAATATTATTAGGTATTTAACGGTCTGAAATTAATATTCTGAATGTACGTCTGATTAGGTACTGTTAATCAATTTTTTTTGTGTCTCCAATATCTGAAGTGTACCTATTGATACAGTCGCTCACGAAATATTAAAAAAAAATCGTATTATAAGTTAGGGTTATTTTGTCGGTGGCGGTAAAACTTGGGTTGCGACCGAAGGTCGGCTTGTCTCTTAAGTCGTGGCTCACTGGAATAGGAGCGGAGAGTGTCGATATCTCCCCCAAATATCTTGACCATTTCGTCAAGAATTGTTAATAAACTACTATACGATAAATAACCAAAGCTTACTGTGTCGATTGTTGTAAATTATATATATATATATATATAGATGCTTTCCTCTAAACTTCAGATTTAAGGAAAACTAAGCTAAATTTTTGATTTTAATTTAGATGTTCAGACAAAAAACATCTGCATCATAATAATGGAAAAGAAAGAAGATTCCAAAATTGAAAATTTTTGTTAATGTTTTTTTTTTCTTTGCTGCCACTGACACATTTTAAACATTTTGCAGAGTTTTTACTTTCTTATACGTAGTATCAGGAAGTATTGTGATGATGAAAATTTTCGACCTCGAGATTTTTGCAGATGTCCACGTTTTGAAGTCCCCTGATACCGAAAAAGTGGTTTTTAAAAAATGTATGTGTGTGTCTGTGTGTGTGACCACGATAGCGGTGAAACCGCTGTAGATATCAATCCCAAATTTTGTATTTGCGTGTATAATCTCTCTCTTGAGATCTAATTAGTTTTTCAGTAAAATCGGTAGACCGGAAGTAGCAGTTTACTTCAGCGAAGAAATCGAATTTTGCCAATATTTCGCTAACTACTAAGTTTAAACAAATTTATAAAGAATTCATATGTATTTAGAATTAAAATCGAGAATAATTTTATTTAAAAAGTTTTTCGAAATTCCTACCGAAAGTAGGTCTTTTACTCTTATCGAAAATCAGTTTTTTGCGAATATTTCGCAAGTCATGCTTTTTAGACAAGTACGTTGCGGATATAAAAGTATTTAAAACATAATTTTCAATATCTTTTGTATAAAAAAAATTTCAAAGTTCAGACCGGAAGTACCACTTTTACTCTTATCGAATAGCGACTTTTTTCAAATATGTCGTAAGTTATGCATTCTATACATATTTATCAAGAGTACAAAAGTATTTAGAACTGGATTTGCAATATTTTTTGTATATATGAAATTTCAAAATTCGGACCGGAAGTAGCACTTTTACTCTTAGCGAGTAGCACTTTTTTGATATCTTGAGAAGTATGCATTCTCTAGAGATTTATTAAGATAATAGAAGTACTTAGAATAGGATTTTGACTAATTTTTGTATAAAAAAATTCTTAAAATTCTATAATTTGAAACGCTCAAACGTATAAGAAAGTCGTGTGGTGTTGCTGTTCCAAGTAATGTTTTTGGTTAAGATTTAATTGGATCTATTGGACCACTTTTTTCTATTTTAATATTTACTATTTTATAAATTATGGGTGCTTAAATAATCTTTATATCTAATATAAAAAAATATTTTAAATTATTTATTTAAAGGAGTAAAAAAATTCATTAGATAAAAATTAGTACAACAGTTCGTGGTATTATACACCGGCTTAAACCAAGCTTCAAATCCGTACAGCTCGATTCATTAATGTCCGTCCAGCCATAATTATTGGTTACATTTAACTTTGTAGATTATTGTTTAACAGTTTTTATATGTATGTTCCTATATAATAATGCTTAAAGTCAATAGAGATATGAGTGAATTTCGTACTGCGTTTTTAGATGTAACCCGGAACACAGAGAAACAAACGATTTACATATACATAATTACTTACCTTTGAATACAGGAATTATTCCTTCGAAATTCCAATCTCTTAATTTTGTTATAACATATGAATTCATAGTCTGTAATTACCGGAAAAAGGTTATTTCAAAATCAGACGAAAACGGTGAAAACACCTTACACCTCACACATCAAAATAAAATAATCGTCTTTTACTTTCTTATACCTAGTATATTACTTCCTTATACTACGTATAAGAAACAAATTTATAAAGAATTCATATACACTTAAAATTAAAATTGAGAATAATTTTATTTAAAAAGTTTTTCGAAATTCCTACCGGAAGTAGGTCTTTTACTCTTATCGAAAATCAGTTTTTTGCGAATATTTCGCAAATCATGCTTTTTAGACAAGTACGTTACGGGTATAAACGTATTTAAAACACAATTTTCAATATCTTTTGTATAAAAAAAAATTTCAAAATTCAGACCGGAAGCACCACTTGTACTCTTATCGAATAGCGATTTTTTCAAATATGTCGTAAGTTATGCATTCTATATATATTTATGAAGAGTACAAAAGTATTTAGAGTTGGATTTGGAATATTTTTTGTATAAATGAAATTTCAAAATTCGGACCGGAAGTAACACTTTCATACGTATAAGAAAGTCGTGTGGTGGCCACACCTCATTTTTTGTATTAAGTATACCTATGTAGTGTACATTTCAATCTAACTTCGCACAAAATTTGATTCTTTTTCTTTTATAAAAATAATACGTTTTGGCAGTGACGGTAAAACTGGGGTCACCCGGTACACATTATTTATTCGATTACATTTTGTATTTATTTTTCATTCACATTATCACCATCAATCTTATATCAAATAGATTGATTAAGATTACATGCGTTTCCTATCGAAATTTGTGTAAGAAGCGCTTGCCTATTGTCGTGGTGCCAACCATACAGCTTAAGGGTGGCGAGGGTGTTTGGGCAGGTGTATTTGCGAGCAGCGATCCGCGCGGTCGCTCGCCAGCTGTCGCCATGACCACATTAACCAGACCTAACTGCACTTTACCATTTTGACGAGGTGATATTTTTTATTGTTCGTAGGCTTTGAATTGTTCCACATTAATCTTGCTCATATATGATGTATTCGGAGGTATATTCTATAATATATTAACAAGCGCGGGTCCTGTTTTTTTATTTAAAACATATCCCTAGACTGACAGAGGGCTGACGCGATAACTTTCGAAAATGATGTATAATCAATGATGAATTTTTGCGATCGTTTTCCTAAAAGGAAGGTAATTAGGAATTCTTGAAATTTTTTTTTGAAAAACAGATTTTTTAATGAGTCAATATATTATTCTACATTATTTATCAGCTATAAACAAGACTAATTCAAAATTATTTCGTACTACATATAAGTTATATTTCAAAAAAAATGTACTACGAATTTTGGAAGAATTGAGTGACAAACGAGATATCATTCGCACAATCCGATTAGACCGAGAATTTGCCCCACGTTGAGGTGCCAATTTTATAGTATTATCTATTTTTATGACAAAACATAAATAATAATAATTTTTTGTAAGACAAAATATATACATATTTAATATTACAATTTATTTTACATAAAAATTGTCTATAAATAGCATATTGTTTTACATTTATCGTGTAAGTGTCAGTTTGACGGTAAAATTTTGCGACATTATGGTTATAATAACTTGTTTCCGAGTATTTTACTAAGAATGGAAATCATTCATTTAACAGTATAAAATGGCTCTCATCTTCATTCTTTCAAAAATGTTTTTTGAAATTTGTATTACATTCTTACCTTTTACCTTAAAACTGATGAATTGTTAACGCAAATAATTATTTTGTCATATGCTAAACGTTCTGTTTATTGAAGTTTAATAATTCTATATTTTGTTTCAGGTATGCATCGTGAACGAATCTGAAGGCGGCTGTGTATTCTGATAAAGAGTATCAAAATTGTAAGAATTCTTTCGAATAGTTCCTTTTTCTATATTTTTAGTAAATAGTTTAATTAATTTTTGCATGTTATTTGTAAAATGCTTAACAAATTTGAGTGTGTTGCTGATGATGTATGAAATAATACGTATAACTTACTGTAAGTATGGCGGAATTTGAGTTCATAAAAATTACACAGCAAACGCTCTTTCAAGCTAGTGAAGTATATTTCTTAATTAAATACAGCTGTGATAAAAGTCTTAGTCAAGACCGAAATGTCAATAGCTTAAAATAGCATTTGATCATCGTCATGATGGTGTAGCTAAGCAAAAAATAAGGTAACTTACAGATATTGGCAATAAACAGAAGACCATCATAATGACGGACCATAATTTGCAGCATCTAGCAGAAGATACTTAGATCTGAACACAACATCAGGCACTATTACGCAAATTACAAATTACAAACTATGAATTATATAGTGGCTCCCAAAAGTTTTTTAAATTTTCCATTGAATTAGTAATTATTTCATGTAAAGAGATTTATTTAACCACATTTCAAACTAATAGCTAGACGCCACATTACAATAATGACCGAATCCAATACACCCACAACAAAGCTACAAATTTTATTCATTTATTTATATCATTACATTCCAAGAAATACTCCTGTATGGAGTAATAAGCCTTTCTGATCAAATGCTCCATAATCTTATTTTTAAAAATTTTTAACGGGAGTGATTTATACGTATTCGGCAGTTTATTATATACTTTTATTGCAAGGTAATTAGGACTTCCCTCCGTAAACGCTAACCTGTGCCTAGGTATTTCTAAGACGTTTGAATTCCGGGTGTCGTACGGATGACCTTCGCTCAACTTCGGCAACCCTGCAATATTCTCCCTAGCATACATTAATAACTGGTAAACATAAATAGAAGGCACCGTCATGATTTTCATATCCTTGAACAGGTCTCGGCAACTCGTCCTTATACCCACTTTATTCATTAATCTAACCGCTCTTTTCTGGAGTTTAAAAATTCTAATTACCTCAGAAGAGCTGCCCCATATTATTGTGCCATATGTAATTAGGGAGTGGAAGTGCGCAAAGTAGTACATTTTTAGTGTCGGCATGTCCACAATACGTCTAAGTCGGCTTATTGCAAAACACATGCTTGATAATTTCTTGGATAAGTGTTGAATATGCTCATTAAACGTGCAATTCTCATCAATATAAACACCCAGAAACTTGGTTGAGCTGACTTGTGCTATGCTACTATTATTAAATTTAATCAAGTATGATGAGTTTCTCTCTTTCCTATCTATACTAAATTCTATAAAGTTTGTTTTATTACTGTTCGTATATAGCGCATTGTCCCGAAAATAATTATTAAGTTCCTTCACTGAATTTACAATTTCACCCTGAATATTTACATTTTTCCTACATGTCACAAGTAACGATGTATCATCCGCGAACATAAACATATTCAGATCTGGTACATCATTTACATAAATAATATAGAGAAGCGGTCCCAGGACGCTCCCTTGAGGCACCCCTCTATCAGTATTAAGCACATTTGATTTTTTACCCTTCAGTTCTACAAAATGTGAGCGATCCCGTAGGTAACTCTGAAACCATTCCAGCGCTACACCTCTAATCCCATAGCACATCATTTTTTTTAAAAGGATGTCATGATTTACAAGATCAAAAGCCTTACTTAAGTCAACAAATACCCCCACACATGACCGGCCCTGTTCAAAGCCCTTACAAAGTTCATTTAAGAATGTTGCCATCGCGGAAACAGCTGATCTGCCCCTACGAAAGCCGAACTGCTTTTGATTTAAAAGATTGCAGCGTTCAAGAAATTTCATTAGTCTATCAGCTACAATCCTCTCGATAACTTTAGAGAAAACACTCAGGATAGAAATAGGTCTGTAGTTACCCAGAGTCTTCTTGCAACCTGTTTTATATATTGGTATAATCTTAGCTAATTTTAGTCCATCAATAAACGTGCCCGAGCCGAAAGAACTATTTATTATTATCGTTAGTGGGACAATAAACTCGTCCAAACATTTTTTTAGAAGAACTGTACTTACATTATCCTGCCCCGATGAAACGGTATTCCTTAAATTGGAGACTACTCTACGAATTTCAAATTCATCAGTGGGAAACAGAAAAAAAGAGTTGTCATTTTGTCTAATGTTCGGTGTACATGAAGGTACAGTTACATTTAATTTATTGGCTATGGTGTTAAAATATTTATTAAAGTGGTTTGCAACCCTTTCTTGGTCTTTTAGTTCTTTTCCATCTACACTTAAAGATATACTCGTATCCGAAGACCTTGCAATGCCATCACTGTTCCTAATCACCTGCCAGGCCGCTTTACTTTTGTTTGTTGCTGAAGAGATGACATTGCTATTGTACATTAATTTAGCCAGTTTTATTACTTTTCTATATATATCTTTGTATTTATTGTAATACATTCTTGTAACAAAATTAGTTCCGCGTATTCAAAAACCTAGTATTAATTATTCTATGAAAGAAACACTAGTCATCTGAGAATTCTAACGTTAAAGAATTAAGTTTATTAGGCAAATGTCTAAAATATTGTTTGCCAAGCAGTAGGGTTCCTATGGAGGAAATTATTGCAAGCATCGAGACCTCTATCAAAGGTTTTGCAGATCCTGCCAAATCTTTTATAAGAGGGGCCTGTAAGATTCAAATCCTTGAAGACTTAAGCAGCACAAACAAATTGCAGTCAGTAATTAATGGAATACGATTAAAAATCTCAGAACCAAAGACTGTTTTTACGTAAAAGCTGATAAGGGCAACAAGTTAGTAATTATGGACAAAATCGAATATTTTAACCGGGTTAATCATTCAATATCGGATGCACCTTAAGTTCAGTTAAATTAAAAAAAACTCTCCCGAAGATGATTAAACAAACTAAAGACGCGTTAAAAAATTGTCCACATTTAATAATATCTTCCCTTAAACTTAAACTTCGTTTAAATGTAAGCAACCCATTTGTAATTTTTGATTAATATTCAGTGATATCCCACTGGTGATTTGGTGAAGAGCATATCTTCTAAGGTTACACCTTAGCCAAAAACACTACGTTCAACACTCTTTTCTGTTTTTCTAAAGGTTTATACTGAAGATGGAAACTTAGTTCAGGGTGTATACTTTCTGGAAAACAGGGAAAACCTGGAAAAGTCAGGCAATTACATTCTAATTCTGGAAACAGGGAAAAGTCAGGGAATTTCCTTGATTTATAAAATAAGTCAGGGAAAATTAATTAAAACAGACGACAAAGAACTTAATCAAAACATCGACGCAATATTTAACATCATCCTTTTTGGGCCACACGACTGCTGCAGATCTTCTAGAAGCTTTGAAAAACGCCTTAAAAGACTTCAGTATGCAAAATTTACTTCAACTCTATGGATGGCCCAAATGTGAACTTCAAACTTCTCTATGACCTTAAAATAGAGCTAGAAACGCCTGATGGTCCATCCATTCTAGAATTGGGAAGTTGTGGATTGTATACGGTCTACAATTCATTTAAATGTGTCATGAGAAGTAATCAGTCTCAAACTTGTTTCTGCGAGCTCTTTAAAACTTATTTAAAAATGTACCAGCTAGACGAGCTGATTTTATTCGCTATACTGGCTCATGTTAATTTCCCATTAAATTTTGCGCTGTGCGATGGCTGGAAAATGCTCAAGTTGCAGAAAGAGCTATAGACATGTTACCTCATTTAAAAAATGTCATAGAACACGCCAAACTCGAAAAGAAGGAATCGAAATGTGGAAGCAATGAAATTGTGAAACAATGTTTAGAATAGATGATAAAATGATAGCATGTAATTTGGCCTTTTTTAAAAGCGTAGCAGAGGATTTGCAACCATTTTTAAGAAAATTTCAAGCAGATAAACTCTTGGCACCTTTATTGTACGAGCAATTACATGACCTAATGAACACAATTTTAGGACGATTTATTAAAACAGAAGTTATGGACAAAAATCATAGAGTGATCGATTTGTTGAAAATGAAAGATGATCCATCAAATCATAAAGTTTTAAGAGATGTTAATCTAGGATTTGCAACAAAATTGGAACTGAGAAAAATTGACAAGGAAGCTGATATTCTGGTATTTAACAAAGGATACGTAAATTCCTTGGTACAATTTGCAAAAAAATGTTGGGCAAGTCACCACTACGTTATAAAATCGTAAGAGGAATATCTTGTTTAGATCCCGTGGTTATATTAGAAAAGATGTGGCCATTAGAAGATTAGATCTGGCACTGGAAAGTTTAGTTTATTCTAAAAGACTATCAACAGTGGCAGCTGATACAATATCAAAATATTTCGATAAATTTGTCAGACTGAAGCTAGTTAACGACGACATTAAAGCGTTTAATAAAACTTACCGAAGTAATAATACTGTTGAAGAAAAATACTGGCAGACTGGACAAATTATATTTTAGCTTATGCCAACAAGAAAGTGCCCCAGAGGAGTTCATTCAATTTGTCAAGCTTGTTATGACATTGTCACACGGGAACGCTGCTGTTGAGAGGGGATTCTCTGTGAACAGACAGTGTTTAACTGAAAATTTACTTGAACAGTCTTTAATTGGACAAAGGATTGTATATGATGCAATGGTGGAGAAAGGAGTAGAAAGTGTAGACATTGATAAAGAAAAATGATACATTATTTCAGAAACGCGAACGCTAAATATAATGAAGAGCTGCAAAAAAAGAATTTGCCGCAAGCTGCACCAGAGGAAAAAGAAAAGAGTAGGAAAAGACAAAGCGTGAAATTGAAACATCTAGGGCAAATAAGAGGAGAGTGGATGCAGAACAAGCCAAAGAGAATCTTTAATTGATGAAGAAATTGCAGCGGTCAGCGCCATCATGTAAGCGAACGTTATGTTATATGAAAATCAATCTTAAAAATGTATATTCTGTATTATTATTGTTATAGTTTTTTTTCAATGAAATGTAGTCATTATTTATTTAAAAAGTTACTGGTTGTTCCTAATAACAAGTAGTAAGTACCCTAGTCGTACTCAAAATACTACAACAAGTATAAAGATTAGAATTTTGTTTTTAGTTGTTAATTGTTACGTAAGCTGGTAAAGAATTTATTGTTTTCTTTTTAATTATATATTTTCTTAATAAATAAATAATAATGTTTCTGTAAATTTGAAATTATGTTTATACTTTGAAAAGCAACAGAAAATTCTTCTGGAATTTTGATTGAAAAACCCTGAAAAACCTGGAAAAGTCAGGGAATTTCAAAATTGTGAGTTGGTATACACCCTCTTAGTTGCCGAAATACGTATATAGATTTCTTATATCATTTTAATTTCTGTGGTAAGGAATTTTTCCTTTTACGTACATTTTGTATCAGATTTTGAGTCCATGGTTTGTAAAGACTGGTTGCGCCGTAACTTTTGGCCAATGAGAGAACGCGGCGCGAATACGTCATCCAGAGTACTCATTTAAACAGTTTCTATATCATTTACACAGACGGGGCACGTATCACACGCATGGAAGATGTGAAACACCTAATGCAAATTCGTCATTATGATTAACGCTGTAAATAAACAAATTATATTGGCAAAATAGAGTGATTACATTATTTATTCGCATCAATTTGCTTAAAATTTTACTGTTACATATAAAAAAAAACTCGATAATAATGTTTTATTACAGTATCGTTAAAAAAATTACAAGAAATAAAACACATAATAGGTTTTGTAGAAATGTAATTTGAAAATTGTGTATACTAATACCATTATTTAGCAAAGGGAAGGTCATACAAAGTAAATGTTAAGTTACGGTCTTCCTCATCTTCCTGGCTAATTTTCGTGATGGTTCACCACACTTTCTTTTACCTACTTTCCCTTTTCTTTGGGAATTTAGATATTTGATCCTCATAAAAATTCTTTGTCGACTAAATGAATTCACTAACTTTTTGGGGATGTCTATTTTTTTAAATATATAATCTGTCGTTCTTCGAATAATGTTTGGTCCACCTTTGTAATTGTCTTCATGGAGTTTTCTAAAGCGTTTCTCCATTTTGTGTACATTATGTAGCCATTGTTGCGAAGGCTGTATAAGGCCACCATATGACAAACTTTGGATCCACGAGGGGATGCTGTATGAATGGAGTGTCAAAGCGGCTTTTGATGTAGCTTGTGGCAATAAATACAACGATGGAACAGCTAAAAGTAGTTTATCAACGCAAATTCTTTTCTTACTATTATTTATCCACTTACCAGTTGTTTTTAATTTTTTGGGAGTAATATTCATGAGGTTCGCTTTTAGAGTATCCTCATAATCATCACTGGTAAAATGTACACTGCAAATTCTTGACGTACTTGGGTTCCATTTATCTTTTCTATGACAACACCTTATCCATTTGTTTCTTACCTCTGCATTTTTCGGAAAATTAAAAAACATTATTTTTTCTCCCGCTTTTTTGCTTTTATCATATTGCTCTTGCAAATAGCAACACTGCATCCAGTTCCAGGCATCTAAATATTGATGATCACGATATTAATTAAGAGGAATATGATTACCCATTATCAACTCACTTTGCCCTTTGGCAGTCTTTTCGACTCTTGCTAATATAAAAGAAACAGATAACCAAAGCGACTGATCCTTGTGTTTGTAATTAATTGTCTTTGTTAACAACAACACTGATATTTACTAATTAAAAACAGAAAATTTAAGAATGTTTTAGACAATCTAACAATCGTAGAACTCTAAAAAACCACTGGTAAACAACTTGAAAACACAAGCAGGCACATGTAAACAATGACAGTCTATTATATTGTGTACTCCGGATGACGCGCAATATGGCGGTATCTCCCACTCTCCAACAAGTTACGGCGCAACCAGTCTTTACAAACCATGTTTTGAGTCACAGTTTCCACTCATTATTGGATTTCTCGAGTATGTTATATAATCTGTAATCTAAAACGATCGTGTAGTTTTAGGTAGAAGAAACTTTTATTATTAAAATTTTTATAGTATAAATGCATACTCAAAAGGTCCCCTGTTTTGTCTATGAGAGCTATTATGGTTTATCAACAAATATACAGGGTTACCGCTAAATATGTACCAGGCTATGCGAATGTGAAGAATACGTATAGATGTCTAACTGAAAATCAAAGAAATTTATTTGTAATTTCCACATTTTTAGGGCCAAAATGTACTTAGTTAAAGTCGGTCCATAACTTTGTTTATCTTATACGCATTTACGTAAATACCACTAGTTATTCCAGTTCTTCCAAGAAAAACGTTAAAATGCAAATAGTTACAACCTTTGACAATGAACGGCAATTGAAAAGATTTTCTATGGCGATGTTTTTTTGTGTGAATAGCACGCCTTTATGTGGAAAAGCTCGACAACCTCGGTGCATTACCATGTTTTTTTCGTCAAATAGAATATATATATTATTTTGAAACTTAAATTCCTCTATATGAAAATTATTATGTTTGTATATTAACTGCGACAGGCTCGGACTCGAGGAAAGAAAAATTATTTTCTTGTCACTGGGTGCACATTGGACCGCGATTCTTTTTTTGTACGGGAATTACTCATATTTTTCTTTCACTTCCTTTTTTTAATGACGCTATTTAAAACTATATATCGCGATGTGTTGAAGTAATTCAATACTATTATTTTCTCCATGATAGAGATGTGTTTTCCCAAAACTGAGTTTATAATATCATACTATAAACGGCAAATACAGCTAGTTGCCAATGGTTAATTCGTTGTCTTCATTTATATTTAATATGTACAGTCAGTTCATACGTACTTTTAAATCTCAAATTTATTACATTTTATAACTTGATTCAATCACTGTTGCGCATTGCTATCTGGACGTACTTTTTTTCTATTTACTTTACACTAGCTGTTGATGATTTGATTTGATTTGAAGTGTAGGCTTTATAATAATGTACACTAATGCCGCAATTGAACCATCACAGACCGGGGGCACCTGCCATTTACACCTGCCGCACTCTGCTTTCAATTGTGGTCTCTCATTGAATTCCGGGTAAACACAGATAGGGAAATTATGCTAATAAACGTGTTTATCACCCGTGACTGTCGCGGCAGTGGTGACTTATCTCCGTCTGATAAGTTAAAGGAACTGAGAGTGCATTCTGCTTGGATGTTTACCTTATCCTAACATATAATAGGGTGTAAGTATAACAGGGTTGTATTCATACTAAGTGGCATGTTTAAGAAGTGTTTGCTTGAAGTTTCTGTATATATTTAAGAATACAGCGTACTTTTTTTTTAGAAATCGTCATATTATAGGACCTATTTGTACGAGGTAACTGGATTTATATGCATTATTGCTAGGATTTCCTGCATTGAGTGCTTCTATGGATCTTTTTATCGTTTTAGACTGTTTACTGGATTTACACGGAATATCTTGATGTTATTGATTTTGTAATATATCTTCTCTCAGAATAAGAAGGAGAGATTTAAATATCGCGCCAAAATAGTGTATATTTTTAAGGTATCTCATTGGTTCTTGCGTAGGTAAGTTTAACATGGGAAAATAAGTTCGGCAAAACGTCATTTTATATTTATTACCAAGCCATAACTTAGTCTCTTACATTTTTACTTTGATTTATTAGACTTTATTGTGTTATTAAGTAAAATCCGTACTTTTATGTACAACAAAAACATGAGTGATTAGACGGCTTAAGACCAAGGAACAAGTAATCAGGCATTTGAAACTTTGAATTTGATGAATCTGTCAAAACCCCTACGGCAGTGTACAATTTCTTTTTTAAAATCGAACGTCCTACACTTAATATCATTGTAAAAATAACTATAGATGAGTCCATACCAAAAATGAACTGAGCAGTTCTACACAGATTCTTGAAACTCATTAATTTCAAGTAATTGTTAATTAAATACTAATTATATTACCATTCATATGCATGTTAAAAAGCCTATCGACAGGATTAAAAAGCCCTACTGGTTAAAGATACGCAAGGATCTAAATTGATATGTGAGGGGAAAGGACTATTGTATGATTTATGAAATAAACAGTAACATTTTTGAAGGATTTTACAACAAATATTACCCAAGTTGGAAAGGGCACCTGCACAGGTTACCTCCATATCATTGCGAGCGCAATCCGATTGAAATGATTTGGCCCCAAGTAGAAGGTGAAGTTGCTTCAAGAAATTCCCCTTTCAAAATATCACTTGTTCGAGAACAGAAGCAGATACAAATGTTACAATAAGTAATTGGAATAAATGTGCTGACTATGTAATTAAGGTAGCAAATGAACACTAAATTATTGTTAATTTCCAATATACAGGGTGTCTCTAAAAGGTGCGGAAAAAACGCTACCACACATTTCTGAGGGCGATCTAACCCAACTTACCTCAGTCCAAAAGTGGATGCACCATTGCATTGAATTGCCACAAGAATAACACCCAAATTACAGAAGCATATGTGTCCATATACGGAATGAATTTTTTATATCCAGATTACTCATAAACGGCTGCTCCAATCAACTCCTACCAGGTATACCTTTTCTAGGTAAAAAACATTGGAGAATAAGAATTTTTATTTAAAAGTTAAATACAGTGTGTCTCAAAAAAGTTATTACGTTTTAAATGGATACAATATGCCGCAGGTGGCGCCCTCTACATTTTGCAATGAAAATGAGAGCAGATTTAAATTTTTTACCCCACGAAACCCCCCCTACCCAAATATTGTGACAATATACCAATTAATTATTACAGAAATTATTTATAAAGAACTAAAACCAAATTGAACTTTTGACACTCTGTATCTCCGAAAGCATCCACTTTTGGACTGAGGTAAGTTGGGTTAGATCGTCATATTTTGCCCTCAGAAATGTGTGGTAGCGTTTTTTCCGCACCTTTTAGAGACACCCCAGTATAATAGAAATAAAAATTTATTATACTTTATAAAGAGTATAAGTGTAAATTATTCAACTAAATTTTTTTCCATATTTTCAAAATACATAAGTAGCGAATAATAATTAGTAATGTGTATATATAATATTCTTTGCAGGTAGTGTAAGCAACTTCAGCCGTTATAAATTTTTATATTTATTACTGTTGTATGTAAGATTCACATTTCCAAGAATGGTTGCTTGAATTTACCTGCTCAAAGTTTGTAACAGTAACACGAATGATTTATTTGTATAAAAGTTCTTTAATGATATTTAAAATAGAAACTAATAAGCAAAACTTCTTCTGCTAGTTCTTAAAGACGTCTCGATAAAATATAAACGGTTTGATTCATGCTTCCACTCAGGTACAAATATTTAATAATAAACAGACTTGATTCACAATTTTCGTGTTGGTATCACATTCGCAAAAATGTATAGTAATTAAATATGTATTTATAATGGCAATCCTCCGCAAAACGCTTAGAACAAGTCTACTACTTTCATTTAGTAAATAAACACAAAACAGCTAAATTCTTAGTTAAAAATAATACAGTTCTTCTAACTTCAATTGTCATCATGTTATATCAAATTGTCGACTGCATTTTAAGCTATGTGTTTCATGTTTTGGCGGGATATTCGAATCGTTCCTTTTTATTCCTTTTTATTCTGAGACAGGGTATAGTATTATTTGTGCTATTTCCATCGTTTGGATTCTGAACAACCCTGAACGCGGTAGACATTATGTTCGTCGAAACGTCGGTTGTTCAGAATACAAACGATAGAAACAGCACAAATAACATATCAAGGAAAGACGATGTAACGTACGCCGGGGATTTAGAAAGAGAGATATTAAATGTGCCGAGTCACTCAATCTGATGCATACTCTAATTTTGTTCGAAAAAGTATCGAATATCAAGTTTTCCTTTCTTCGATTATTAATGAATATTTGAAATCTTATTCCCCCTACATTTATGTATTTTAAAATTAATTCCTGTCACTTATATAAGTACCTATCCGACATAACAAGATACGATTTCTAAAAAATAAATAAATGCTCTTTCGTCACATAATTTGTTACTGTCAAATCAGTGTATTTCTTTTGTGTATCTCCTACCACCGACACCATTAGACATCCGATACTACTCACGGTGGTGTAAGTAACGTGAACTGCTATCTATGAGCTGCTATCAATATTAATGGCACGTGATTTGCGCGGGTGGTCCCCGCACAAAAACGGGCGATAAGTGCCATCGAAGCGTCTACTTAAGTACGCCCCGGTGTTCGTGCATTCGCATCCACAAATATTATTATGCGTCAATCATTATGCCCTCCGCCCTCTCATCGTCAGGCTTAATGGTCGTTATATATTGATCAGGAAATTGAGGTGGATGGAAAAAACATGATTATTAACAGTACTTGTGTTTTTGTACAGAAGGAAAGTGTGTGTTCGCCTGAATAGCCTAGATTGTCTGTGCTGTCTTGTTAATGTGATGATTTTTATGTTTAAACATAGGTTTTTCCATTTTTTAACGATTATATTGGACGCTGTACAGAATCAATTTTCCATCATCGTTACTCATAGCAATTTTACAAGAGTTGTACAATTTTCGACGGAACATCATTATCTCTCATAAACAGTTGAGTATTACAGGTTGGCTGCCATGGCGATGGCGGTCGTATTCGACCGCCCATATATATTTCTCTTTTGCCACGGCGCCGGTCGTATACAACCGCTGAAACATCATATTGTACATGAATTTCTCACACGCGAGCGGTTGTATGTAGGAACGCTCTGATCATTATATCCGACCGCTGTGGCATGGAGGGCTATCGAAATTGTACGAATTTTTGGATATCTGACGGTACACGGTAAAAATGACATCAACTTTTTTGATAAAATTTTATTAAAAATAAAGGTTTTTATATCAAATATAACGTACCTAATACAATAAAACAAATAAACAATTCATTTGGTATAAAATAATATGTTCATTTACTTTGAATGTGCTAGATTGAAACAATCTAGACAAAAATGAGGTTGTCCCTCACACATGCTACAATATGTGACAACCTTTTTTACATGGTTTTTGTTTATTTCTCCACGAATTTTTTTGGCATAGCAGCCCTTACAATATTTTCTCACTTTATCAAAGAGACCTTCCTTTTTGAGAAATGTATGAGTTTGAATATTTCTGCTCGTAGGTGTTTCCACTCGAGGTTTTTCGTCTGCATCGTCTTCTAAATTTGTGTCCTTTCCACTGAGAAGAGCTCTTACAACCTCTTCTCGAAATTTGGTAATTTGAATTTTTTTGTTGGCATGTTGATTATAAACGATATGGGCGTTGACCATACAAGTTCCCAAAAGAAATTCTATTGCTAGTTTTCTATTCCATTTGATAGATTTTCTCAACGGGGAATGGTAGCTTGCCATCTGGTCAGATTGGTCAATAGATGATTTGGCCTCATTATATTCCATTACGGTCCGCGGCTTTTCCACGACACCATTTCTGCACTGCACTGGTACAGTTTCGGTGGTGTGTTTGGTAGACAGAAGCAGCACATCTCTTTTGTCTTTCCACTTTAGTATACAAATTCCTCGTTCATTTTCTAATCCAAAAACTTGCCCTTTTTTCAATTTCTTCTCGAGAACTTCTTTGGGATTTCCACGTCGATTAGCTCGTAGGGTTCCAATGTAATGTGTTTGCTGATCAAGCAATAGATTAGCCAGTTCGAGGCTGCTGTAATAATTATCAGCTATAATAGTTCTACCTAAATTTAAAAGGTTTTGCGACAAATTGATGACAATGTTTGTTGAAACGGAAGCAACACCTTCATTTCTTTCTTTCCCGGCGTAAATTTTTATGTTCCATGTGTAGCCATTATCACTGCACAATTTAAATAGTTTAACTCCGTATTTATGTGTTTTCTGTGGTATATATTGTTTGAACAGTAAACGACCCTGGAATGGTATTATAGACTCATCGATGCAGAAGGTACGCCCAGGAGTGTATACTGCTTGAAAGTTTTCAACCAATTTGTCTAGGAGAGGCTGGACTTTATGCAAACGGTCACCTTCTGGACAATTTGCATTATCAGAAAAGTGCCATATTCGCAGGAGCAACTGAAATCTGTTCCTTGGCATAATTTTTGGAATAATACTATTATTTTTGAAGAGATCGTCGTTACTCCAATATTTTGCTATTGAAGGCATCTTCACCAAACCCATATATGCCACAATTCCAATAAACTGGAGCATTTCTTTTTTATGAGTTGGCACCCATCCGTGTAGCCTTGATTCCTTACTTATATCATCTGCCTCATCTAGGACTTGAGTTGCATATAGATTTGTTTGATTGACCATTTCATTTATTACGTGATCATCGACAAAAGTTCGAAAACAATTGTATGCTGACAAATCGTTTACAAGAGTTGCAGCGTAATTGGCATGTAAACCACCTTCTGCAGAATAATCAAAAACGTTATGATTTCCAACAGGCAATTGCCATATTTGATCTGGATTTTCATTACGAATTTCGGCTTGGTCAGGTACTGCATTTTCGAAATTTTCGATGTTTCCGTTATCAAACACCTCATCTTCAAGAATCTCGTCAAATACTTGTTCTGAATTAATTCGCTCATCTTCACAAGCTTCAAGTGTTTCTGTTCCCTCCAATATAACGACCTCACTTGATTTTGAGCAACAGGGTTGGTTCACCAGATCAGAATTCTTATTTTTTTTAGTTTTTTTCGATATGTATTGTCTTGGAACTTTTGAAAAATGTTGCTTTCTTTTATTTCTTCGAAATGTCATACGAATTTGTTTTTTTTTTCAGTTTCTTCCGCACCATCGGAACTATACAAAATTTCTTCGTCACTTGAAGGTAAAAAACAAAGGGTCAAGATCAGAATCAAAAGAACTGCAATCATCAGATATGTCTTGAACATCTGTAAAAGAATTATTGCAAAAGTAACTTATATTTACTCGTTTTTCAATAAATAATTCCAAATTCCGTGACACAGTGTGACGGCTGTAGAAAAACATAATTTTATACACTTACCTGATGATTCCTTATTGTCTAATGCCATTTGTACAATTTTTTTTGTTCGCTCACTCATCTTTGAACGCGTCAACAGTTTCATAAGATATAAGACGCAATACAAACATAGAAGACGTCCAACGCTTACAAGTCGGTACTCGCACGAAACGCCCGCTTTCCCGACCGCTCGGCACGGGCGCCCTCCTTAGGTCGCCCATGCCGGGGCGGTCGTATACGACCGCTTAATCAATTTTGAGAAAAATACGCTTATGATTTAAAAGTTTATTGTAATTCATAATTCCACTCTATTTAGGAAGCTACAGTTCACATTTTTTTCAACTTGGCACCAAAGGTAATTTTTATGAATTTTGCTGGCAGCTAACCTGTTAAATAAAATGTAAGACAAGTCATAACGTTCTACTTAAAAAATATAAGTTACTCTTGTATAAATAAAAAGATTTTTAAATTGTACAGCTCAAAATTATCTATTTTTTCTACATTATTAGATACCTGTAGTGGACGATATGTTTGCTATGGCAGTTTTGTCATATTTTGTTCACATTTCCTGAAAAGAAGAAATTCTTCATATTCAAATTGTATTCGTATACATACAATATACGTTTAAGAAAAAAAAATAGCATAGTTGTGTCCTGGACGGTATATAGATATATTATAACGATATTTATATACTACAGTCATGTATGTAAGGAAAGATAGTATCAATATTTATATACCTAATTTCTTATCGTAACTCAAAACTATGCAACTTAAGATACAAATTACCATAGAATAAGTCAGTCTTAAATAAGATATTTAAATGTCTAAGGAATTATTAATAAAATTCAGAAGTTAATAAAGTCCCAAGAATTAAGGGAAATTTGAATAATAACAACATTTAAACAATATTAGAAAATAATTTTTATTAATTACTCAAAGTTAGACAACTTATTCTACAAGTCAAAAATAAAAATCAACTTAACCATTAGTAGGCAAGAAAAGAAAAACAATGGGGATTATTAAAGAATTTTTCACTAGTAAGTGACGCTTAAAAAGGACGCTCTCCGAAATTAAGTTAAAATTTTATTATTATAAGAAATATATTAAATACCTGTGAGTGTAGATCTTTATTACTATTTCAACAATAATATTATAACAAAATAGTGAAACAATGTACCACATTAATGTTTTCGTCGATTAAACTGGATCTCCTGATCTACAAGTAGACAATCCAAATCAATTAATTGTGAATTAAAGTGCTTTATTAAATAATATCTGAATTAAGAAGAACTTCATCGTGTGACTCGAGGGATAAACAGCTCGATTGGAGGAATTTCACACCAAAGACACAGTATCCAGGACGAAGAGGATCACCAGAATATAGAAGAATCCAGATAAGATTTTCGGAGATAATAGGCCACTAAAACAATCCCACAAAGTATTAAAACTCGAGTTAAGTACTTAAATTTTTCTTAAAGTTGATAATTTAAAAAAAAAAATCAGAAATTAGAAAACCTATAATTGCTATACAATTATATAAATAATTTAGTCTAAGAATATACTTTATGTGCTAAGAGTCATCACAAGTTAATATATTTAAATTTGTGTATAAAGTTTTTTGCAGATATAGATATAAAAACAATTTCCAGATTAATGTTGATTTTTCCTAAACTTAGATTTTAGTTACTTAAAACAAATTATATACATACCGTTGTGTTTAGTACATAGTAGCATTACACTAACAGTTTTGTTTTAATAAATTGTTTGATTCTAACCTTAATTTTATAGGTTCATGTATTTATTTTCAATATAGTTTTATTTATAATTTAACACTGTTTTTCTTTTATATGAAGGTAATCTTCTTCACTATAAGAACTCTAACACCCCTGAAATTACATCATGGAATCTCATAAATAAAGTTAAACTGAGCTAGCAATTATACGAAGAAATTTTATGCCAGATAATAATAAACATAACCAAAATTTAATACGCATATTCATAATTTTTCCCACGTAATTCTTTTAAATACTATGAAGGTAGGTAAGAATCATATTCATGATAATTCTAAATACAGTGAGATAAAATAAATATTGTACAACTCAGAATTATATTTGAAATTTAGTTTAAACTCATTGTAAATTTAAAATCACACATTTTTAAAATAAATAAAGTAGTAATTAACTAGCTAATACCCTATCTAATATACAGCCTAGTATAATATAGATATTGTTATATACAGGCTGTTTCAAATTTACTCGCGACTATTGCTAACTTTGTTATTATTGGAGCTATGACTTTGGTTAAATTAGCAATTTCATTTCATTTATTGCTTTACATGAAAGAAAAACTAATTCTAGACAAAAGTCATTATACACTCTTATATCAAAATACTTGAAATAACGCAGATATTAACCATTTTGTGATTTAAATCAAGTAGTCTTGGCTTTCAATAAATCCTTTATTTAACTTTGTCAAATTACAATAAATGTTGAAAAATATCACAATTTTGTTGAATGCAGGTTAAAGCTCTTTTATGAACGCCTTTTGTTGTAGCATTCGAAGTGCTCCTACCGTCTATTGAATTAATGCCAAAATGAATACTACTTTCTATTTCCACTATATTAATGTATTTTTGTTGGTAAACCTTATTCTTTACATTACCCAAAAAAAAATACTTCTAATGCTGACAAACCTGGCCGGCCACTTTATTGGACCATTTGACCCTATCCAGTGGTCTTCACGAAGCCCTTGCATAATTGGACGAACCTCGCGGAAATTATGCACAGGGGCTCCATCTTGTTGGAACTGAATGATTTCACGATCTACTAAATTAATATGATGCCGTAAGCGATCCCGTAATAAAACAATGGACCTACTAGTTGACTACCAATCAAACCACACCACACATTCAAACTAAATTTTATTTGTATGTGTGGTAAGTTAATAGGTTTTTCTTTTGCGAAATGACATGCTTTGATTAGCGAGTACAAAAAATAATTGAAGCCAGTTTGTGAATTACGACCATTTGACTAATCACAAAATAGTTATTATCTGCATTATTCCAAGTATTTTCATATAAAAGTGTTTGATGACTTATGTCTAGAATTAGTTTTTCTTTCATTTAAAGTAAAAATATATAGGGTTTTTCATTTAAAAATCACGAAAAAGCGATGTTCAATTATTTTTTAAAGCTCACCATCGTAAACATCAATGAAAACACTGCTACTTTGCTAATTTAACAATAGCCATAGCTCCAATAATAACAAAATTAGCAATAGTGCCGAGTTAATTTGAAACAGGCTGCATATATACTTTAGTGTGTCGTATACCTGTTGTTTTATTTGCTTATAATTGTTTCTATATACTAGTTCATGTACGTTCAAGAAAAAAATGCTTAGTTGCAATTTTAATATTTTTTTTGGAAATTTAATGTTTTAAAAGTATTGAAAAACTCTATCAGAATCACTCAAAAAAACTACGTAGTCTAATTTTAAAAAATATGGAATTCTAAGCAGGGGCTTATAGTTCCGCAAAGTTAGAAACCATTTTATTAACACATTACATAATCTGTTTACAACCATTTAATTTGACATATCGCTCATTAAAATCTTTCAGTAAATAAAGGCGCTTTAACCTTGTATTGTTTCTGTGGGACACCTGTATATAAAAATATGTAACATCATATTCATCCTAACTTACAAATGAAAATATATGTTGTTTCTTTTGTTACATCGGTTTCTGCAACCGAAAGCACAACAGAAAGAAACAATTTTTAAAATGAACTTTCAACAAACAAATTACACACGAACAAGCATTGTTTGTATTTATAAACAAAAATATTAATCCTAAAGATAACTTAGAAATGTCCTACACACTAAAAAATTCACGTCACTATACTTAAACTAATAATAATAATAATAATAATAACACAAGAAAATACATGAATGAAATAAATTGATTATGTTTAGACGGTTTTGACATATTGACTTTAATCGGTCAGCTGACTAAAGGCAAAAAATAAGTCTATCTCGCTTTAATATTGTCATCACTATCTCTCTGTTGACACTTCATCTATTAACGAAGTATTTATTATAAGATCAATGGTTCGTACCATATCATTATCATCATATCAGAATAGGATTTTGAACAATTTTTGTGTAAAAGAATTCTTAAAATTGTATGGTTTGAAACGCTCATACGTATAAGAAAGTTGTGTGGTGGCCACACCTAATTTTTTTTATTTAGCCAGGATGATAAATTTACATTGTAAGTATTACAACATATGTGGTAAGTTTCTCTCACTGAATGACGTTACACCAGAAGTTGTCTGCTAAATTAACTTTTCACAATCAATAAAAAGAAGAACTTTCGTTTCTTACCATATCATTTGGCTCCCAACACGTTAGGCAACATAAATAAATCTTAATCTGTGAAAAATTTCAAGGTTTATAAAATATGCGGTCGGTTAGAGAATTCAAATCTGAAATTGTAACGTGTTATTCTATACTACGGAATAAGGTGGATTTTTGCTTATTTCTGCTTTAAGAAACATCTCTGTAAATGTTTTAAATGAACTGATTTCAAAGCAAAAGCCGATTTTCATTTCTTCTTGTCATGTGTATTTTCCAAATACGTGTGATTGGAACTCCTTGTTAAATATTCATATTCTAAATTTAATATTTATAACTTCTCTGGACTCTCTGTTCACATATCACTTACTATGTGCATCCATTAATTTCATTTATTTTCATTGCAGAACATATAAACGACCAAATTAGTATGATAATGGCCATTTTATTTACCGTTTCAAGAAACCGAAAACAAATAAGAACAGACTGGAAAAGTTCGCTATGTGCTCACGAGAGCTAGACATGTCTTCTCTTTTTCCGCAGCCCAGGAATTTATTATTAACATATTGAAATGTCTTAATAACCCAGCGATTCCCACAAACATCAATGAACTATAATAATAATGTATAAGTAATTGGATTGTTAAAATAATTAGAAACCGCGTTCCAAAACAAAACCCATCCGATATATCCCTCCTTTTCCCACTCTCTTTGTCTCGCATAAATGAATGATCGTGTGAAACACAGCACAACATGCATAGGCTAATACGTACAGGGGACTCTGTATGTCTTATTATAACATATATGTGTCCGTGTCTATTAGCATTCGGTATCACATCTGCTGCATCAAGAACTTCTTCGTGCTTCTCTTACGTACACCGAAGAAGACATACCAACAGTAGACAGTCGTCTAGGCGAGGAATACACTTCGCTGCAATTATGCAGGAAGACCGGTGTTGTATTTGCGGTCGTGATTACGAAAAGCTTGTCATTATGATGGGTTGAACACAGTATTCATCCTCTGTCGTGAATATTATGAACGTTGGAATGTCAACGTTTCCGTGTCCGCGATTGAGGGATTGATTAAAAGAGATGACATAATGTTAAATAGATCGTAGTACCTAATAATTGAAATATCCAAACATCGAGAGTTTTTCATTATTTATACATAACATAACTTTGTAGGTGCAACAGGAATTTTTGTCATAATCAAATTACATATTAAAATGATAAATTGAAATGATTATTTTTTAATTATTTCATTAACTAATCTTTCAGCAGTATTTGCGGCCCCTTGTTTAATTCTGTACGATCACAATATTATTATAGTGAGAAAAATGTTACATTATTCTCCTGAGAATATTTTCTAGTTTTAACATTAATCACCAGTTTTATTATAAATTGTAAGAAATTAACCATAAGCGATTTAGTTCAGTATCAGATATAAACACACTAAGTTAAACAAAATTCGGTCAAAAATACTATGGTGGCGCACAAAAGTTGACTAATAGTAAATGGTTAATACCAAATACTGAAAGGCCTGATGAATGTTTTGATAACAACACAAATATATATCTTATATATAAAATGGGATGTGTATGTGTGGCGGTCTGTGTATATTCCCTATAGACTCAGATAAAAATCTTCGCTAATTTTTTTTGGGCGTAGCAACACGCGCCGTAGATCACTAGTATATATATATAAGAAATGTAACATGATTTATTAGCAATTAATAACAATTGGACAGCGAGCTAAAGTCCAAATAGTTTTATTGACAAACAGAAAGAAAGTAAATGCCAAATGTGTAAAACTGAAAAATACATATATATTGATATAGGTAGAGTTGGTAGAGTTGCCTATTTTAAAATTATTAAGGTTACACTTTGAGGTAATAAGAGTTGCCTATTTTAAAACTATTAAGGATGAGTTAATCTAAGATTTGAATTTTCTTTGATTATGACAGAAATAGTTAAATTTGCAAATATTAATTAAGCTGGTTGTATTTTTGAAAGAATTGTATATTGAATTAAAGGAAATTTTATAGTTACATGGCTAAATAGAAAATTAATACTATTGGAGATGAGGTATATTCTCTATGTATATGTACCAATAATCTGTAAAGAAAATTTTATATTAGTATTGTAATTGTTTAGAAATGTATTTTAGCATTGTAAAAAATTTGTTCAATTAATATTTATGATGAGAATAGGATAAAAAGTTTTTAGAATATGAAAACAAATCGATAAAGATTTGATAAAAAATTGCCGCCTTAAATTGTATTTTGGATGTGACAGTAATTGTCAATGTGACAGATTTTGATTACAATACCGAAGCAAAGTTTAAAAATGGTAAAGAATGTGTAAAAAAACTTTATTAAATTCGTGAAATATTTTATTTTGATAGTAACTTTGAATTATGTAAGGTATTTATAAAAGTATTACATATTTATAATTTGTATTGATCTTGAGTTTAATGTGGAATTAATTTATTGGTTGAAAAAGAATTGAGTAATATCACTAAGGTAATTTTAAAAAAAATAAGAGAGAATTTTTTGAATTCAAATAAGATGTGGATGTGATTATCGGGAAATTAATCATTTTCTCAGATAATTACATTATAACAGTGCTAAAATAATTAGAGAGTGATAGAATACACGAATAAACATATAGATAATTGAAGCAAAAGTGAATTGTAAAAATTTAAAAAGAAAAGCTATAATACTATACAAATATACCAAGTACTCACCAATTTGGATTAAGAGACAAAGGAGGAAACAGGATATTGTTCTTCTGGATTATTTTGTGTATCCAGAATCTTGAAGTTAATATTGAGATCCAGAAACCAGAGATTACTATCAACTTATAGAATCCAGAGGTTATTATCGAATTGCAGAATCCAGAGGTATTTCAAGAGTTGCAGAGAATTTTCTGATACAGTACGTGAGATAGAAAATAGCGGATTTCTTCTAGAAGGAAACCATTGACTTCCAGAATCCATAGGTATATCAAGAGTTAGCTGAGAATTTTCTGATTCAGTACGTGTAATAGCAGATAGCGAATTGCATCAAAAAGGCAACTATTAACATCAAGAATTTCAAGACCCAGGATCCAGAGATACATCAGAAAGGAAGGCAAATATCTTCATAACCATCTGGCACGTAGGATTTATAGCTACAAGTAAAACATATTAAATACATGAAAGAATTCGAGTGACAACTGGACATATATTTTGAAAGGTCGTATAAAGTCTTGTAGTATACTAAGAATTTTAGGTAGTAAATGAAAAGACAAATTTAATTTATATTTAATTCTGTATTAAAGTCAAGTAATCATAAAATTACTGAATTCAATTATTCAAAGTCAGATAATTAACTATCTCAAAATAATAAATTTCATAATCGTAAACTAGTAAAGTTTGTAAACATCCTAACAATTTCTGTCATATTAAATTACTTACTTGGTAAAAAACGTCGTTTTTAAAAGAAACTCATCCTAAATAGTCCTTTATATATTTGAACAAGTTTTATGAGTATCAAGAATAGATTTATGATATATAATCCGGATCTTAATGTAAATATGTATATGTGTTTATGGAAAAACGAATATATTGTTCTATTATAGCCAGTGTTATTTTTATCATCATTAAGGTTATGTAAAGAATTGACAGATCACATTCCTAAAAGAAATAAAGGAGACAAATTATAGATTTGGTAATAGAATATTAGATTGAGTTATAATTACCTGATGAGAAGTTCATGTTAATTTATAGTCATCAGATTTATTATATAGAATTTTAGAAGTGTAATTTATTATACTTAAAGTAAACGAAAACAGTTTGGTTTCAATAAGAGATAGAGTACCATTGAATTCAGAATACCAACTACAAAATATAAAAATACTATTACAAGTAAAAATTGCTACTGAAGGATCCAGGACCGGATTAAGTGCATCAAGTAGGTGTTTAATACAAATAATTTTAAAAGTGAGTCTCATGTTCTTATTGTTTTAAAAAAAATAGTCAGTAGATATTAGAAAATTATACTGAACTAGTCCGAGGCATTTTAAAATAAATATAATAGTACAAAAAGATAAAATACTTACCCTGAGATAAATAGTATAAAACATAACATTTTTATAATACAAAAATTTTATTATTGAGTTGCTAATTTGTGGGATATCTTAAGAAAGCTAGTATATCCACTTTAGTACATTTATGACGCATCAACGTGGGGCCTTGTAAATATAAGACTCACAACATTGTATTTTGAATATTTTATTAATCATATTAATAGAGGTAACATTAATATACATTTTACAAAAGGTAATAAAGTCAATTACAGGTATATTTATGTACAAGTAATTTTGTTTGATTTATTTGTGTACTCTACTTAGTTAAAATGAACACCAGATCTAAAAGTAGCTCTGGTATGATTAGAACAGATTCATCTAGCGATGATGAGGTGGAGGTTAGTCAGGAAGGAATTTCACAAGAGGGAGGAGATGTTACATTACAGGTCCAGGAAGAAAATCAACAGTTGGAAGAGATACAGGACAAATGAGATAAGGTAGAATTACAGGGAGAGACTTCTAAAATAGAAATGGCAACCACAGCAATAGATATGACCTTGATTTTACAAATGTTTAAGCAAATCAGTAAAGAAATTAAAGAAAATAATAAGAATTTAGTGGAAGAATTAGGTGGAAAGATAGACAAGATGATCGAAGAAAGTAGACGACAAAGAGAGGAAGATAAAGAAGAAAGAAGACGTATGAGAGAAGAGGATATTAAAAGAAGAGAAAAAATTAGAGAAGAAGATATTAAGAGAAGAGAGAAAATTAGAGAGGAGGATAAAAAAGAATTAGGAGGAAGATTGGATAAATTGATTAAAGCAAGCATTGATACTAGAGAAGCATATAAAAGGGATATTGAAGAATTTAAAGAATCTTTGGTAAGTAATCCAATAGAAATAATACCAATAAAACAAGAATTCAAGAAAGACAAACAAGATATAGCAGAGGTTAAGGAAATATTGTATATGGAAGAAGGAGTAATTATTGGGAATCAGTTATTAGAAATAGACATAAATGAGGATAAAGAAGTAATAGAAAATTTAGAGAAAGATGTTATTAACTATATCGACAGTGAACAAAACACAGTTGAAATTAAGAAATCGTATAAAATTGTACTATTACAAAAGAAAACCAAATACTTAGATTCCGGCAGAAGAATTTTAAGATCAAAATTGGACACTCTTTTATTAGGAGAAGAAGATGGTAATATTTTAAATGTATATTTCTCAAGGTATACTATAGGGATAATAATAGGAGACGGAAAATATACTCGAAGGAATTTTACAGTTGTACGTAATATGCTATCAACACATTTGAGAAGTGTTTTAGGAAATGTATCAGATGAAAGGCTTAGTCAACTGGAAGATACTGTTATTGGAAATGATCAGGTCGTGAATAGACGAGATTCTTTAGTAAGATATGTGAGAAGAAATATTTATCAGGGTACATTGATTTTGGATATAATTTACAAAGAATTATTAGAATATGATATTGTGTTTCGAAGAGATACAAAAATATTTACAGTAAGAAATGATAGGGTAATGAGATTATTTAATACGGTAGGAAATCTTGATAACAAAATGTCGTACATAATAGAAGTAAATGATTCATGGTATAAAGAAAAGATGGTACCAGTAGAAAAATTTGGTACATGGAAGAATAGAGTGAGATTAAAAATAGAAATTATGTAATTATATTATAGTCAGGACAGAAGAAAAAAGAGGTCGTCTTCTGAAGGTATTTACGACACCTGCTCATCCCAGTATAAATTAGATCTCAAATTATAGTCAGGACGAGAGTTTTCTTTTATAAAAAAGAAAGAGATCAATTCTCGACGGTAATAGCAACACCGGCTTATCTTAGCTATTTAATTGATCTCAGTAAATTCAAAATTTTGTTTTCGAACATAAAATATTTTATGTAATTACCTTTGATTTTATATTATAAACAGGACAGAAGAGAAGAGATCAACTTCTGAAGGTTTAACTACACCTATATTTCCTAGTATTTTAATTGATCTCACATTTGGAGAATTATCTTACTAAATAAATCATTCTAAATAAAAAATAGATATCTTCATATTGTCATAATAGTCAGGACGAGAGTACCATATGTAGTACCATTATCGTTAGTATTACAACATTGGCTCAATTTAGTAATGCATTGTTCTCACAAATTAAATTTTTATTTACGAGCAAGAAAGATCTTGTATATTTTCGATAAACACAATTGTTAGCCAAGATAAGGAAATTAAATTCACCTGATAATGAAATAGGGGCAGAGTAGTATATTATGGTAATTGATATTTGTCAGTAGCAGCAATGATAATCATAGATAGATGTATTACAAATAAAGTAGGTTCCATAAATATCATAACTTTCCAGATAATGAAGTAGGGGCATATTTATTGATAAAATAGGGTTACGAGAAAATCGACTATAAGATGAATTAAGATTCCTATTTACACAATATAAAAGTAGATTAAATGAAATACCGTCCAGATTTGTGTGTTTTTTTTTTAAATTTAAATCATAGGTTCGTTATAAACATTAGAAGTTGTTTTATAATTTTTTTATCATTATTCCCTTAATCCCAAGTAAAATGTTTGTACATAATAGTTAAATAATGTATAATAAGTGGATTGTACAAGTTAATGTATGCTCAAGAAAAGTTAATTTAAAATACCTGATGTTTTATATAAAAAAAAAAATAACAGAGAATTTGATTATGAAGAAGGAAAATATTATAAAGAAATGAGTTAATAAACGAGTAATTAAACAAATTGTGGATATAATACGACAATTATTGCACGAAAAAGTTGAATTTTATGAACAATAGGTGTGTTTTTAAGTATAGATTATTAAGAAGAAGAAAAAGGTCTTTTAGGAAGAAACGATACTTGTTAAAAAATATTAATGCTTACTATAAATAATTTAAATAAAATAAATCATGATATTATAGTATTATAAAGTTAAATATATGAGAATGGGTAAATAAAATCCCTATATTATTATAAAATATTGGACAAAATGTCTACATAAATATTAAGGTAACGTTCGCCTATAAAACGAAGATAAAGTTATTAACTTTCCAAATGGAAGTTTGAGATGAAAAAGAAATGTTTAAATAAGTAAATATGAGTTATGTTCGTATAAGAACAGATTAAATGGATAAAATAAATAATTGAGTAAGCATGTTAAGAGGCCATAAATTGTATAATCAAAGAAAACACATATTGAATTATATGACATTCAACAAAAAAATGTAATAAAACTGAGATATTAATTTTAAAGAGGTATAATATTTTCTATAGAGAAGTAAAATTAAATTCAATTGCATACGGGTATACAACATTCTAAATAGATATTTTTCTTATATAACAAATATCGTTATAAAAATATTTAAACTTATACATAGAGCAAAATTAAAAATAATTGTAATCAAGACATTATTTGTACAAGGATATTCGCTTAATACATTATGGTAGTTTATATAACCTTAGTAAATTTTATATATAAAAAGTTTTGTTATAGAACATATACATATTTTCTGACAATTGTGAATAGTGCCATAGTTTGCATTACAGATACATGTAAAAATATTATTGATGTTGGTATTTTACAAGTGTGATACCTAAAAATTTATATTTAGTTGGAATTTATGAGGATGAAGAATAATAGACGGATTATATTGTTTACATAACAAGTTCTTATTTAAGAAATATAAATTAACAAATAAATTGTAATTTGAATTTCTTAAAGGGGCAATTGATATAGGCAGAGTTGGTAGAGTTGCCTATTTTAAAATTATTAAGGTTACACTTTGAGGTAATAAGAGTTGCCTATTTTAAAACTATTAAGGATGAGTTAATCTAAGATTTGAATTTTCTTTGATTATGACAGAAATAGTTAAATTTGCAAATATTAATTAAGCTGGTTGTATTTTTGAAAGAATTGTATATTGAATTAAAGGAAATTTTATAGTTACATGGCTAAATAGAAAATTAATACTATTGGAGATGAGGTATATTCTCTATGCATATGTACCAATAATCTGTAAAGAATATTTTATATTAGTATTGTAATTGTTTAGAAATGTATTTTAGCATTGTAAAAAATTTGTTCAATTAATATTTATGATGAGAATAGGATAAAAAGTTTTTAGAATATGAAAACAAATCGATAAAGATTTGATAAAAAATTGCCGCCTTAAATTGTATTTTGGATGTGACAGTAATTGTCAATGTGACAGATTTTGATTACAATACCGAAGCAAAGTTTAAAAATGGTAAAGAATGTGTAAAAAAACTTTATTAAATTCGTGAAATATTTTATTTTGATAGTAACTTTGAATTATGTAAGGTATTTATAAAAGTATTACATATTTATAATTTGTATTGATCTTGAGTTTAATGTGGAATTAATTTATTGGTTGAAAAAGAATTGAGTAATATCACTAAGGTAATTTTAAAAAAAATAAGAGAGAATTTTTTGAATTCAAATAAGATGTGGATGTGATTATCGGGAAATTAATCATTTTCTCAGATAATTACATTATAACAGTGCTAAAATAATTAGAGAGTGATAGAATACACGAATAAACATATAGATAATTGAAGCAAAAGTGAATTGTAAAAATTTAAAAAGAAAAGCTATAATACTATACAAATATACCAAGTACTCACCAATTTGGATTAAGAGACAAAGGAGGAAACAGGAAATTGTTCTTCTGGATTATTTTGTGTATCCAGAATCTTGAAGTTAATATTGAGATCCAGAAACCAGAGATTACTATCAACTTATAGAATCCAGAGGTTATTATCGAATTGCAGAATCCAGAGGTATTTCAAGAGTTGCAGAGAATTTTCTGATACAGTACGTGAGATAGAAAATAGCGGATTTCTTCTAGAAGGAAACCATTGACTTCCAGAATCCATAGGTATATCAAGAGTTAGCTGAGAATTTTCTGATTCAGTACGTGTAATAGCAGATAGCGAATTGCATCAAAAAGGCAACTATTAACATCAAGAATTTCAAGACCCAGAATCCAGAGATACATCAGAAAGGAAGGCAAATATCTTCATAACCATCTGGCACGTAGGATTTATAGCTACAAGTAAAACATATTAAATACATGAAAGAATTCGAGTGACAACTGGACATATATTTTGAAAGGTCGTATAAAGTCTTGTAGTATACTAAGAATTTTAGGTAGTAAATGAAAAGACAAATTTAATTTATATTTAATTCTGTATTAAAGTCAAGTAATCATAAAATTACTGAATTCAATTATTCAAAGTCAGATAATTAACTATCTCAAAATAATAAATTTCATAATCGTAAACTAGTAAAGTTTGTAAACATCCTAACAATTTCTGTCATATTAAATTACTTACTTGGTAAAAAACGTCGTTTTTAAAAGAAACTCATCCTAAATAGTCCTTTATATATTTGAACAAGTTTTATGAGTATCAAGAATAGATTTATGATATATAATCCGGATCTTAATGTAAATATGTATATGTGTTTATGGAAAAACGAATATATTGTTCTATTATAGCCAGTGTTATTTTTATCATCATTAAGGTTATGTAAAGAATTGACAGATCACATTCCTAAAAGAAATAAAGGAGACAAATTATAGATTTGGTAATAGAATATTAGATTGAGTTATAATTACCTGATGAGAAGTTCATGTTAATTTATAGTCATCAGATTTATTATATAGAATTTTAGAAGTGTAATTTATTATACTTAAAGTAAACGAAAACAGTTTGGTTTCAATAAGAGATAGAGTACCATTGAATTCAGAATACCAACTACAAAATATAAAAATACTATTACAAGTAAAAATTGCTACTGAAGGATCCAGGACCGGATTAAGTGCATCAAGTAGGTGTTTAATACAAATAATTTTAAAAGTGAGTCTCATGTTCTTATTGTTTTAAAAAAAATAGTCAGTAGATATTAGAAAATTATACTGAACTAGTCCGAGGCATTTTAAAATAAATATAATAGTACAAAAAGATAAAATACTTACCCTGAGATAAATAGTATAAAACATAACATTTTTATAATACAAAAATTTTATTATTGAGTTGCTAATTTGTGGGATATCTTAAGAAAGCTAGTATATCCACTTTAGTACAATATGTATATACATATATCATAGACTGCATTTAGTTACACTACACAAACAATATCGACGCGAATTGTGTAATTGAAAGAATAATTCCATTACATACTCTAATAGAGGCTCAGGTACAGGTAAGTCGCAATGTTCTACTGATGGGATTTGCATAAAGCATGGACATGGCAAAGGACCAAGAACGCCTTTTACTTTCTTATACGTAGTAGGTAAGGAAGTATCGTGATGAAAATTTTCGACCTCGAGATTTTTGCAGATGTCCACGTTTTGAAGTCCCTTGATTCCGAAGAAGTGGTTTTAAAAAAATCTCCCTCTCCCTCTCCCCCTAAATTTCCAATACCTTTTGTATAATTTTTTTTTCAAAATTCAGACCGAAAGTAACACTTTTACTCTTATCGCATAACGATTTTTTGCAAATATGTCGTAAATTATGCATACTACCTATATATATTTATCAAGAGTATAAAAGTATTTAGAGCTAGATTTGGAATATTTTTTGTATAAACGAAATTTCAAAATTCGGACCGGAAGTAATACTTTTACTCTTAGCGAGTAGCATTTTTTGGCAGATATGTCACAAAGTATGCATTTTGTAGAGATTTATTAAGAGACTGGAAGTACTTAGAATAGGATTTTGAATAATGTTTGTTAAAATAATTTTCAAAATTCGGACCTGAAGTAACACGTTTACTCACAGGAGTATTTTTTAAGAGGATAAAAGCATTTAAAGCTTAATTTAAAACAACTTTGCATAATTTGAAAGGTACATATTGCAGTGATCTTGAGTTTGGTGGTAATTATAAATAGGCATAATCAAGATCACTTCGAGATTTAATTTAATTAATTATTATTTTATTTATTTTATCGTGATGTGTATATAGATATTTATTAAGTTAATATTTTGGCAAATTTAATTTCTTATTTACGTAAAATAATATAAGAATGTTATTATAATTTTTATAAAAACTATAATATTAGAATAAGCATAAAACATTAAGTGAATTATAACAAGAAAGTGTTTCCCGCACGAAGAATACTGTGACCGGGAGAGATCGACAGATTGGCTCGGCGAAAACAATATCCTTCGCTAGATGCATTGGACGAGTCATGAATGTGTAAACAAGTGGATATTTACATGTTTGTTTACCTTTTTGAAAGATTAGTAATGCGCTGCTTCCCGGGTGGTGCAGCACTGCAGCTATGTATTTCTGGAGGTGGAATCGTATCGTACCGAAGATAACCGTACGTTTTTGTGAAGAAAAATATCCATGTAAGTCGGGAACCGATGAGAAAACGGGAGATGCTTGGTGAAAATCAGCTCTCTCAAAAGAAAAACAAGAAGTAGGTGGAAACCTCTTCTTCCTCTTAAAATAGAAATGTTATTTTAACTTAGAAGTTTATTCATGAATCGGAACTTGTAATATTTTATAGACTAAACATTATTCTGACATAGAAATTTGTTCACGCATTGGAACTTAGATATCATTTTTAATTCGGGAGTTTGGTTTACATTGGGACTAGTAATTATTTTGGGAAATAATTATTTATGTTCGGAACAGTTTTATTTAATTAGAACTTTAATTTTTTTTTTATTTCTTTTTTATTACTAGAATGTTTTATTTTTATATGCAGGGTTATTATACCGTATGTTATGGTAAAGCGTTTTAGTGTCTGTAATGATCAAATTAAATAGCATAATATTTTTTTTTATTCTATTACATATAAACATTTTGCGTTTTTAATAAAAAATTTTTTATTATTTTATTTACAAGATTAGAAGATTTGTAGTTTAATAATTTTGTTTTATGTACATATAGGATAATTAGACTGTGACAAAGTTTTTTTTAAATATATATTTGAGATGGATGAGTTTGAGACCCTGTACGAAGAGTTAAGGTGATTTAATAATGTTTGTTATAAATGTGTATATAGTGTTGTACAAATTTTCTTGAGTGGTGTTTTGTATTGGAATCTCAGAGCGAGGTAAAGTTTTATTTTTATATATCTATATATTTTTTTTATATCAATTATATTTTATTATGTTTGTGTATTTGATATTGACGTGTTGGGTAATAGATCAGGGATGTGTGCAATGAATAAAGTAGATGTTTAATTCATTGCATGGAGTCTTGGTGAATCCTTAAAGCACGAATTGGTCTTGGTGGTACTGTTTTGGGAGCGAGCAAAGGCGCCAGGCAGAACTAATCAGGGCTGAGTTAATTAGTTAAATGCACAAAGACATTTTTTATTAAATTTAAAATTTATATATATGTCTTAAGGGGTGAGCACATGGTGGTGTATGTTCGGGTTGTGTCTAACGAGTTGAAAAGCATACTCGTAGGGTGGAACTTTGGGGTACCTACCAGTGTGAATTTGCTTTCTAATGGTACTGTCTTGGGAGCCAGCAAAGGCGCCAGGCAGAAATAATTAGGGCAAAGCCATTTCCTTAATGTTTATATTCTCGTAAATGATAAATCACATAATTTTGTTATTCATATTCCAGTACAATTCACAGTATGCACTAAATTTTATTTTTGTTTGAAATGTTGATTGTTTACACAAATAATTTTGAAAAATTTTTCTTTACCTGACATGGTAATAACTGAAGAGCATTCAATTTGATTGGAGAGTTTATTTATATTTTCTGCCCCTGAGAGAAAATTTTCTTTAGTCATTCTAAACTGAGCTAGTTAAATGTAAAATTGCCTAACCTACAATTTTGCAGAAAATATATTGAATCTTAGTCTAGCATAAGGCCTAGCACTAAGATGAATGCTTGATTCTTACTTACTTACTGATTGAATGGTTTAAATTATTTTATATAAACCTCAATTTGCAAGAGTCACAGCAATATGTATAAGAAAGTTGTGTAGTGCCCACACCTCATTTTGGTTTTATTTAGCCAGGATGATAAATTTACATTGTAAGTATTACAACGCATATGGTAAGTTTATCCCACTGAATGACATTTCACCAGAAGTTAGGTCTGCTAAATTAACTTTTCACAATCAATAAAAAGAAAAAGTTATTATAGATACACTTAGCTATTTAGATATTTAGGTTAATATTATCATATTTAAAATATGTATATGTAATGCCGGTTTTCCACAAAAAACTGACCAGTCGAGTTTGTGTGTTGTTCGTGTTTTTCGATACCCTAATAACAGAAAACAAATTCGAAACTTTGTATGGAAAAGAAGTAATTGGGCACATAACTTGTTAATATTGACTTTACCTTTATTTTAGAAGTAATTAAGGTATTTTTTAACTTCTTTGTGTTCGTTTGGTGGAAGACTGGCATAAGAGTGAACTAAACTCAAATCATATGTGTCAAATGACTGTGATGAGATACCAGCCACTTTATGATTGATTTTCCTTTGCTGAAACGCATCAGTTATAGAAAAGAAATGAATAGTTTTACATATTTATTCAACAATTACCGCTTTCCCTATAAATATTTATAATTAAATTGAAACTTAACGTATATCGTGAGTGCAATACCCTTGTTTGTGAAGACGTATGCACATGGAAAAGAAAACAATATGCAAATGAGGGAAATTTATATTGATATGCAGTTTTGTGAAATCTCGCGTTGTAAAACAGTACACTTAAACACTGACAATGGCTCGCAGAATACGCCTTATTTACAGTTTTACATCATCGACGAAATGTAGTCCATTTGCATAGAAAGCAAAACAATTTCGTAACGAAAACCCGGAAAGGATGAGTCCAATTATACAAAGCATCAACACTTACATGAATCGTTCTCGTATTGCGGGGGCCTGGAGGGGTGGAGGGAGGGGGCAAATGATGTCTGCATCGAGAATTATGATAATGTGTTGTACAAGGTTGAAGATAAAGTAATTCGAAAAATCAACCAAAAACACTTTGCTCGCCTTTTATTACATTTATGAAGTTCTTGAAGTTAATAAAAAATAAGTGTAATTAAGATAACTACATTGGTGACTAGGTCTCAGTAATTTATTAGCAATGCAGTATAGTAAGTCGATAGAATAGAATAGAACGTGATGAAATAGGAAGTCGACGATTTTAACAATAACTTATCGGCATAAATTCACGAGATAAAGGATTGATATTTTGCAATATAGTAGGTAGTCATATATTACATGTGCATTAGGCAAGAAATTAAATATATATTGTAGATGTGTTAAGAAACAATTTCCTATTTTATCTAAATAACCAAAGTGATTAGCGACTGGTGTAATTACAGAAAACTTCCTGGGCGATTTTATCTAAAGTTTTATTTGTTTCCTAAGTTTGCAAAAGATACGCCAGCGAACAAGTATTCTACCGAAACAATAAAAATAAAATTATGAGGTGTAAATGAGTTTTCATGTCTATAAACTATTGAGTACGTTAATTGATTCCAAACATTTCTCATTTTTTTTATTATATTTTTGTGTGCGCTGCATTACGATTATGTTTATGGTAAGATATTTAATGTATTTTTTCTATTCTCATCTTTAAAATGCTATTTAGCGAATACCTATATGTATATACGCTAGTAATGATCTTTG